>CM066332.1:11169213-11499213 GCA_033807585.1 Hydrophis major | reverse complement strand
AAAACAGTCCTTGACTTACAACAGTTCATTTAGTGACTATTCAAAGTTAAAACCGACTGAAAAAATGATGTATGACAATTTTCCACACTTACGGCTGCGGCAGCCTTCTCATGTGCTCAAAATTCAGATGCTGGACTCATATTTATGACAATTTCAGTGTCACAGGTTCATAGGATCTTCTTTTGTGACCTTCTGAAAAGCAATTCATGTAACAACTGTGTTACTAACTTAACACCTGCAGTGATTCATTTAACAACAGTGGCAAGAAAGGTAATAAAACTCACTTAACAACTGTCTCACTTAGCAACTGAGTTTGGGCTCAGTTGTTGTCATTGGCTCCCTGTATTTTACAGTTCTGGATAAATTGACACATGCATAAACTTTATTTTCTTTCCAAGTCATAATACAAAGCTAACAATCTGTTTTTGTTGTTGTAGCTCACACATTTCATTGGATTATTGTACTTCATTCTACCAGGGATAGCAGTGTAATTCATTTTAGACTTCTTTCTTATCCCTAAGATCTAGAAGACAACTCAGGCCTGGCTGTATTTGATTGGGAGACCATAAGAGATTATGGGGCTGTAAGTAAGTCTAGGAAATGAAACAATTGTTTAAAAAACATCTGTCGAAAAAAGGCTGCAGTAAACTATTTCAATTCTGTTTCAAGGAAATTTTCTTGGTCATGTTTATGACATCAGCTAGAATTAAACACAACTTGGGGAGTTTATGATGGCTCGACAAAATTTCTGAAAGTGATGTAACATTTTTAAATAATTTGCAATATTTAAAAACAATTTGCAATATATTAACATAATTTGCAATATTTTACAATATTTTTAAATAATGGAGAAGGAGAAGAAGAAAGAGAAGGAGAATACTTTTTTTGTGCATGTGTATCCAATATGATCAAGCATTTTCCATCCTCATGATGACAGATTACGTCTTCCAGATGGTTTACACTTCAAGCAGAAAGCAGCCTGAACAAGTAAAAATGGCATGCGATGATCCCAAAGGATAAAAAATAATGCAATATTATGTCTGTGCTTTGTATCATAGTCAGCCATATGCCTGACAGCTTTGCAGGGCCTTCCTGGATGGCTACTACATGTCCTTTGCATCTTAATCGCCTGCAAGTGGAGAGAAACCAAAATTTCCATAAAAGAAGGACATTCAATTCATCATCGATTTCTATTGTTTCAGAAGCTTTCTCTTTATACTTTCTCACATTCATAGTACATTTGCTAATAACTTGCTGATGAGCAAAAATGGGATCTACAGAATTATTATTATTTTACAGGATAAAACTTCACTGTGTTTGCCAGACTTTTGTTCATTGTCAGTAGTTCTTACACTCTATCACTCAGGATTCTGCCAAAGACCAACCCAACAACACTTAAGAGAATGTATTCTGAACATGTAAAAGTTTGATTGATTGCCTCTTTCTAATTAATGGATGGTATATGCAGATTCACTAAAGGAGAACCTGTGATTAAACTCATTCTTAAACAAAGCAAAGTGGCAATATTTCATTTAGAAGAGAGAAGATGGACAAGCAAAAGTGGTGAAGTCTGAAATCTATAGCTGTGTTACAAAACATTTTGTCCTGCCCTTAAGAATTCAAGCAAGCATGAAATAAAGAAAGATGGATAAACAGTCATTTTGGCAGGCTTCACTTCTCACAGGAACTTCAGCTTTTTTTTTCTTTTTTTTTCATAAATAGTAGAGAAAATAAGCAATAGACAGATCTACCTGCCTACTCAGAGATTTTCCAGAACGTTGCTCTTCTGTAATTAAACTAACCATGGATGATTCAGTTCAGGATCTTATTTGGTGTTTTAGAAAAATACTTTGATTGAATCAAATAATATGAAGAACTTTCAACATTAATATTTTTTTTTAAATCTTTAATGAGCAGTCAGAATTTTATAATTTGCAGTGCTATGGATGGTTTAGTATTCATTTAAGTACTCCTCATTAAACATTACCAAATACTTCAGTAGTGCATCATAATTGGAAGATTGTTGATGGACTTTTCTATCCAATGACAACGGAAACATGTCAATTTCTTCAGTTAGCTTCACTTCTCTTCTTCCATAACCAAGACATTTTTGGAAACATGCCAACAGGATAGCAAGTTCTTAAGCATAATGTATTTCTCCAGCAATATAACAGATGGAAGGTTTCTTGAATTGCTCAGATTACCTTTTAAGGATCTTACTTCATCTCTTATAGCCACTTATTTTGTCTAAAATGGTAGAGCTTGGAATTCAGGCAGATCCAAAACATATCCTCAGTTGTGAAGCACTGTAAACTAAAACTTGTTTAAGGAACTAAATTGGGGTGAATTCTTTTTTCCTGGCAGATTCTTTATCTTTAAGAGCTAGGTGGGAGGAAGATGTACCATATAAGTGTGATGTGTTGGGAGGTAGAGGAAGCAAATGATTAAACTTATGTCATTACATTATATGGCCATTTCTCTTCTAATATATTTATTTATTTATTTTGATTTGTCAATCGCTTACAAGATAATAGGCATAAGTATATACATAGTTATGAATACATGAAATGGGTACATATAAGAAAAATAAAAGAAACAATAGGACAGGGACAGTAGGCACGTTGGTGCGCTTATGCACGCCCCCTACAGACCTCTTAGGAAAGGGGTGAGGTCAATAGTAGACAGTCTAAGGTTAAAGTTTTTGGGGTTTGGGGAAGAAACCACAGAGTCAGGTAGAGTATTCCAAACATTGACCACTCTGTTGCTCAAGTTGTATTTCCTGCAATCAAGTTTGGTGTGGTTAACCTTGAGTTTGTATCTATTGTGTGCTGTTGTGTTGGTTGAAGCTGAAGTACTCATTGACAGGTAAGTCATTGCAATGTATGATTTTATATACCATACTTAGATCAGACCGAAAACGGCATAATTCAAGGTTTTCTAGGTCTAGAATTTCAAATCTGGTGGCATAAGGTATTCTACAACAAGTAGAGGAGTGGAGAACTCTTCTTGTGAAATATTTCTCAACTGTGCTAATATCAGATATGTAATGTGGGTTCCAGACTGATGAGCTGTATTCGAATATTGGTCTAGCAAATGTTTTGTATGCTCCAGTTAGTAGTGTAATATTACCAGAGAAAAAGCTACGTAGGATTAGATTAACAACTCTACATAGGATTAGATTAACAACTATGTAGTTACAGTGGGCTCTAGCCCTTAGATCATTAGAGATGAGTACTCCAAGATCCTTGACAGAGCTTGGATCATTAACAAGGTCTTAACTATTCAGCTTGTATTTTATTTTCTAATTTTTTTTGCCAATATGTAAGACAGAGCATTTATTTGTTGAGATTTGAAGTTGCCATTTGTTTGACCATTCTGATACATAGTCAAGATCTTTTTGAAGGGTAGAAGTATTGTCTGTGGTATTGAACAACTTTACATCATCAGCGAAGAGAACACAATTTCTCTTAATATGATCATTTATGTAGAATATGAAGAGAGTTGGTCCTAGAACACTGCCTTGGGGGGACACCATTATTGACAGGTATAAAATTTGATAGGATGCTCCTAATTTTGACCATTTATTGTCTGTGTGACAGGAATGCTTCTATCCAGTTATGCAGTTGTCCAGAGACACTCCAGACTAAAGACAATGTTTCTGACTTAATTCCATTGGTACATATAGTTTCCCTCTCCTCCCCTCTTTCCCACCCCTGCCCTCCCCTGCCTTCCCATCTCCTCCCTATCTTCCCTTCTCCTCCTTACTCTTCTTCTTCTCCTCCCCTCCCCTCCTCTCTCTTCCCCCTCCTTTCTTCTCCTCTCCTCTCCTCTCTTTTTCAAAAAGAGTAAGAGTTGTAGAAATTTCAATGTAGAAAGAATTAATCTAAAAAAGAAATCACTCATTAATTCATTCATGTTAGTTTACCATTATCAAAAGCAATTATTCCAGGTTTGTTTATATTGAGCTACTCTGATTTTATTTAATACCAATTGACACAGAAAATATCCAGTAACTTCTTGGACTGTCTTGTTATGATTCATTTGTGGTTTAGTTTTTAAACAAACTGTTGCCATTATTACTTCTTTGCCATTAGAATCAATAATATAGAATTAAGGACAAGTAATGTTACTCGGTATCAGAATAGCCTCTGAAAGGAAAATGCAGAAGACTTAACAAGCATTGACAGCAATACTTGACAGCTGACAGCTATGCCTGACAAGAAGGAAAATATAATTCATGTTCTAGGGTAAATGATCATACATGATTGGGTTGGAGATGAATAAAATGTATGGCTGACCTTTAATATTGCCTTACTTCCCTCTTCTCAAAGTTCCTTTGTTAGAGGAGCCATTAGTTAGAATGCAGTATTGCAGGCTGACTCTGATGACTGCCAGGAGTTCAAGCCTGACCAGCTCAGCCTTCCATCAAAATAACATAAACATAAAATGAGATTTCAGTGTATTATATCTCCAGTACCCCCCCAAAATAGATACATTTCTTTTGGATTCCTAAAAGATGGCTCAACATGAACTAGCAATAGCAACAGCACTTATATACTGCTTTATAGTGCTTTACAGCCCTCTCTAAGCAACTTACAGAGTCAGCATATTGCTCAAGGTTGACTTATCTTTCCATCCTTTGAAGGTCTGTAAAATGAAGACCCAGATTGTTGGGGGTAATAGGCTAACTCTGTAAACTTCTTAGAGAGGGCTATAAAGCATTTTAAAGCAGTATATAAGTCTAGGTGCTATTGCTAGTTCATATTAAGCAGTTTTTTAGGAATCAAAAAGAAATTTGACTTTTTTTTTTAGTTTGGAGGGGTACTGGGGAAATAATACATGGAAATTTCAATTCATGTTGACTAACATTTTGATGAAAGATAGAAAAGGGAAATGAACAAATAAATTAGAAGGCAACAATGAGTAAACTGTCTGAAAATAATTGGCATTATATATCTCACTGTTACATCAGAACGTGACAACATACTGGTCTGCATTAGTTAACCAAGCTGTTATTGCCTACCCATCTTACATCATCTTTAAGCAATACCAAAAAGGATAGAAAGATTCCTTAATTTCTGTTGCTCTATGTTAAACTACTTGGTATAACCACCATGATTGACAAGGTCACTGGAAACAGAAGGAGAGAGAAGAGAATGAACAGGTGAATGGATAGGTTTAAAGAGATCCCTTGAACATCCTTGAAAGATCAAGGATCAAGGATCAAGGGCATAGATTGAGATGGCCCATAATTGCCATATGGTTTCTCTCACTGGCCCCTAACTTAATTAAGCTATGTCTTTAGACCATCTATGCTGGCTCCAAGTGTCCAAAAGAGTTTTGTAGCATTTTTTGTGCCTATCAAGAAAATATAAGAAGGATTGAATATGAATGTCCCAAAGATACTTTTTTTTCCAAAACGCAACTGGACTTCCTTGGGTTTTTTTCCTTTGAAAATGTTTCACTTCTCATCCAAGAATTTCAATTAGAACTGAAGAATGATTTGGTGAGAACCAAATATTCTCAAAGTAAAAAAATAAATAAAATAAAACCAAGAAAGTCCAGTTGCCATTCAAAATGTGCATTTTGGACAACCATGACCTGAATGATTGAGAATCTCCCTAGATGATTGAATGTGAAACTTCATAAGCCAAAAATTAGAGTGATCTCTAGGTCTCTAAGTTTTGTGGACATTTTATGAAATGTTCTGAAAGGAAAACTACATAATGTAATTTACTGGTTGCCATTATGTAGCATGAGGTAGTGTTGTTATTATTAGATTAGCAAATCTGGTGCAGTTTTTTGTTTTTTGTATGTTTTGACATGCCACTTTATGAATGGCTTTATTTACTGTATTTTTCAGGCTGCCAATGCATTAAAAATAGGCGTGTGAGGGCAACTACTTTGCAAAGGTGAAGTTCTGCAAGTTTATTTGGAAGAAGAAGAAACAAGAAAACAATCCAGTTTGGTCAAAAAGAGCCATGACAGCAGAAGTGCTATCCTAGATAGGGGGCAAAGATAGCCATACAGTGATTAAAGGAAGAAAACAGGCAAAAGGCCAAGACCTCATCTTGAAGAATTGTGAAATGACATCTCACTCCCACACACCAATGCAACCCCAAAGGCTGTTAGAAATGCTGTGAATTTTCTGCTAAAATCTACTTTTCTTTTTTTATCCCTCATACCCTCCAGGGTGATACTTTAAAAGGCATCTTGTGCTGTTCTGCCTTCTGCTTGTTTGTTTTAATTGTTAGATGCTCTTTTTAGATTAAGATAACCAGGGTACTAATGAATTAAATATTGGGCCCAGGTGCTAAATGCATTGCCGGTTTGCAGTTTCTATTCTCCTGACCACTAGACACATTAGCAATAGCTATAGTAAATAAAGGATGCTGGCTTTGTTCCTCTCTTTGTCTCTGCTCTGGAAAAAAAAAAAAAAAAAGATCTATTGGGCTCTTCTCTTTTTTAGCCTGTTCCCAATGGAAAGAATAGAGGGCTTCCAAATTTTTCTTTTTTTCCTCCCACTGTCTGGAAACCCTGAAATACAGGCTTCCCTCCAGCTTCTAAATAGCAATAACATTTAGATTTATACACTGCTTTACAGTGCTTTTCATTCCTCTCTTAGTGGTTTAGAATCAGCATATTTCCCCCAACAATCTGGGTCCTCATTTTACTCACCTTGGAAGGATGAAAGGCTGAGTCAACCTTGAGCCTGCCAAATTGTAGTCAGCTAGCAGTCAGCAGAAGTAGCTTGCAATAATGCACTCTAACCACTGCGCCACCATGGCTCTTAAATAAACCAAATCTGTCTCTATGTCCTTCAAGCCTCTTCATAGTCCTTGTTCTGTTCTCACTCTATATACACTACAGTAGCTCAGCTAGATGATGGCTAGTAGATATTGGATGTAGCTATATTGATGGTCACTGAATCATAACAGAGAAATAAACGAAAAGCCAGAATGTTGCACCCTAGATATGTCTCAAGGTTTGCCCTGCAAATCTGGTAAGTTTAACCAAATGCAGACCCCAATGAATGAACCCTAGGATTGTCTGTGAAGATTCTCAGTCTTCCAAATCATGGTGGTCCCAAAAGTACTTTTTCAAAAGGCAACTGGACTATTTGTGTTTTTTCTCTTGAAATTGTTTCATTTCTTATTAAGAAGAATTTTCAGGTCTGACTGAATGGTGGGGAATGGAAGGACTTAAACCTCGAGCTGTGATGGCTCAGTGGTTAGAATGCAGTCCTGCAGGCTACTTCTGCTGATAGCTGTCTGCCTGCAATTTGGCAGATTGAATCTCACCATTCTTCCAAGGTTGGTAAAATGAGGACCCAGATGGTTGGGGGCAAGAGGCTGACTCTGTAAGCCACTTAGAGAGGGCTGTAAAAGCACCATGAAGCAGTATATAAGTCTAAGTGCTATTGCTATTCCCCAATGTCTAGGGAGATTCTTCTTGGATGAGAAATGAAATATCTTCACAGAAAAAACTAAAAAGTCCAGTTGCTTCTTGAAAAAGTACCTTTTGGATTTCCATTCCCCACCATCAGAACTGAAGATGCTTCTTGGATGAGAAATGAAACATCTTCAAGTGACAAAACACAGAAAGTCCACTTGCCTTTTCAGGAAAAAAAAAAAAAAAAACAGACTTTGGGAAAACCGTAAGGTTCTTACTGAGATTACCCAGCATTGTCCCATCACTAAAAGCAAAAATAAAAAATAATAATAAAAAAGAAGTCTAGTGTGGGGTGGGTGTTTGCTGTAAAGGTGTTTCCTCCAAGCATGAAATATATTTTATTTTATTTATCTGGACATTTAAACTATTGTTATTACAGTTTATCACACAGCCAGCCAGAAGTTTAGATTGGCTCTGATACTTTTATCCACCTGGCAAGTCTTTCCAAGGTCCTGAGATAGCTAGATGATGTTGTTTGCTGTTATTAAGGTATCACTGCAAGATATAAACTGGTCCAAGAATAGCTGCCTTATGCAATTAACCGATAGGGATTTTGTCAGTGTCAGTAGTGTTCAAATAGTGCTTCAGATGAAAGAGGGGTCAAAGAGTCCAACTATGTCAAAATTGAACAGCCCTCTCTCAATAGAATGGAAGGGATACAACATCACCTATCTCCAGTCTACAACACAGTCCTTTCAACAGTTCCAAGTAGGCTCCACACCCATTTGCACCACTCAAGTGACCCCGAGGACACAGACAAACTTCTAAGTGGCCTCAATGACTCTCAAAAAGGATACAAATGACCAGATGTTTGCATAAATATAAATCCTTTCATTCCCCATCACCCCGTCAGAGCTGAAGAAGCTTTTTGGATGAGAAGCTAAATGTTTTCAAAGAAAAACAAAGAAAGTCCAATTGTCCCTTGAAAAAGCACCTTTGGGACAACTATGACCTGGATGACTGAGAATCTCCATAGACATTAAGTGCTTCAGATATTTTGAAATGGAAACCAAGAGGCCTATCAATATTGGTACTATTTTTTGCTTTCTTTTGTCACCATTATTCTGTTTCTATTTGTGTAGCTCTTTATTTTGATGTTTTTCTCTAGTTTTCTTCTCCTCTATTGTGCTATCTCTGAATATTGCCACGTCCATTATCCAGACTTTTTGGGTCTTCCTTACCCATAATTGCTAAGTCTGAAGTGTTGTGTAGCAGGTACTTGTCTATTTGAATTCTAAAGTCCCAGGGCATTTTGTTTTTGTTTCTTCTTTTTCTGACTATACCATTATTAATCCTTGATTTTAGTTTTCTCATTTGATTTATTTTAGTATATTCTGAGTTAAATGTGGAATAAAGCCATTCTGATTTTGGCTGAAAACTTTAGACAATCACTAGATGGCAGCAAATTATTTGGATAAATAAATACATGCTACCTGTCACGTAGCCCTAAGCAACACTGAAGTCTTAGAGATCAAAACTTTGGTGGAATGGAGTTGTAAAGTTTCTTCACATTTGCCTTTAGTTAAGTATTTGCTTAGTATAATAAGCTAATATTAATTGGATTTTCCATTCTTCATTTAATAGTATCACCTGTGAATGATGCTCACCAGAACTTACATTAAGAGCTAGCATCAATAACTAAGATTATTAGCCAAGCCTAATAGAAGATATATTTTAATTAATATATCCTTCCCCTGGTGGTTCTTCTACTTGCTTTTGTCTGTTCATTACTCTCAGCCAATATATAATAAACTTCCATGCATCTTATCTTTTTTTTTTTTCTCTCTCTCTCTGTTTCCTTGTGAAATATGGGGTTTATTGGGTCCAAACAGAGAGGAAAGGAAATAAATGATAAGGAACCATGGTAGACTACACAACTCCCTGCGGCCAATTCATTACAGCCAACTCGCCATAGCCAATCTGCTGCAGGACAACTTGCCATGGCACAATTTAATAATTCAATTTAATTATTTAAAATAAAATAAAAAATGTCATTCACATTTCATTCTGTTCTTTTGCACCTTTTCTTTGATGATTCACCTTTTCTTTGATGATTTCTTTGATATTAGTGTAACTCTTCTCACAGAGAGTTGTTCTGCAGGGAGTTGGCTGTGGTGAGTTGGCTTTAGCTAATTGTCATAGACCCGACTTCATGATAATGAGAATTAGTGAAAATAGAGAAGGAGGAGGACGAGGAGGAGGAGGAGGAGGAGGAAGAAGAAGAAGAAGAAGAAGAAGAAGAAGAAGAAGAAGAAGAAGAAGAAGAAGAAGAAGAAGAAGAAGAAGAAGAAGAAGAAGAAGAAGAAGAAGAAGAAATTTTTCAATAGCATGAATATTGTTATCAGAATATTTTATATAAACTTTAAAATGCTCTTCTCAAATATATCTCAAAGTCACATTCATAGGAATCCAGAAATGTCTATCTGTGCTACGCACATGGTTAACCACGCACATGGTTAAAAGTACATCTGAATCCATTTGAATTTGCTTTTTTGCTAAGATTATTCAAGCATTTTCTGTCACGAATAATAGCAAACTGCTGCCTTTGTCCATATGGATTATTCTTTAATAATCAGAGTGTTGTGAAAGTTGATCATCCATTTGGTGTGAAGAGGCTGCCTGTGGAGAGGATTTTCAACCCCCCACCCCAACCCACATATTATTTTTATACCTGGCAAAGTATTTGTGGTTAAGTTTCTTCATCATGCTACCATGTCAAGATTAATGGAAAATTTTACTGTAATATTTTACATTTCATTCTTGTAACTTAGTTAGCAAGGCTCCCCCCCCCCCCCCCCAATAAAACAGAGAGATTTCACAGTAAAAAAAAAAAGATCATATATTTAGTACAGTGCCAACCCTCACCAAATTTAGGCAGAAGTCTTGCCGTTTAAGTTTTTTTTTTTTTTTAAAGAGTATATTCATCTAGGGAAGGTAACTGATAATGCCTTTTATCCTGCTATAGCTAAGTGATATTAACTTCTCTGTCTTCCAATCTACCTTGTTACCTTTCTCTGTTTAGTTTGATGAAAGGATTATAGTTGACATGATAGCAGCATTCCAATATCTTAGGGATTGCCACAAAGAAGAGGGATTCAAGCTATTCTCCAAAGCACCTGAAGGCAGGACAAGAAACAATGTGAGTTGTGTGGCTTATGGGGGAGGAAAGGGCCCTGATTCCCTTCATTAGCTGCAGCTGGGAATACAGTGTTTAAAAAGGGAAGCTGCGCACAGCAAAGTTGTTGGGAGGAATTCATGAATTATCTGATATCGTTGAGGCTTATCTGGGTTCCTGGCATCTTCCCAACTATGTGTGTTTTGCTGGGCTTTCAAGTCTGCAATTTATTCTCCTGCCCTGTCACGTTAATTACTGCAGCATGGTTTGTATGGATTTTTATTTACAGTTTGTATGTACTTTTTTTTCAGACTGAATTTCCTCCACTTAAAGACTCTTCTTGGAAGAGTTTTGTTTTGTTTTTTTTCTCCAGCAGAATATAACCTGGGCATTGTGGGGAAAGTTGGAGGTACTAAAGGGACACTTCTTGCTTATTTGACTGTGTTGCCTTTGTGCCATGCCCCGGGTCATCACATCTCCAATGTCAGTGATGTTGAGCTGGCCATGCCCATCACCCCTGCCCCCCCCCCCCACACACAAGATCAAACACAACCCTGATGCAACCCTCAATGGAATTGAGTTTGACACCGCTGGCTTAGGGGGACAAAAATTAAGCACATTGTAAATGCATGTTATTAAGAATTTCCACAATTCTTCCTTACTGTGTTCCACTTTATTTCATCTGTTGCTTTACGTCTTCATGCAACACAAACACTCTGTCTCTCCATCTCTCTCTCTGTTCTGACCCATCCCTGATACCAGCAAAAAAATCTCAAACAAACACAGCAACTCAAACCTTCACAGCTTTAATCTACAAATAAACTTCTTTGTAGCTAAAAGATGGCTTGCAGCCAATTAGTCTAACCAGAAAAGCCTTGACAGAATTCTTCAGATAAGCCAGAGTCTCTACACACAATGCTGGGTTCTTCAAACGTTTTTGATTTCTGCAAAAGCAAAAACCCTTTGAAACCAGGCTTATATTCCCTGAAGGGAGGGGCCATTACGTTGCATTCTTACTCCCAAATCACCTGTGCTGCTCCAGTTGTTCTCTTCTACTAATCATCCTGCACTCACTTCACTTAGCACAGAAAGGTTCCTCAGGAACCTTCTCTTCACTGCTGCTGGCTAACCACAAGACTCTCTCCCTCCCTCCCTCCATCTCTCTCTCTATCACACATAGATGCACATAATTCCCAGAGGGCCCTGACCCCATCTCTGTATTGGATGCAGGACCTTGATCCAAGTCTCCTGGAGACTCCTGGACTGTCCCATATTCCTCCCCACTGTTCGACTCTGCTGCCATCTCCGCAGACTGCCAATGGTCCACAACACCCCCTCAGGTGTCTTTGGTCACATTAACCAATCAGTCCATCCCCCTTGGTCTCAGCAGATCTTTATTGCCATGACTCTCACATTGATTCTGGACAATGTTTTGTCTATATGGTTAAGGCACCACATTTCAATACCTTCTGACTTCCCTTATCCCCCCAAGAATGGCAAGCAAGAAACAAAATGAAAGTAAGCATGGCCAAAATCATTTTGAGTGTTGACACCAACAGTACTCTTATATGGAAACTGTCAGCCATGAAAGCCATTTTTTTTTTATTAGCCATATATTTTCTTAGAAGCTTGGAGGCTGCCACAGTTAGTGCCTGTGGATTTGGGAGGGGGGAGTTCTTAGTGAGTAGTGGATTAGACTTAACAACATTCTTCTCAAAAGTCAAGGACATGTCAGACTGCACCTGGATGGAATTGGTGAAGGTTTGGATTTGGATAAAACAACATTTGATTGGGCCATGTGATGGACTGATGGGTGCAGGGAATGGGTCTTTGATTTTCAGTTGGAGAAGGGAAAACCTGGAAGTTTTAGATTTGTGTTTTCTCAGATGTGCCAAGGTGACTTCTTCAACAAATTCTTACCTGAATGGACTTTGTCTCTGAGTGCTGAACTGAAATTGTAAGTTCCTTTGGAATGCTGACAAAACCTATCAAAACGGGATCTACCATGCTGAAATTACATATCAACCCGGTTCATTCCCCAGCAAATTGCTCCTTTCAAACTTCTCAAAAGAAGTTATGCTTCTTGCAATAAAGCCTGCGGCCACTTTGTACCTCCTGCTAATTTTCTTGTTTTCAACCTCAGCTTCTGTTCCTCTCCTGGGACCTAAGAAACAAGTCCTTTCCCAAATCGCAGGGATTAATTAGGGGCAAAAGATAGCATGAGAAATCATCAAGCTAGTAAAAAAGGGAAGAAGGAGAACATAGAACTTGTTCCATAATTAGAGAGAGTCTAAACGTGAAGCACAACAATGAATCAATTCTCCATTCAGTGCCATAGTTCAAGGGAATAAGCCAACCATTAATAGGACACACAATAATAATCCACAGAAGAATAATTCTCTGTGCATTTGCAAAGTGTGTTCACAACTGCAAATAATAGTATGATAATGATACAGTTCCCAGGAAAGCAAAATACTTAGGAGTCTAGTACTAATGATATCTTTCACTTGAAGTCCTTAGTATGGAAATATTCATGCCTTCTTCAATTGCAGCTTCCAATGCATTGTATTTATCAAACCTTCCTTTTTTGCAGACTATGAAACAGTATATATTCATAGCTTCTTCGACTCTTGTGGTGTTCTTGAGAGGTGAGACACCCAGTGGCGTAGCTAAACTATAAATTTTTTCAACTTTGTATATGAAATATTTTCAAAAACTGGAAGATTTGTGACTAAGAA
Organism: Hydrophis major; assembly: GCA_033807585.1. Lineage (NCBI taxonomy): Eukaryota > Metazoa > Chordata > Lepidosauria > Squamata > Elapidae > Hydrophis > Hydrophis major. Next base: position 11,485,908 of record CM066332.1, on the reverse strand, counting down.
ATTACTTTTGCAGCCCCTGAATTGGTATGGGATACAACTGAAACAAAAAGCTATTTGCTTTTTGGTGGATAATTGAAACAATTGTCAGAAAAAAAAAAATTGCTATCGAACTTTAGATTTTTGCCAGTTTGGCTTAATTTGTACGAACAAGCCAAACCTTATTTCACTGGTTTTATACTTCTCTATTCTAACCAGTGGTGGTTTGGACCAGTTCTACTGAACTGGTAGTAAAAAAAAAAAGGCTGACAATTAGCTGAGAGGAAGGAAAAAAATCCTTCTGTCAGCTCAGAGGAAAAAGAAGAGAAAAGTGTAGGATTGGTCCGCTCACCTGTCCTTGAGCTTTTCTCTTCTTTTTTAAAAAAAATTTATTGGTTTTTAAAACAAATATAAACAAACAAAACATAAAAACATCAAGTCGTCTTCCATATATATACATACAGTGTGCCAGTTGGTTTACAAATTGTTTTGTGCTTCCATTTTATAGTCTTCAATTATAATTACATTGTATATAATCTCGTATTTTCAATCAAATATTAAATACATTAATATCATTATTAATCAATCATTTGACTATACTTTTATTCATTCATGTTTCACAAAATGATCATGTTTTACTTAACTTGTTTTATGACAATTCGTATTATCATCCCAGATCTATTCTAGAATCATTTTGTAGATATAATAAGAAAAGAATACATCTTTATATATTTAGTATTTTCTAAAAGTCTACATATTTCATTACTGTACTTTATTATCTAACCATTGATAGAAAAAATCCCAAATTTTATAAAATTGTTTATCATCTTGTTCTCTAATTTCAAATGTCAATCTACTCATTTCAGCACATTCCAATATTTTCTTAATGATTTCCTCCTGTGATGGTATTTTCTCATTTTTCCAGTTTTTAGCAAATACAATCCTAGCCGCTGTTAATACATTTACAATCAGGTATTTCAAGTCTTTACTATATATTTCAGGTAAAATTCCCAATAAAAATATCTCTGGTTTCAAACCTATATGTTTTTTTGTCATTTTTTCCAACCACGTGTGGATTTTAGTCCAGCATTTTTTAGCATCCACACAAGTCCACCACATATGGTAATATGAGCCAGGTGTCTCATGACATTTCCAACATTTTTTGGATTTATTCTTGAACATTCTTGCTATTCTTGTCGGGGAAAAAGGCCACATGTAAAACATCTTATAAAAATTTTCTTTATATGCTGTTGACATTGTCATTTTATAATTTTGAGATCACAATTTTTGCCATTTCTCTAAATCAATCCCATATCCAAAATTCTTCCCCCAGCAATCATAGTTTTTTAACTTGTTCTTCTTCTAGTTTAATTTCTAATAAATATCCATACAATTTTTTAATCACCTTTTCATCAGTCCTTGTCAAAATCTTATCTAAGTCAGTCAGTTTATCATAGAAACCTTCTGTTTTAGAATCTTTATCATACCTTGAATGTATTTGCACATATGAAAACCGATTCCTCTAGTTTTTGTATAGATTTAAGTTAACCCTTTTCATTCAATATTTCACCATATCTAACTGTTTGTTCCTTTTTGTACATTATAGGATAAGAAAATGCTTCAATAGTCGATAGCCAGACTGGAATTTTCAAATAACATTGTCTTTTAATCTTCTCCCAGCTTAACCACAGAGACTCCCATATATAATGTCTTCTAAAGTACCCCTGTGTTTTAGTTCCTTGATACCATAAAAAAGCATGCCATCCCAATAACAGATCATGTCCTTATAATGTCAACAATCTAATATTTCTTAATGTTATCCATTCCTTAACCCACATCAAATTTGTAGCTTGGTAATACAACTCCCAGTTAGGCAAACCAAATCCTCCTCTTATTCTAGCATCTTGTAAAAGTTTTAACTTTATTCTCGCTTTCTTACCTTGCCATATATATTTCAACACAATTTTATTTAAATCTTCAAAGTAGTCTTTTCCAAGCCTAATTGGAATTGTTTAAAACAAATATCAAATTCTGGGTAATATATTCATCTTGATTGTTGATAAGAATATCAATATCAGTTGTAAATTTTCCCATTTCGCCAAATCTAGCGCTATCTGCTGTTTAAGTTTGATATAATTATTCTCTTTTAGTGTACTGCATCTTGCTGTCAAGTATATCCCCAAGTACTTGATCTTATTTGTAACCTGAATTTTCAATAGGTCTGCCAGTTCTTCCTTTTGTCTTGATAGCATATTCTTTGTCAAGATCTTTGTTTTATCTTTATTTATTTTCAAACCAGCCACTTTTCCATGTGTTTTCTATCAATTTTGATGCTGTTTCTAGTGGGTCTTCTAAGATAAAAACCAGATCATCTGCAAATGCTTGCAACTTAAATTCTTCCTTTTTAATTTTCATCCCTTTTATATTCTTTTCATATCTAATATTTCTATTTAGCACTTCCAAAGTTAACACAAACAACAGAGATGATAGGAGGCACCCTTGTCTTATTCCTTTTCTTATATCAATAGAGTCTGTCAGTTCTCCCTCTATCTTTACCTTTGCCATTTGCTTATGATATATAGCTTCTATTGCTTGAATAAATTTCCTTGTGAAGCCCATCTGTTCCAGCAGTAATAACATGATTGCCAATTCACATTATCAAATGCCTTCTGTGCATCTACAAATATCAGAGCCATTTGTTTTTCAGGAAGTGCCTCGTAGTATTCCAAAGTGTCCAAGATTACTCTCATATTGTCTTTAATTTGTCTCTTTGGCAGAAATCCATTTTGATCAGGCTGGATACAATTATTTAAGTATTTTTTAAGTCTTCCTGCCAATATCGAAGCAAAAATGTTATAATCTGCATTAAGGAAATAGGTCTATAGTTCTTGATTTGTAATGGATCGGTCTCCTCTTTTGGAACAAGTGCGATATAAACTTCTGATCATGATTTAGGTATTCTCTTCTTTAACATAACTTCATTCATAACTTCTAGCAATGGAAGATTCAATGATTCTTGTAATGTTTTGTAAAATTTTGCCGGAAGTCCATCGGGGCCTGGTACCTTTCCATTATTTTGCTTCTTGAGAGCTTCAGTTAATTCCATCATTGTTATATTGCTTTCTAATATTGTTTCAATCTTTTTAGGTATCTGGGGTAAATTAGCATTGTGTAAATACTGTTTAACTCTTTCCTCATCAATATCTTCTTGTGTGTATAGTTTCCCATAATAGTCTCGAATGATTTCCTTCTTCTCTTTACTACCATAGCAAACTTGGCCTTGGTCATCTATTAATTACAATATTTTCCTTGATTCTTTCTCCTTTCTCAATTTATATGCTAACCATCTACCTGGTTTATTTGCATCTTCAAAGTAGCTCTGTTTAGCACCTCTAATTTTTTGTGCTAATTCTTCTTTTTCTGTTAGACCCATTTTATGATTGGTTATGTCCATTTTTAACTTAATGTCCTTTTTCTGTGGCATTTTCTGTAGCTCTTTTTCAAGTCCTTTATATTCATCCTCTAATGCCTTAGAGGCTAATCTTTTCATGGTATTTCTTTTCCTTGTATAGTTTGTTATCAAGCCTCTAGCATATGGTTTCATTGCATTCCATACAATCTGAGTTGATGTATCTTCTTTTTTGTTTTCTCTAAAGAAAAAGGCCAGTGCTTTCTCCATCCACTGTGTGAAGTCTTTTTCCTTTAAAATAGTTTTATTTAATGTCCATCTAGATCTTCTTCTTTGTTCTTTCCATTTAATTGTCATTGGATTGTGATCTGCCCAAGTACTTGTTTCAATATTTATTTCTTGAATATTAGTTAACAATTCTGTTGACATCCATATCATATCTGTTCTGGACCGTGATAAATGTCTATTTGAGTACAAGGTGTATTGTTTGGTTTTAGCATTTCTTTCTCTCCATGTATCTTTTAAGTTTATTTCATCTACCATTTTTCTCTTCTTTATCCTCTCAGCTGATTGGAGCTGAGGTCTCAGCTGGTATGGGGAAAGCTGCACACCAGTATTAGGCAAAGTATGCCCATCAAGCCATGCCCACCGAACCGGTCAAATTGGTAAAACAATTTGAATCCCACCACTGATTCTAACTGCAGTCTTTCAGATTCTGCTAAGCTCCACAGGCATCAGTTATATTACATTCTGGTTTGAAGCTTGCACTGGAGTCATAAGAAAGTATATTCCTAGATCAGACAAATTATCTAATCTTCTCTTAGTCCACAAAGAAGAGGGGGTCAAATTGTTCTCCAAAGCACCGGAGGCAAGATAAGAAATAATGGTTGGAAACTAATCAAAGAGAGAAGCTGGAATTAAGGAGAAACTTCCTAACAGTGAGGACAATTAACCAGTGGAATAGCTTGCCTACAGAAATTGTGGGTCTCCATCACTGGAGGCTTTTAAACAGAGACTGGACAATCACTTGTCTGAGATGGTATAGGTTCTCCTGCTTGAGCAGAGGGTTGGACTAGAAGATCTCAAAGTGCCTTCCAGCTCTATTCTGATTGATTGATCAATGATTGATTGTTTGAAGTTGTAGGCTTGAAAGTTGTCCAGATATTTGTACTGATGTTCTTCAACCAAACTCCTAAACTTATTTCCCTAGGACATTTTGATTCTTTCAGTTTTCACCATTTTTCCCCTGTTTGTGATAACCCAGAATATCTCAGAAATATAACAAAACCCAAAACGTAACTTAAAGTCCTTTAATGCCTTCAACTTGGCTTCACTTTTTAATTGTTCACAGTGGAGGAGTGAACTATTTTCAAAATAACATTTCAAAGGAAAGAAACACAGTTCACATTCAAAGAGCCAATAATGAAGGAAAAATCAAAAACAAACCACCCTGAATAAAGTTCCATGACAGACCAGGATAGATGATTGCTAACTTCAGGAAGATAACCAGGTACAGTCCATTGGAAGAACGCCAACCAAGATAAACCTTCTTTAGGAATAAATCACTAATTGTCTCCAGCATCTGTTAGCATGCAGGTCCAACCTTTTATGCAATCTCACACCTGAAACCCATGAAGAGGATCATGGCCCTCTCCTCCTGAGTAGACCACATTTTCCCCTAATCCTTTCCTCCCTGCATGGCCTAGGATGGATAGGAGATGAGGCTGGGTCCTCCTCCAGAGGCTCAGCCTCCTCCAGAGTCTGAGCCAGCCTCTGCCCTTCCCCAACTTCCGCCACCAGTTCTGGAGCCATACTTCCACTCCCTGTTGGCTGTTCCTCCTCTTCCTCAGAGTCAATCTCCACCAGGAGCATGACACTGTTGATGATAAGGATGGAAGTATGGTTTTTCAGTCATGCTTGTTTCTCAAGAGCAAAGTTTGAAAACAAAAGAAAAAAAAATAAAGATATATTCTGCTTGGTATCATCCTGTCAGATCTAGATGAGATAAATGTTGTAGTGTTAAATCTTTAAGATGATGGGTGAATCCATCCAAAAGTGTGAAGCTAGTCATCATTTCATATCTTTTATCTATATCTACGACATATAAATATATCCATCATTTTCCAAAAATGCTTCTGAACTTCTAAACTGCTCAAAAAAAAAAAAAAAAACAACAACAACAAAAAAAAACAGTCATGATTTTGATGAGAGTCTTAGCAGAAAGATGACAGAGAGGCTTCCTAATCAGGAAAGCCTACCAAGAATATGCTGGGGTGATCCAGGAAGCTAAATCTCTACAAACAAGTGCCAAAGAGGTAACAAACTATTGCTTTTGTTCAGGTTATACTAATATGTCTATTACCGAATAATAAGTTAATATCCCATCTTTAAATTTCATTAGAATCGATAACTACCGTATCTAATTAAGTATTTCAGAGGGGTTGATCTGAAGAAAAAGTATTTGGAATTAGCTTAAATTATGGCAGTTGTATACTAAACATACAAGTAGTCATTGATTTAGTATCAGTCTCTTATCAGTCTCTTGTCTTACAATCAGTCGCTGTCAAACTTATGAGAGATCTCCTTATGACTCTACTGTTCCAAATCAAAGCAAATATGGAGGAGGAGGAGGAGGAGGAGGAGGAGGAGGAGGAGGAGGAGGAGGAGGAGGAGGAGGAGGAGGAGGAGGAGGAGGAGGAGATGATCAACGATATGATTTTATTACGTATTGGCTGTGTAATTCCATATTTCATGCTATTTTCATTTTGCTACATAATTCCCTATCTAGTTGATCTGTGCATTGGTGTCTAAGCATTTCATTCATAGAATGATTGAATAGCAATAGCACTTAGACTTATATCATGCTTTACAGGGCTTCACAGCCCTCTCTAAGCAGATTTGCAGAGTTAGCATATTGCCCCCAACAATCTGGATCCTCATTTTACTGAACTCAGAAGAATGGGGCTGAGTCAACCTTGAGCCTGGTGAGATTTGAACTGTCAAATTACCCAGCCACATACATTGGACAGACCAATAGAAGAATAAGCACCCGCCTGGATGAACACAAAAATGCAGTCAAAAAGCTGGAACACACTTCCTCACTCGTCCAACACGTGGAAGCCACAGGTCATAACATCAACTTCAATGGCACCAAAACCCTAGCCACCATAGAAAATCCCAGCCACAGAATCATCAGAGAAGCCATAGAGATTGAAAAAAGACCAGAAAGCATGAACAGAAGAGATGATTCCACCAGGCTGTCAATCATTTGGAAGCCTGCACTCACAAACAAAAAAATCTCCACACCACAAGCCAGGCAAACACCTGGGCACAAACAGATTCCCCCCGATACCTCCAGCTCAAACACTCCCCAATCAGGCACCCAGATGAAACCCAGCTTCCTAACTAATGATAGCCATCCATTTACCCGAAGCCAAGCTGCACTAAAGGCCTCCAATAAAGTAACACAATGTTGCCAGCCAATCAAGATACAAAAAGAGCCCCCCCCCCACAAAAAAAAAAAAACAGACAGAAGATATTAGTAGCAGAACACAGCAAACTCCAAGACCAATAAACACAGACCAAGACTCTCAACCAATCAGGAGGAAGAAAAAACCATTTTGACACAGCAATAGGCTGCCCCAAATTTAAATCTGAAACCACTGTAAAAGTCTGACTCACAGACAAACACTATACAGAAGCCTGATGATGGCAGATGAGATTCTGCTGAAACATTGCTACAACTTTAAAAGCACCACTGCTATGACGTGGGAAAATACCCGAACAAAGCTGAATGCCAGATATATATTTATGTGTATATATGTGTGTGTGTGTGTGTGTGTGTGTGTGTGTGTGTGTGTGTTTTATACACCTTATGTAGGCTTATGTACCCTATACCATTCCAGATAAATGGCTGTCCAATCTCTTTTTGAAAGCCTCCAGTGATGAAACGTCTGCAACTTCTGAAGGCAAGCTGTTTTACTTTTTGATTGCTCTCACCATTAGGAAATTTCTCCTTCATTCTAGGTTGCTTGGTTAGTTTCCACCCATTGTTTGTCTTGCCTTCTGGTGCTTCGGAAAATAGGTTTTCCCCCTTTTCTTCAGCCCCTCAAATATTGGAATACTGTTATCTTCACTATCAAAAAGTTTTTCTCATCCAGATCTTTCATTCTTATAATTCATTTTCTCATAGAAATAATGTCAACACCTAGCATTAAAGACATCTAACTGTATTAGCATTGGCCACCTGCGGTAGAAAAAAAAACTTTAGAATTGAGATTGAAACTACCTTCAACTTGATTTTGCATCTTTCCCCTGGGTGAATTGATCCTTAGCTGCCAAGATTAACTGAGGCATCTGTATTGGGGAGATAATCGTCAGAATTATCTCTGCGGTTTGTATCTATTCCTAGTTGCCTCTTGTCATTGTGTATTTTTTTTTTTAATCAGGGCTCAGAAAAGAAATATGGAAACATAAAATCTGACAATGCTACATGTTATGTTTGTTATCAAGAGACTTAATTCACAAACCTCGACAGCAAATAACTGTTGTTTCCTCAGCAAAATCAGGTCTATCTAGAAGTTGTGCACTAAATTTTACATAAAAGTAGTTACATTCCAGAGAGCATTACTTCCACAGACATTTTTCTTTTCTTTTTAAGATATGATGAAGTAACATCCTTCTTAATTCCTTTATCATGATTCCACCACCTCCCCCTCTCCTCTTTAGGTGAAATGCACATTTAGCAGTAACCAGAGGAGAAAATACAATCTTGATGCAGGGATTGTTTAGAGTGGCATTATCTGCTCCCAGTCTCATTACATCGAGAATAATAACGACAGCTAATTTAAGCTTAATGCAAAGGCAATTTCTTAGAATATCCGCACCACACTTGTTTTCTGAGAGACAATGATGTCAAGGCTTAATTCGGCAAGCAAAGCATAATTCAGCAGATTCTTAGCTCGCTGAGAAAAGATAAAAATTCCCTTTCATAAGGAAATTGTTCTCTGGCAAATGCAAGGATCATTCATAATTCAGCAGATATGCAAACCCCTCAAGTCATTCATTGACATGCAGAGGTCTAGCCTGATTAAATAAAGAACTACATGGATCCACTCCAGCTCAAAAAATAAAATAAAAATAAAATAAACTCTTTGCCCATTTGAGCATTCAGGTATAACAGCAATATTATGACTGCCTACTTAGTACTTATGGTTCCTGTTTATTTGACATGGGTGGAAATAACAAAAGCAATTTTGTTCAACAATGCAGTAGCTTCTTCACATTCCTGGCCCATTTTGTCATGTCGGGATGCTAAATGACATGCGGAGCAGAGTCCACAGCATGGATGTTCTCCTATCTTGTATGTTGCAAATGCAGAAAAGAGCAACAATGATGATTAGGTGGCTGGAGGCTAAACGATATGAAGAACATTTGCAGGAATTAGGTATGTCTAGTCCAGTGAAGAAAAGGACTAGAGGTGACATGATAACAGTGCTCCAATATTTGAGAAGAAGAAGGGGTCGGCTTATTTTCCACAGTACCAGAAGACAAGACAAGAAGCAATGGCTGGAAAATTAATCAAGGAGAGAAGCAACCTAGAATTAAGGAGAAATTTCCTAACCGTGAGAACAATCAACCAGTGGAATGAGTTTCTTTTAGAGGTGGAAAGTGCTCCATTACTGGAGGGATTTAAAAAGAGACTGGAGAGCCAGTTAATTGAAATGCTTAAGCAGGGGTTGGACTAGAAGACCTCCAAGATCCTTTCCAACTCTTTTATTCTATGTTCTATGAGATTGCTATTTAGGAAAGAATAAAATTGATGCTGGGTGGGTTGTCATATATGCAATGACATTAGCAAGGAGGAGACAAAAATGCATAGCTTATTTTATAAGTAAGTTGAGCTCTTGTATGTAGCCTCTGGAAAAGCGACTCCATTGGTTTCAATGAGATCTAAATGCATATACAGTAACATTGGGTTTAGTAAATTTTAATAACTTAATATAATGATATGCTTATTATTCCATTATCATTATTTCTGTGCTTCTAGAGGGACTCTGGGAAGAAGTAGTTTGGTTCACAGGCTGATGCAAAGTAATTGTACAGTTTTAAATGCATACAGAGTGACATTCAGTTATTTAGCATTTGAACTCATTCAGTTTTAGTGAGGCAGATTGCCGATAGCAACCTAGATATTAAAATGCATCTGTTAAAACTAAGGGAGATTATGTTTTTTTGTGAACTCAACTAGAATGTTGAGAGGATATTGTAGGAAGACTCCCAAGATGGCTGCCCCAGGCAAACTTCTTGTTAATTCATAAATGTTTGCAGTGGTTGGATAGTTACTAAATACTTATTTTCAAAGAAGATTAACTCATATGTCACAACAGTGCTTTTTCAAGATGAAACTGGACTTTCTGGTTTTTCTTTGAAGACATTTTGCTTCTCATCCAAGCAAATGAGAAGTGATAAGATATCGATGAGAAGTGAAAAATCTTCAAAGAAAACCCAGAAAGTCCAGTTTCTTCTTGAAAAAGCACATTTCAGACAACCATGACCTGGATGACTGAGAATCTCCATAGAAAGCTAACTTATATGGTTCTCGGTTTAATTTTTCTATCTTCCAACACAGCTTTCAATTTGAATTCATCTGTTTTCTTTACAAATGGACACATTGACAAACAAAATCATAAAGTTAGCAATCAGATTTTTAGGCCTCCTGGGTGACTTAATGAACAATAAAATAAAATAAAACTTAAACATGAGTTGGCAATGTGCAGTAGCAGCCAAAAAAAAAAGCTAATACAATCCTTGGTTGTATAAATAGAGGCATAGAATCAAAGTCAAGTGAAGTATTAGTACTGCTTTATAATGTCTTAGTAAGGCCACACCTGGAATACAGCATCCAGTTTTGGTCTCATTAGAAAAAAAAAACATGTTGAGACTGTTCTGTCCTTAATTTGAATACTCGAAATCCCTGCGCCTTGATTGGCTAAGGCGCGGGGATTTCTGATTGGCCAGGCGAGCCGCGCTCATTGGTCCGATTGAGGTCTCCCGCGATTGGCTCGCTCCAAGAGCGGGAGACTTGAATTGCTGCCATTGGCCGCGGCCTCCGCAGCGAAAAGGATAAAAGCCGCGGGCTTTTTCCTTTTCGCCGGTTCGGTTCACAACTATTCAATAAAGAGCTTGAAACTTAGTCACCGACTCCTGGCTTCTTTTGCGGACACGACACTGGCGACGAGGGTGGGATCCCGACCCTGAACCGAACCCCGTGTCCAACAAGAGCCAGTTTCAGCACGAAGATGGCGAAAATCGCACCGCCCGCCCCCTTTAACCCTGCCACCGAGGACTGGGAATCGTTTTCAGACCAGTTCCGCATGTACCTCGAGTGCACCGGAATGAAGGACGCCCCGGGCCCGCTAAAACGCGCTGTCTTTCTCACACACTGCGGAACCGAGGTCTTCCAGATGGCCAAGGCATTGGCCAAGCCGGCAGACGCAACCGCCATGGACTGGGACGTCCTCAAACCTATCCTGCGGCGCCATTACGCCCCCGAGGTCCCCATCCTAATCCGGCGCAACGAATTTTACCGCCGAGATCAGAAACCAGGCGAAAAACTGAGCGATTTCGTCGCCGAGCTGCGGCGCCTAGGAGGACTCTGCGAGGTTGAAGGTCTAAACAGCCTCCTCAGAGACCGATTCGTACTCGGCCTATGGGACTCTACCCTCCAGAGCCGACTTATGGCCAAAGGCGACATCAGCCTAGCAGACGCCCTCACCGCAGCCGCAGCAGCAGAAGCAACCCGCACTTCCGCTGACAGCATGCGAAAATCAGACGCGAAGGGAGGAAACAACAACCCGGCAAGGTCGGCCGACCCAAAAAATGAATCAACCACACACTACGGAGAATTCCAGTCTACGTCCAACACGTCGGAAGACGAGGAGGACATACATCGCGTGCAGACGGGCCGCGGCGACCAGCGGAACCGAAGAAGTCACAGGTCGAGGACCAACTGTGCCGGGTGCGGCGGCGACCACCCCAGATCAGAATGCCGATTTTTTGACTCTATCTGTAGGCATTGTGACAGACGGGGACACATCGCTCGAGTTTGCCGCCAAAAGAAGACCCGCAGCCCGCCCAGATGGGAACATCACGACCGAAAGAAGGAAAGTTCCCCGCCCAGAACCAGAGATCGCCAATCGGACGGTCGGTGGGACCGAATCCAACGATCTTCAAGAGGCAGCGACAATCGGCGAAAGGAAGATACCCACCAGACGGTGACCATTGGCCACGCCATCTCCGACGGTGCCAGAAAGGTACACGTAGAAGTGCATATAGAAGGCCAACCATGCAAGATGGAGGTGGACTCCGGGTCCTACCTCTCCATGATTGCATGGCACGAGATTAAACGGCTAGTGCCCACCCTCATTAATGCCCAAAAAATCATTATAAAAGACTACCAGGGAAACCGCGTCCCGGTAGTGGGCACCAAGAACTTTAATGTAACTTACAAAGGCCGCACCGAACAACTCCCACTCACAATCGTCGATCGCGACCGCCCAAGCCTGCTGGGCCTACAATGGTTCGCCCCGCTTGACATCGCGCTGACAGGAGTCAACCACGTCGTCGACGATGGCTGGGAACAGCGACTAACCCAGGAGTTCCGGGAGGTTTTCGACGGAAGCCTGGGCAAGTACCAGGGGCCCCTTATCTCATTCGACCTAGACCCTAGCGGCTAAAACCTAGGAGGGTACCATTCGCCCTAAAACCAAAAATTGACGAGCAGCTCGACAAGCTCGTCAAACAGGGGGTGTTGCAGCCGATAGACCATGCCCGATGGGAGACCCCTATAGTAACACCAGTCAAGCCAGACGGGTCCGTGAGAATTTGTGGGGACTATAAGGCCACCCTAAATGGCGCGTTGCAACAAAGCGCCTACCCCGTCCCAATCGTGCAACATCTACTGCACTCCCTGGGAGGGGGCAAGGTCTTTGCCAAGCTCGATCTAGCCCAGGCATATCAGCAGTTACCGGTTGATGAAAAAACAGCGGAAGCCCAGACCATCGTTACCCATCGGGGGGCATTCAAATGTAACCGGCTCCAGTTTGGAGTCAGCGTGGCACCAGGCATCTTTCAGAGCCTGATGGAACGTTTACTGCAGGGCATCAAGGGGGTGGTGCCCTATTTTGATGACGTTTTAGTAGCGGCGTCAAACGAAGCCGAATTAGAAAACCGACTCAGGGAGGTCTTAACAAAATTTAAAGTAACGGGACTCAAAGTTAAACGAGAAAAATGCCAACTATGCACAGAACGAGTGGAATTCTTGGGCTACCTTCTAGACCGGCATGGCATTCACCCTACAATTAAAAAAGTGAAAGCCATCAAAAAAGCCCCCGCCCCAAAGTCTAAAACGGAACTACAGGCTTTCCTAGGCTTGCTGAATTTTTACAATGTGTTCCTACCCCAAAAGGCTACGGCGGCGGAGCCTCTGCATAGGCTCCTGGATAAGGCGGCGACTTGGACTTGGGGGAGACGAGAGCAAGCTGCCTTTCAAAAAACCAAAGACCTCCTCACCTCCGATGCCGTCCTGATTCAATTCAGCGAAACCTTGCCCTTGGTTGTCACTTGCGACGCATCACCTTTCGGCGTCGGCGCTGTCCTCAGCCATACTCTCCCCGATAAAAGAGAAGCACCCATCGCTTTCTTTTCCACGACTCTAACTAAACCGGAGCGGAACTATAGCCAGCTGGACAAAGAAGCTTTGGCTATAGTTGCCGCCGTTAAGCGATTCCACGAATACCTTTATGGCCGCCCGTTTACTATTGTGACAGATCACAAGCCGTTGCTGGGCATCCTCGCTGGAAACCGAGCCACCCCGAACATTTTATCACCCCGGATGACAAGGTGGTCCGAGTTCCTGGCAGCCTACAGCTATGAACTATTGCACAAGCCAGGTAAGAAAATTTCGCACGCGGACGCCTTAAGCCGCTCGCCTTTACCAGACTCTGATCCTGACCCAGCACCAACAACAAACACCCTTAGCATCGAAAACTTGCCCAACCTACCCATTACCGCGTCAGACATTGCCAGGGAAACTATCAAGGACAGGCGCCTGGCGCGAATCTTACATTGGGTGGGAAAAGGCTGGCCTGAAAAGGACAGTGACGAATCCGTTAAGATATTCAGAAACTGCCAGACGGAACTTTCACTTCTCAAGGGATGTATTTTGTGGGGTGACAGGGTGGTCATCCCGGACCGGTTGCAAGAGAGGGTCTTAGAGATGCTGCACGAAGGGCATCCTGGCATCGTCAGAACTAAAGCCCTGGCCAGGAGTTATGCTTGGTGGCCAGGGATGGACAAACAGATAGAGGCTTGGGTAGCCAAATGCCGACGATGCCAGGAGACCAGACCCAGCCCACCCGCAGCACCCATCCTGGACTGGGAAACACCAAGGGGACCCTGGTCCAGAATCCATTTAGACTTTGCCGGTCCCACGAATGGACATACATTTCTAATCACAGTTGACGCTTACTCTAATTGGTTAGAGGTAAGCGACATGAAATCCACTACCACGGAGGCTGTTATTAAAGAACTTTGCAAACTCTTTTCCACGCACGGCCTCCCAGACGTCGTCGTCTCAGACAATGGGCCCCAGTTTACTTCCCTCGACTTCGAGAGGTTCCTGGCGGAGAGGGGCATCCGCCACGCATTAACAGCACCGGCGCATCCGGCGGCGAACGGTAGGGCGGAACGGATGGTCCAATTTACAAAAAAAACCATCCGGAAAATGGACCACGGGGAGATCAACGACAAAATCAATAAACTCCTCTTTATACAACACATCACCCCGAACACCACTACCAACAAAAGTCCAGCCGAGCTGTTGATGGGTCGGAAGCTGAGGTCTCCGCTCGACAGGTTACACCCAACTTATAACCCGGAGCGACCCCCAGACTCCAGTACGAAATACCGGACCTTTGCCCCCGGTGACTTGGTGTACGCAAAAAATCTGACGGGGGACCCCCTATGGATCCCAGCCATCATCACTCAAATCACAGGTCCACGGTCGTACCGGCTCCAAACCACCGATGGGCGAGCCTGGAAATGACACATAGACCAGCTCAGATCACGAACTACAACAGACCTCAACCCCCAAAACACGGACCAAGGGGGGAGGGAATACCCGAATAAACAAACGCAAGAAAAAATAAACCAGCAGTACTTACTGGAACGCAGCCATCGCGAGTCCCCACCGGAGAAGAACCACCCAGCCAGCTCTACCGACTCGGAGAAGCCAAGCGGGAGCGGCAAAACCCGTAGCTCAACCAACCCGGTAGGCCCAGGCGGGAGCCACGGAGAAGGAACCGGCCCGATCATCCAGCCGGTTCGCACAGAAGAGGGAGCAGCCAAGAACATGACCGCTCCGACCGAAATCCAGCCTGCAACTGAGTTGCGCAGGTCAAGTAGGACTAGGCGGAGCCCCGCCTACCTACGTGACTACGCAACGTGACGGACTATACCAAGAGGGGAGGGGTGTTCTGTCCTTAATTTGAATACTCGAAATCCCCGCGCCTTGATTGGCTAAGGCGCGGGGATTTCTGATTGGCCAGGCGAGCCGCGCTCATTGGTCCGATTGAGGTCTCCCGCGATTGGCTCGCTCCAAGAGCGGGAGACTTGAATCGCTGCCATTGGCCGCGGCCGCCGCAGCGAAAAGGATAAAAGCCGCGGGCTTTTTCCTTTTCGCCGGTTCGGTTCACAACTATTCAATAAAGAGCTTGAAATTTAGTCACCGACTCCTGGCTTCTTTTGCGGACACGACACAGACTTTGGAAAAAGTGCAAAGAAGAGCAACCAAGATGATTAAAGGCCTAGAGATTAAAACATATGAAGAACAGATACAAGATTTGGTTCTGGCCAGTCTAGAGAAAAGGACTAGGGGCCATATGATAGTAGTATTGCAGTATTTGAGAGGCTGCTACAAAGAGGAGGGGGTCAATTTATTTTCCAGAGCTCCAGAGGGAATAACAAGAAACAATGGATGGAAACTAACCAAGGAGGGAAGCAACTTGGAATTAAGGAGAAACTTCCTAACAGTGAGGACAATTAACTAGAGTACTGCACCCAGTTTTGGTCACCACACTATAAAAAAGATGTTGGGACTCTAGAAAAAGTTTAGAGAAGAACAACCAGGATGATTAGGGAACTGGAGACTAAAACATATGAAGAAAAGGTAAAGGAACTGGGCCTGGCTAGTCTAGTAAAGAGAAGGACCAGGGGAGACATGATAGCAGCCTTCCAATATTTGAGGGGCTGCCACAGAGAGGAAGGCGTCAAGCTATTTTCTAAAGTGCCTGCAGACCGGACAAGGAATAATGGATGAGATATAAGGAGAGATTTAACCTGGAAATAGGAGAAACTTTCTGACAATGAGAACAATCAAATAATGGAACACCTTGCCTCAGAAGTTGTGGGAGTGCCATCACTTGAGACTTTCAATAAGAGATTGGACTCCCATCTGTCAGAAATGATGTAGGGTCTCCCCCTTGGGCAGGGGGTTGGCTAGATAACCTTCAAGGTCCCTTCCAACTTGGATTATCTGTTATCTGTTATTCTGCACAGTGGAATAGCTTGCCTTCAGATGTTCTGGGTGCTTCATTACCGGAGGATTTTTCAGAAGACACTGGACAGTCACTTGTCTGAAATGGTATAATCTCCTACTTGAGCAGGGGGATGGACTAGAAGACCTCCAAGGTCTCTTCCAAATCTATTATATTCTGATTGATTGAAAATCTAAAAATAAAGCATCAAAGATAAAACAAGTTGTTTTTTCTTCTTCTTCTTCTTCTTCTTCTTCTTCTTCTTCTTCTTCTTCTTCTTCTTCTTCTTCTTCTTCTTCTTCTTCTTCTTCTTCTCTTCTACTACTACTACTACTACTACTACTACTACTACTACTACTACTATTACTACTACTAAGCAAGAAATAAAACAAACACAACACACACAATTATATCCCGACCTAAGGAAAGGGCCATGTTTTTAACCATTTTCTAAATATTAATAAGGTGGGAATCATGCAAATCTACTGTAATCTTGTTCCAAAGGGAAGTCACAACAGATTTGTGTTTTGGATAATTATTCAGCCTGATGCTAAAAGAGCCATTTAAAATTCAACCATATGTCTGTATAGAACATGGTATGTTCTCAAAATTAGAGCTATGCTACTGACATCTAAGTTAAGTATTGGAATTAACAATTTAAGTACTGAATAGAAAGTTCTGACATGATTATTAGTTTGATTGGCTTTTTCAGGCTAAAATATTTTCTGTTAATTTTTTTTAAGGAAATTTCTTCTTTCACTTAGGCCCAGCCACTCCTTATATTCTGAAGAAGGCATATGATTAAATCAAGTATCAATGACCTCTTAAAATTTATTCAGAAGTGGATATTCGTTCCTACAGCACACATATAGTCCATGGAAATTTGGTTAGTAAATTACAGTTTTTCTCCCTCCATAGATTTCTTTCTATTTCTTTTTTTCCCCTTTCTGCCAGCTGTTAAGATGACTGTTTATTATTTATCAATTGCTCTTATCTTACCTTACAAATTTGTGTGTTTTATTGCATTCTACAAATGATTCTACTATTAATTAAACGTGGCACCCAAGGATGATTAAAAAAAAGAAAGAAAGAAATGGGTAACTCCTGCACTCCTGATAATAATTTCAACCTTGTTTTTCTTCTTTTTCTCCTCCCAAGTAATGCCATCAAGCAAGTAAAGCTGCAAGCTGCTGACATGGAAACTACAGCTTGGGGAGGAAAAATTGTAAAGAGGTTTCTTCTCAACCTTAACAACATTAAGATGGGTGGACTTCAACTCCCAGAATTTCCCCGATGGCTAAATTCTACTTTAGAATGATTGCTCTGTCCTCACTACACCTTAGTCTGTGTGCAGCTCTACATGCAGCTAAACCCATCTATCCTTCAATAAAACAGACTGTGTGCCTAGATCTGAATGCTTTTTGAAAGAACAAGGTATGGTGAAACTTGGGAAGATAAGGATACACACAATGAGAACCAAATAAAAGATAGACAGTATTGAGTTACTGCTAAACATAACAATTCATAAATACAAGCAATTTAAATCTCACCAGTGATGCTCTGTGTGGGATGTGGGTTTGTCCTTGGAAGACCATTTGCCTTCTCCAAATGCTAAAGGAAATGGAGATGGGAAAAGGGTTGGATCAGCTTCAAAAACCATATACTTAAAGCATGTGGATATGGGTTTGTCCTTGGATGACCATGTGCCACAGAAGATGGATTCTTCCTTGTTTTTCCTCCTTCTCCAAATGCTAAAGGAAAATGGAGTCTGGTTTCCAAGTGTGCCCTTGGTTTGAGAGTGTGGGCTGATGTGTAAGTGGATTGGATCAGCTTCAAACAATATACTAGATGGGACTAGAGAAAAACAACAGTATATAAAGATAATACGTTGGGACATATTTGTCCCTCCAGCCACTAGATGGGCTAGAGAGAAACAACAATATGTAAAGATTATATGCTGGGGCATGAAAATGTTGCTGCTCCCAAACAATGAGTCTTGAAAGAGGATGGTTTGAGCTTGTTAAGTGGTAAAACTGGGGAACATGAAAGAATAAGACTAAAAGGTGATCCTCATAAGACCCTTAAGATAAATTTTTAGATTCAGACTAGATACATATAGAGTGGCCTTTCAAAATCTATAAATAGTAGAGACTCCACAGAAAGGAATTCTGAAAGCTGTTATTCGTTGTATAAAGGATCCTCACATTATCAAATGCTCCAGGCCATGTGCTATGAATCAAAGGCCCTGGTAATATAAACAGAATTATGGAATCAAGCACACCACACATCTGGAAAATCCATCTTCCTACATCTTAATAAATTTGAAGGGAAGGCTGAAAAAGCACAGTAGCTATGATTCAAAATCTCTGGTGCCCATTTCTCTGCCTTTCCCCACCACTGATGAAGTCAGAAGAAGCTAAACACTACACTCAGTCGCCTACAAATTATAGCAAGATTCCCCAAGGATATACTAAAAAAAGTTTAATTTCACAATGAAGGATTTCCTCTTACTCAAAGCACCATCGACTAAGAACAGTGATTTTTTTTTTTTTTTTTTTTGCAAATTATTCAGCCGGTTTCTGTGAAAGTTAGAAATAACCTTGATATAAGCTCATTGGATAAGTGGTTGTCCAATCTCTTCTTGAAAACCTTCAATAATGGAACACCTACAACTTCTGAAGTCGTTTCAATGGTTAATTGTTCTCACTGTTAAAAAAAATATCCTTAATCTTTTCGACCTTATCCCCTTATCCCTTATCCATTATCTTTCCTTTCATTGACTTCCCTCAATTTTGCAAATAAAAAAGAAAATATTTTTTGTATTCCTTTCAGCATTGAACTGACCTCCCCAAAGTATGTAGCTTTGTTTGTCTATCATTGCTTCAGCCTTAATTTGCTTTGGTTGATTTCTCCAGCACTCACTAAACCAAGATGTGAATCTGATTCCAAACCAATTATTTAATACGATTTAATTGGTCAGCTGGACTTGAACTCCAGAGAGGTTTAAGTGTCAACACAAGGCTAATTCCAGGTACCTTTTCAGTTGCTTTTACCATTTGCATATTTTCTTTTTGAAACATCTGTCCAACCTTTCATGTGTCTTTCTTCTTTTTAATCACTTCCTAGGTTATCTTTTGTATCTGTTCAATATTACCAATATTACTTCTGGAACATAAAATTCAGGAGGAGGAGGAGGAGGAGAATAAGGGCATAGAACATGGAAGGGATCTATCTCCTCCACAATTTCAGACAGATGGCTGTCTGTATTCTTGAAAGCCTCCAGTGATGGAGGACTCACAACTTTTGAAGGGAGGGGGGAGGAGAAACAATATCTATTCTGGTAAATATTATTTGGAAACATTTTCAGAGTAAAAGTTGCAAGTAATTCTTTTGTTTTGCTTTCTTTTCTTTTCTTTTCTTTTTTTTTTGACCTGAGCTTATTGACATCTGAAAGAGCTCTTTATTATTGTTTTCAGACGAATTGTCAGATTGTGTTTTTATAGCTATACCACATTTTAAATAACTTTATTGAATCTCTCTGGGAAATTACATGTTAGTCATTGTTTAATTACAACATACATACCATGAATTTGGTCAAGCATGGCCATTTGTAGAATTTATGCCTGAATGGTTTATTGCTTCCTAAATTTGTGTTTATACTTTTTTACTGAATTCAGTAAAAAGAATATAAACACAAATATATATATATATATATATATATATATATATATATATATATATATATATATATATATATATGTGTATGTATGTATGTATGTATGTATGTATGTATGTATGTATGTATGTATGTATGTATTTTCCCACGTCATAGTAGTGGTGCTTTTAAAGTTGTGCTTTTAAAAGCACAACTATAATGACGTGGGAAAATACCCGAACAAAGCTGAATACCATACATGTAAGTACCCACAAAAATTTAAGAAAATATATATATATATATATAAAACCCGAATAACCCGTAGCAACGTTTCAGCAGAATCTCATCTGCCATCATCAGGCTTCTGTATAGTGTTCGTCTGTGAGTTAGACTTTTACAGTGGTTTCAGATTTAAATTTGGGGCAGCCTATTGCTGTGCCAGAATGGATTTTTCTTCATCCTGATTGGTTGGGAGTCTTGGTCTGTGTTTATTGGTCTTGGATTTTGCTGTGTTCTGCTTGATTGGTGTTTCTAATATTTTCTGTCTGTTTTGTGGCTCTTTTTGTATCTTGATTGGCTGGCAATATTGTGTTACTTTATTGGAGGTCTTTAGTGCAGCTTGGCTCCGGGTAAACAGACAGCTATAATTTATTAGGAAGCTAGGTTTCATCCGGGTGCCTGGTTGGTGTGTGTTTGAGCTGGAGGTATCAAGGGGGATCTGTTTGTGCCCAGGTGTTTGCCTGGCTTGTGGTGTGGATATTTTTTTTGTTTGTGAGTGCAGGCTTCCAGATAATTGATAGTCTGGTGGAATCATCTCTTCTATTCATGCTTTCAGGTCTTTTTTCAATTTCTATGGCTTCTCTGATAATTCTGTCACTGGGGTTTTCTATCGTGGCTAGGGTTTTGGTGCCATTGAAGTCAATGCTATGACCTGTGGCTTTCATGTGTTGGACTATTTTAGATAAAAGATAAAATTGACCTGGAAAACGAAGACATATATTAAGTCCCCTGTGCATCATGTCCTGCCACATACATTGGACAGACCAATAGAAGAATAAGTACCCACCTGGATGAACACAAAAATGCAGTAACACACTTCCTCACTAGTCCAACACACTGTGAGTGTGGCTTGGTGGGCATGACATGGCATGGTGAGTGTGGCAGGGGAAGGTTACTTCAGTGTCCCCATTCCCTCCCCACTCCAGGGGGAAAATTACTACAAAATCCCCATTCCCTCCCCACTCCTGGGAGAAGGTTACTGCAAAGTCCCATTCCCTCCTCATCCCACTAACCTGCTCTCCAGCTCTGTTCTCCTGTGCAGGGCAACAAAAGAAGACCCAGCAAATCAGCTGGGACTCAGAAGGCAGAGAATAGATGGGGGCAGGGCCAGTAAGAGGTGGTATTTGTTGGTTCTCTGAACTACTTAAAATTTCCGCTACTGGTTCTCCAGAACTGGTCAGAACCTGCTGAATACCACCTCTGAATGTAGACAGATGTAGATATATGGTAGATACATAGATAATAGATAAATATATGGATGGATGAGGAAAGATAGTTGATAGATAGACAGACAGACAGATAGATAGATGATAGAAGAATACATAGATAGATGGAAGAAAGTGTTGTGAATGAATAATGTTAAATAAAGTTATCTTGAGCTTGAAGTCAAGTGCAGGGTTCTGGCCCTACACTTCTGATTGGCTGTTAAATGGCAAGATCAGATTGGTCCATTCAGGAGAATCTGATTGGTCATTAACCGGCCGTTCTCATTGGTTAGCAGAGCTAGTGCTCTCAGGTTGCTATTGCTTGAATAGTTAATAAGTTGCCTATATAAGGAAGGCTATAGCCTCCATCCAGTTTGAGCTGTCACACCATGTAAATAAAGAGTTTGAAGTTCACTGTTTTCATCGGCTCGTCACCATTATTCGCACCCATGCTCCACACTTAACACTGGCGACAAGGATGGGATGTGGAGACGTCAGAGCTGACTAAAACAATGAAGAAGACAACCGAGCACGTGGCTGAAATGCACAACGGCGGAACCATGTCCGGCAGCGTAGTACCACCCGCTCTGTTCGACCCAGCGCAAGAAGACTGGGAGTCCTACATGGATCGTTTCCAAATGTTCTTGGAAACAAATAATCTGAAGGATGCCACAACCGGGAAGAAATGGGCGGTATTCCTAACGCATTGCGGGCCGACCGTATTCAAGATGGCCAAGGCACTAGCAAAACTGGCTGAAGTGAAGGCTAATGACTGGGACGTCCTTGAACCTCTACTAAGGGCCCACTACGCACTGACTGTACCAACGCTCGTAAGATGGCACGAGTTCTACCAAAGAAACCAGTGGAAAGGAGGGAGCGTTGCCGATTTTGTTGCAGACCTCCGAAACTTGGGAGGCCTCTGCAATTTTGCCGACCTGGAAGAGGCTTTGAGAGACCGAGTAGTTCTGGGATTAGATGCGCTAAACGTGCAGAGCAAAATAATGGCAAAGGGTAACATTAGCCTTGCCGATGCCATCACTGATGCTACGGCAGCGGAAGCAACCAAGAAGTCGGCTGCCCAACTGTGCCGAAACCGCACTCCGACACACCAACCAGCCTGCGAACTTTCACCTAAGTCACAAGGACAGCTTCCGACGGCCCACCATGAGGACTTCTCTTCGTTGTCAGACAGCGATGAAGAAGAGGTCCATCGACTGCGGTACAATCGGGACCATTACCTGAAGTCCCAGCAACCATGCGCTGGCTGCGGGGCCAACCATTATTGGCTCGATTGCAAATTCCACGACGCGCTCTGCCATGAGTGCGGGAAACGAAGCCAAATCGGACGGGTCTGCAGAAGTCTCCTAGGACCCAGCCAGACCTTGAAGGGGGCCAACTATCACCAATCGACAGGAAACCGTCCTGTAAGGCGAGAACCAGCAAACCACTCCTACAGAAACTGACCCATGAATCGCTTAATGAGGCAAGAAGAGGCTCACCAAACTATCACTATTGGTCACGCCTCTTCATTGGATGCCAAGAAAATCCGAATTAAAGTGGCCATCGAAAATCAGCCTTGCTAAATGGAAGTCGACTCGGGATCATCCCTTTCGATGGTTTCCTGGAAGACCCTCAAGCAACTCATCCCTACTATCTGGCGCCAAGACCTTCATTTCCAAAGACTCGTACTTAAAGATTATCAGGGGAACCGGATTCCAGTTGTGGGATCCAGTCGAGTCCGGGTTTCATTCAAAAACCGCACAGTGATCGACCCCTCACTGTGATCGACAACGACTGGCCTAGCCTGTTAGGCCTCCAATGGTTCGCACCACTCGGCATTGAAGTGGCAGGCATTAATCGAATCGGCGGCAGTGACTGGGAGGAGGACCTCGTCCATGAATTCAGGGACTTCTTCGCGGAAAAGCTAGGTGAGTACAAGGGAACCCCGATATCCTTTAGCCTTAATCCAAAAATAGCTCCCATCCACCTTAAGCCTCATCAAGTTCCGTTCGCACTAAAGCCGAAAATCAATGAACAGCTTGATAAGTTGATAGCCCAGGGAGTGTTAAAGCCAACCGATCACTCTCCCTGGGAGACCCCAATCGTGACACCAATTAAGCTGGATGGCTCAATTAGAATTTGTGGGGACTACCGAGCCACCCTGAACCACGCCCTGCAGCAAAACCCATATCTGGTGCCGGTGGTGCAACACCTCCTCCATTCCCTGGGGGGCGGAAAAGTCTTCGCTAAACTATACTTAGCTCAGGCTTATCAGCAACTGCCGGTTGATGAAAAAACTGCACAGGCACAGACAATTGTAACGCACCGAGGTGCCTTTAAATGTATGCGGCTCCAATTCGGAGTGAGTGTAGCCCCGGGGAACTTTCAGAGCCTAATGGAAAGACTCTTACAAGGAATTGTCCCCTACTTTGTCCCCTACTTTGACGATGTGTTAATTGCTGCCCCCACTCCAAAAATTTTATGGGATCGTCTAAGACTGGTTCTCCAAAAATTCCGAGACGCAGGCCTTAAGGTGAAGAAAAATAAGTGTAAGCTGTGTGCAGATCGTGTCGAATTTTTAGGGTACTTAATTGACAGTCAGGGTATTCATCCTACAGATAGCAAATTGAGAGCAATAAAAAACACTCCCAAACCCCGGAATAAGGCCGACCTCCAGGCGTTTCTAGGCCTCATCAATTTTTATAACTTATTCTTGCCACACAAGGTGACTATCGCTGAACCTTTACATCACCTACTGGACAAAAAAGCAAATTGGATATGGGGTCATAGAGAAGAGCAGGCATTCCATAATGTAAAAAAGCTACTGATTTCTGACGCTGTACTAATGCAGTACAATGAAACCTTCCCATTAAATATCACATGTGATGTATCGCCTTTCAGAGTGGGCGCCATTCTGAACCACGTATTGCCTAACGGTAGTGAAGCCCCTGTTGCATATTTTTCAAAGACACTCTCGAAAACTGAGCGAAATTATAGCCAGATTGATAAAGAAGCTCTTGTAATTGTATCAGCTGTCAAAAGATTTCATGAGTACGTGTACGGCAGGGTTTTTACTATAGTGACTGACCACAAACCTTTGCTGGGAATAATAGCTGGGAATAAGCCAACCCCCTATATATTATCTCCCAGGATGACTCGTTGGTCAGAATTCTTGGCTGCTTATAATTATCAGCTGCAATACCGCCCTGGAAAAGCTATTCCCCACGCCGATGCGTTGAGCCGTGCACCACTTCCAGAGACTATCAACGACCCCATGCAAACAATGACAACGTTGCAGATCGAGACACTTCGTACACCGCCATTAACTGCCCGTGATATCACAAGAGAAACAAAATGCGACCCCACCTTGGCACGAGTCCTCACATGGGTGGAACGTGGATGGCCATTGGACTAAGTATCAGACGACT
The DNA here is from genome assembly GCA_033807585.1 of Hydrophis major. Taxonomy (NCBI): domain Eukaryota; kingdom Metazoa; phylum Chordata; class Lepidosauria; order Squamata; family Elapidae; genus Hydrophis; species Hydrophis major. The sequence goes on along the minus strand of CM066332.1, from coordinate 11,461,360 downwards.
TTGCACCATTCAAAAGTCGACAAACAGAGTTGTTTTCTCAAAAGGGCTGTATCATCTGGGGCGATGGAGTCGTTATACCAGAACGACTCCAACCAGCACTACTAAGAACCTTGCACGATGGCCATCCTGGCATCGTGCGCATGAAGGCCCTCACACAAAGCTACGCGTGGTGGCCAGGCATCGACAGACAAATTGAGTAGTGGGTCAAAACTTGTCATAGATGCCAAGAAGTAAGCAACGCTCCACCAATGGCAATCCCAACTGAATGGGAAACACCGCGGGGACCCTGGTTCCGTATCCATCTAGATTTTGCTGGGCCGACCAAAGGCCACACCTTCTTGCTAATCGTAGACGCCTACTCGAACTGGCTCGAAATCCACCGAATGAGAAACACGACCACTGAAGCAGTCATCAAAAAACTAGAAAGACTGTTTGCAACCCATGGATTACCAGATGTTCTGGTATCTGACAACAGGCCTCAATTTACCACGCTATCCTTTGAGCAGTACCTGGCTGACCGCGGTATCCAACATGCGCTCACTTTGCCTGCGCACCCTGCAGCCAACGGTAGGGCCGAGTGCATCGTACAATTCATCAAGAAAACGCTACAGAAAGTGGACTATGACAACATCGAAAAGAAGATAAACCGAATCCTCTTTTTACAGCATATCACGCCTCACAGCGTCACCAACAAAACTCCCGCCGAGCTGTTAATGGGACAAAAGCTCTAGTCCCACCTCGACCGGTTACACCCAGCGTACGAACTGGAGAAACCACTTGGATCCAGCGGCTGATGCCGTACCTTCCAGGTAGGCGATTTTGTGTTCGCTAAAAACTTATCGGGCGATCCGCTGTGGGTAGAAGCGACTGTGGTCCATGTAAACGGCCCAAGATCATACCTTGTACCCTGACGATAGACTTTAGAAGTGCCATATCGATCAACTACAATCAAGGCTGCAGTCAGGCAATTCCGAGCTCCCTAATAACCAAACCGGGGGTGGAGGGGGTGGAGAGAGAGACAGAGGAAGATGAATTTCAACTAGCAGAAAACCTGTTTGAAGGGAATGATAGCGGAACAGAAACGCGAGAACAGGAACCAGGGATAGGAGTGAATTCACCTCAGGGTGACTCTGAAGATATTGGTGACAACGAAAACGCCAACTCTGAATCAGAGGCACCCCTTTCGCCAAACAACGCCCTACCTCAACAAGAGTGCAGCCAAATACCAGGTGCACAGCGAAAATCAAAAACAAAACAACTGTCCTACCTCAAGGAATACGTAACCTCACCCCATAAGCGGAACCCGGGGGGAAGGGGTGCTGTGAATGAATAATGTTAAATAAAGTTATCTTGAGCTTGAAGTCAAGTGCAAGGTTCTGGCCCTGCACTTCTGATTGGCTGTTAAATGGCAAGATCAGATTGGTCCATTCAGGAGAATCTGATTGGCCATTAACCGGCCGTTCTCATTGGTCCCAGATTGCTATTGGTTGAATAGTTAATAAGTTGCCTATATAAGGAAGGCTATAGCAGCCATCCAGTTTGAGCTGTCACACCATGTAAATAAAAAGTTTGAAGTTCACTGTTTTCCCCGGCTCGTCTCCATTCTTCGCACCCATGCTCCACACTTAACAGAAAGATAGATAGATTATAGAGATAAATCGATGGTTGGATGGATGGACAGATAGATGATAGCTTCCTTTATAATATATTTTTAAATTTATTATGCTGGGACTAATGCAGAGAACAGATGGGGGTGATGCCAGTCAGAGATGTTATTTACCAGTTCTCCGAACTACTCAAACTTTCCACTACCGGTTCTCCAGAAGCTACTGAATAGCACCTCTGCTGAAGGGGAAGACACTGTCAACCCTGGAGCCATCTTTACTTGGAGAAGATGTTGAAACTTTCTTCTACCGCAGTTCTTGCAGCCCAAAACTTCTCAGAAAATGCATTTCTTTCCTCTTTTTTTGCTTTCCTCAGCTAAAGCGAGCAAGCACTCTAACTCCTAATGAAGACGTGAAGTTTAGTAAGATGAGGCATAATGCATGCAGTGGTTTTTAGAAGTGGAGGAATTAAATGATGTATGCACTGGTTGGTTTATAAATTCAATTGTAGGCCGTGTAGTTATAACAGAAACCAAAGAGCAATTGGAGAGCTCCTTTTCATAATTTATAATTCCTCAAGAGAGAAGAGATTTGTATCTCAGAGGCCAGAATCTAGGGGGAAGAAATGGTGACAATGTCATGAAACCTCAGGCCTATGATAGTTAATTAAGAAACATCAATGAAAAAAAATAAAAATAAACCATATTATCAGGCTACCCTTTCCTGTGAACTTTTTTCTTCATTTGTGTTTCTTTGCTAGATTATCCATGCTCATTTGCCTTCATCTGTATTTCCAAGCTTTGCCATACATTAACTGATGCAGTTCCCAGTGGAATTTTGATTTAAATTCCACATTTAAACAACGCTAAGCAATTTTCTTGGCATCAGTCATCTCATGAAAACGAAGTAGCTATCCTTTATTGTTAATGCCTGCATTTACATGACTGAAAAGCTAAACCTGAACAACTATCAGAGAGATTAAGCACCTCAAAATCCTGAAAACTACTTTCTCTTTGTACTGTTGGAAGAATTATCCTTCTGGGTTCAGTTCCAAGTGGGGAAAAAGATACTGGAAACATGGAGGCTGTTTGGAAAGATGGTTAACTGGTGGACAGGACCACATGGCTTGGAGTTCCAAAGTGAAAAGGATGATCACAGATTTCAAGATGTTGGGTGAAGGAAAAGAAGGGCTGAGATGCTGAGAGTCCCTGGGTTTTATGCCCTCTGTTGGGCCACACTTTAATGTTTCCTGTTCCTGTGCAAGAAATGTATCCCATTGGCTGTCAGACTCCCAGGGGCAGAGGTCTTAGCTAACTTTGTAGGGTTTTGGACCACATGGCTTTACCTGAGTGCTGGCTGATGCAATCTTCCCAGGCCAGGTGGTGAGATGGGCAGAGGACTTTGTTATGTAGAATACTCTGGCCTAGGCCTTAATGGCCTGCCCATTAACAAAGTTGAGGGTGAGCTTCTGCTTCTCAGTTTCTACTCTTTTTAAGGGAAGTATTCTGCCTTTTTAATATTTCCTGGAATATTTCATTTTTTCTAGGAGAGGGGCGGGTGCTAATTTCCTACAGTACGATACTCTTTTATCCTTTTCTTGAGGACTGACCTTCCTATAATACATTTAGCATAATTAAGGCCTCCCATAACACTCATTCAAGCCAAATTATTACTCCAGTTAGTACTTCAGTTAGAAGTGGGGATTGAAACAAATTATACTGTGTTGAGGGAAGTTCCATTCTTTTTTATCTGTTTGAAACTTTAAAATCTGATTTGTTGACATGTGGACATATATCGTGTTCTGTAACTTGATTGTGCAATGTTTAAAAGTAAAGCTGTGTGAACCAACCATTTAAAAAAAAACAACCCTTTAGGTGTCATTAAATCGTACAAGCCATATGTCTAGGGTGACATTGCCTTGAGGAAAAGATGGATTTCTTCAGTATTTGAAGAACTCAAAGGTAACTGGCAAACCAAATCTACTCAGAAATAATATTATCTAATCAACCCGGGAAAACCAGAGCTTGGTTCAAAGGAGAATTTGAAAAAAATAATGAAGAAGGATTAGCTGATAGATCATGGATATTTTGAAAATAACAAGCTGTAATGGTCACTGAGAATAATTAAAGTTGCAGTGCAAAATGTGCAGAGTATTCCATCCAATAAGTTTGGCTAACATTCTATGTTCTTCTTGAAAACTCATTATGTCTATTTACACTGTGGAGTAAATCCTTTAAAAATGTGCTCTGTCTTTAATATAGAGCATCTATATTAGAATAGAATGGAGCTGGGAGGGATCTTGGAGGTCTTCTAGTCCAGCCCCTTGCTCAAGCAGGAGAACCTATGCCATTTCAGACAAGTGACTGTCCAGTCTCTTTTTTAAAAACCCCAGTGATGGAGTGCTGAAGACAAGGTGTTCTACTGGTTAATTGTCCTCACTGTTAGGAAGTTTCTCCTTAATTGCAAGTAACTTCTCTCTGATTATTTTCCAACTGTTGTTTCTTGTCTTGCTCTCTCGTGCTTTGGAGAATACTTTGATCCCCTCTTCTTTTTGGCAACTCCTCAAATACTGGAATACTACTATCATGTCACCCCTAATTGTTCTTTTCTTTACACTAGCCAAACCCAAATCCTGCAGCCATTCTTCATATGTTTTAGTCTCCAGGCCTTTGATCATTTTATTAATGATAATCCACTTCAGATTAAAAGTTTCCTCATATATTGGGACTCACTCTTATCATTTGTGTCAATGCCTTGGTTTGTGCAATAGAGTATGTGTATCAAGATTAGGAAACCAGTGTGTTATAGCTCAGCTTCAGATTCCATCTCACAACACCTATTCAAAGGGGGCCGGGGAAGTCTGGAACTGCACAATCCTGCATCTCTCCCCCACAAGCCATCACTGTTTTTGGTGTCTTTCAACTGTCACATATATTTTGTTAAAAATGCAGTATCTCTACTCACTGTCTCCTACCATTTTATAGCATTCAATAATAACTCAGGGATATGAGGAATGTCATAAGAAATTGTGATCAAGATGGTTTTGTGAACATAAAAACAGTAATGTCTGTTTTTAGTTGAGTTTTAGTGCTGTCATGTCATTTTCATAAAAAAAGTATATACCTGATCTATCTATCTATCTATCTATCTATCTATCTATCTATCTATCTATCTATCTATCTATCTTTTTCCAATTTTGTTTTCAGCCCTTGTATTCCAGGATTTCGCACTCAATAGCTAACCAGGACTGATTCTGCTTTGCTTTTTCAGTTACAAAAAGCACATTATTTTGTTCACTACCATTTCATTCCTGTTCATTATTTCTACTTTGTAGTTTGAAAATATACTCTGCTAAAATATTCAATTAATTCTGGCTGGGTTGATTTGTTCTTTAAGTTGCTCCCGAAACTTCACACCTCTTTTCCTGAAATTGTTGGTTTTATTTTACAACTTCTATAAAAATCAGCTTATTTTTAAGCTATCTTGTGGATTCTTTTTTTTTTTTTTTTTTGCACCTGATAATTGAATTAGTTCATTCAATTTTTCTTCATTGTTAACATACTTTTCAAAAGTACATTTATTATGTGATTTCTTTTCTTTTCTACATAACTTTCCTTCTTGCATTTTGCTGAAAAGCAAAATAATGTATCAAAGTATGATCACTTTCATAACCTCCATTTTTCTGTTCACATACAGTATATATTTTTCTCTGCACAAGATTGTTTGGGAGGGGAGATAGTTGAAAAATACAGACAAAAAAGCGTGTAAATGTTGTTTTACACAATCTTTGTCCTAGTGGTAGGATTCAATTTTTTTTTACTACCGGTTCTGTGGGTGTGGCTTGGTGGGCATGGCAGGGGAAGGTTACTGCAAAATCCTCATTGCCTCACCACCCCATTAACCTGCTTTCCAGCTCCATTCTCCTGTGCAGGGCAACAAAAGAAGACCCAGCCGATCAGCTGGGACTCGGGAGGCAGAAAATCGATGGGGCAGGATCCAGAGAAGGCATTTGCCGGTTCTCCAAGCTACTCAAAATTTCCACTATCGGTTCTCCAGAACTGGTCAGAACCTGCTGAATACCACCTGTGCTTTTAGGATTTTTCCTTTTCATCCTTTTATGCTCCAGACCGGTAGCAACAAGTTTGTCATTTTTAAAAAAATCAACAGAGATTTGTTTTATTGTTGTTTTGAAAGATGTTCATAATATGTTGTTCATAAAATATTTATGACAGAGATGGTTGGTTTAGACATAGGTAAAATATATAGGAAGGAAGGAAGGAAGGAAGGAAGGAAGGAAGGAAGGAAGGAAGGAAGGAAGGAAGGAAGGAAGGAAGGAAGATAGATAGATAGATAGATAGATAGATAGATAGATAGATAGATAGATAGATAAATAGATGATAGATGATAGATAGATAGATAGGTAGATAGATGATCAATCAAGAACAGAATTTATTCAAAAAGAGAAGGAATAGTGAAGAAAAAAAGAAATGGAAGAAAATAAAATAGTGTTACAGTTAGATAAATTAAGTTTCAGAACTATAAACTAGAATTTTGTTCTGTCACTAAGTAGAGTCTGACTCTTCATGATCCCATAAACCATCACATACCAGGTCTCCCTATTCCCCATTGTCTCCCATAGTTTGCCCAAATTCATGTCCATTGCATTATGACAGGATCTAACCATCACATCCTCTGCCTACCATCCCCTTTTTCTTTGACCTTCCGTCTTTCCCAACATCAGGGTCTTTTTCCCATGAGCCCTCTCTTCTCGTTAGGTGTCCAAAGTATTTGAGCTTTACTTTCTGTAACTTGTCCTTCCAAAGTACAACCAGGTTGATTTCCTTTAAGCTAGAATAGCATGGATTTTCTTTTTTTCTAAAAAAGAAAAGAGATTGTACACCCTGCGTTCTATATCAGTTTCTTTTTAAAGAAAGAGCAGGAAGAATATAAGTAAGAACAGAGAGTGAGAAACACATTTGAAGAACCAGGGGGAAATGGGCTAAGACAATATAAGAGCTATATTTCCTCATAATTATTCCTGGAATCTATAGGTTATTGCTTGGGATGAATTTTCCTTATATAGTTTTAATTAGGTCATCCATTTTAACCCAAATTTGCTTGTTGTTTTAAATGTATATCATGCATATTTGTTCATTCCATTAATGAACTTGGCTACTATACAACCATAAATTTCATTCTGAATAGGCAAAAGGTTACCCTAGTAAATAACAAGAGCCTTATTCATTGCTAAATTATTTGGTACTGTACTAAAAAACATTTAAAAAGAGCTATGTTAGTTATTAAACCATGCAGAGACTGGACATAAATTTAGTTAACAGAAAATAAGTGAACACATTTCAGGTTTGGCAGAGTCACTGCTGATTTTACCAGAGTTCATTTGAATGTCAATATGGTGGTATAAAATCATCACCTTGGTTATAAGATGAAGATGTGCAATAAATAAGATTTGTTTCACAACAGAGATTTGCCAAGGCCTTTCTACAATGCCAATTAACACTTAAGTTTAAAGTAGAGGTACTCCTTGCCTTAAAAAGAGTTTGTTATAACAGCCCTGGAAAAAAAGTGACTTGTGACCATTTTTCACACTTATGACCATTGTAGCATCCCCATGATGACGTGATCAAAATTCAGACATTTGGTGACTGACTCATATTTATGACGGTTACCATGTCCCAGGATCATGCAAATCCCCTTTTGTCAATGGGGAAGCCAAATTCACTTAACAACCAGGTTACTAACTTAACAGCTGAAGTGATTCACTTTACAACTGTGGCAAGAAATGTTGTAAAATGGAGCAAAATTCACTTGACAAATGTCCCACTTAACAGCATAAATTTTGGAGCTTAATTATGATGATAAGGTATCAGAATATTCTTCAATCCTTCTTCGCCACATACAGGAAAAGGCAAAACTTTGAGGCCTGATCAAATGTAAGTGATTTTATCTAATTAGAAATTAACCACCCTGTTTTTATTTTATAGGGAAAATGCATTAAGAAAGAAAAACATCAAAGGATGCTGTGATAAAAAGTTGTAGACAATTGTATAAAATGGAGGCCAGCTTTAAGATTCTTTTTCTGAGGAAACTTCTGGGAAATTCTGAGAGACATAAAGAAAAATAATAAAAATGATTGGATTAAAATTTAAATCTTCATTGTATTATGTTGGATAGGAAGATTCTACTTTCTGTATCTTCCTCTGTTTCTCTGTTTTACTTCTTATTTTGGAAACTCATTTCAGCTTATGTCTCCTTCAATAAATGGCTTATATTTTTGACTTACACAGATGCTGCTTTTATAAATATGAAGAATTTAACAATATGAATTTCAGAATTTCAGGAAATGATACATATATGTGTGTGTGTGCATATGTATTTGTGTGTGTTTGTGTACAAATATACATCTAGGCACATAGAAAGATAAGGAAAGAAGAGCAAGAGAAAAGAGCAAGAGAGAGATGATAGAGAGATAAAGAGATAGAAAGAGAGAGAGAGAGATTAGATATATTGATACCTGTAGGTGTAGATATAGATAAATAACAAAATCTGTTAATTCCCTGATTAGGTGAGAAGTAAATCATCTGAAAAATGAGGCCACCAAAAATTGCTCAACATTTTCTATTTTGGCTCTCTTTAGTTACAATGAAGAAAATAATGGGTAGAAAGGAAAATCATTAGTCTGATAAACTCTAGAAGAATGTTATTTGGATGGAAGTCTGAAACTGTTTACAATATTTCAGAAGTTTTTAAAACATATTAAGGCTTAATTTCAAATTAAAGTTCAGTTAATCAACTCAGCATACAATTTAGGTCAAAAGCAATGAACAAAGCCATGTGATGCCACCAGTGCATTTATTGTTTCTATTATTTGTTAGGAATTCATTTCTGATTCTCTCTCTCTCTCTCTCCCTCTCCCTCTCCCTTCCTCCCTCCCTCCCTCTCCCTCTCCCTCTCCAAACAGTATGTGTGTGTGTGTTTGTGAAATATTCTTTTGTTCTGTATTCTCTCAAAGTACAGGCAAAATTTCTAAAATGGATGACGATTTCCACATAGGTAGACAACATCTGATTTAGTAGAAATTCACCCAGACAAAGATGGTGGCACTAAAAGGAAGATATTACTCTTTCTGTTAATATATGGATTTTTTTATGGAAAGAAAAAGGCTGTACGAAAAAAAAAAAAAAAGAATATTGAAAAGATGTGGCATAGAAAGCAAGAACAAAGTTGATTCATAGATAAGCAAAGTCATTCCAACAAGAACAAAGTTGACTCATAGACAAGCAAAGGCATTCCAACAAGAACAAAGTTGACTCATAGACAAGCAAAGTCATTCCAAAATCAATATTTTCTGCCCTCCATTTTTTTCACCAAATGTCACAAGATACTTCAACTCCATTAGTCATAAAAGCTCATCTTTGTCACATCACCCCTAAGACATAACAAATGCATGCACTTTACCTTTCTAGAAGGTAAAAGGTTGACGATAAGGTTTTTAAAAAGATATGCTGTGACTAGAAATTATTTTAGCAGCTGTTCAGAGAAAAGAGGAAAAATGAAGGTTGAAAGTGTTGCTCATTGTAGAAAAATAAATAATAGAACATCTATGTGAGAGGAGACAAGGTTTCAAAGCTTGAAAGTTATTATCTTCTATTAATACAATATTAACTACAAGATAATCTATTTTCTTGTAAGCAATTGACAAATAAAATAAATAAATAAATAAAGTTGAGGTTTTCAGAAAGAGATCTATAGAAGGTTGGTAGTGGAAGGTCCTAGAGAGAATAGCCCATAGCATATGAGAAAACTGCATAGATAGATAGATAGATAGATAGATAGATAGATAGATAGATAGATAGATAGATAGATAGACCGACAGACAGACAGACAGACAGACAGACAGACAGACAGACAGACAGACAGACAGACAGACAGACAGACAGATAGTGTTGTTGCGCACCAGACTAGAACAGTGAGGAGGTTGGGCAGGAACATGGGCCAGTCCTGGAGTCTGAGGAAGGCTCTGTCAAGTGCTCTGCATTGGAAGCAAAGATGGGGCCAGGGTCGTCTGACAATTATCAGCTGCCTTTGGAGTCAGAGATCAGTAGGGCAGAAGAACATAGAGCCTGCTCCCAGTGTGCACATGTACAGAGCTGCCAGGAGAAGGGAACAGATAAGAAACAAGGGTTGACTCAGGAGTAAGGGCACAGGTGGACGGTAAATCCCCCCTCCCACAGGGAATTAAGAGGAGCAAAAGGGGAGTCGTGTTTGCAGGAGACAATTAGTTCAATTCATCAGGGTGAATATCTGTTCCTGACTTCTTGCCAAGAATAAAATGTGATTGTTCCACAAGATTGGCTTGCAATAATTGCTTGGCTGTTGCTATTATACAAAGAGAGCAACTGAACACTATTCTGCCTTTGCAAAACACTTTCTACCATCCCCATATAGCGCAAAGCATGGAATATACACCAAAACTGCTCTCTTTTCGGAATTCTGCAATACATTTTTCAATGAAAATATAAGAGTAGAGGGCTATATCAAGGAAAAAAAATACACAAAGCAGGCACCTTAATGTGACATTACAAAAAAAAAAAAAAAAGGAGGAAGTATATAGAATAGTCTCAGACATTAATAAAACAACATATAGTTTGTATTCTGATAGTTGGCAGATTTTACATCTATTTCCCTATTCTTCTTTTCCTTGATAGGGAGGAAATAAAGTGATGAGGAATTTAAAAAAAAAAAAAAAAACTAGCTATCAAAGAAAGGGGAAAAAAAGAAAAATGCCCATCCCTTATCCAAATGATCAAGAAAAACAATTTTATAACAAATCAGAAATTTGGCCTCTATGCCTTATGCAACAGATGAATGTAGAAAGTATTCCAGTATGTGTCAGTGTCCCGTTAATAAACAAGACAGTTCTCAAACTGAATCAGCCAAATTACTGGAGTAGCCAGGTAATATCAAATACAAAAGTTATATCTAAGGGTACTTTCATATGGAACTGTTTCCATTCTCTAGCCCTTATAAACTAATTTAAATTGGTAATCTGAACATTTGATAACTACGGAAGGTTGAGAACAGGCAGTAAGTAACATGAGCCATTCAGCCAACCAGTTTGAGAATGACAAGTCAGAGACAGTTCTCAAATAAGTCATCATTATATTCCTGAATAAGCTACAATAAAGACCTGTGCTGGTGCAGTGCTTAGAATGCAGTAGTGCAGGCTAATTTAACTCGCTGCCAGCAGTTCGATCCTCACTGGTTCAAAGTTGACTCAAACTTCTATCCTTTCGAAGTGTGTAAAATGAAAAAAGGACGCAGATTTTGGGGGCAATGTGCTGACTCTGTAAATCACTTGGAAAGGGTTGTAAGCCATATATATCTAAGTGTTATTGCTGCAGGAGCCATCCAGACTAAAAACGGGGCATGGAGAGGCATTCACCCCCTGTGCTCCATTTTCACTAGCAAAGGCACCGCCGGCTGGTCCTTTGCTGTTTCCAGGCCAGCCTCCCCCCCAGCAGATTTAAGCTCCCTGCAGGCTGAATCCAGCCCACGAGCCTTGAGTTTGACATCCCTATCCTAGAGTGTTGATATTCCTACAAAGAATTCCTATAATGTCATTCTTGCAAGCAGCAATTGAACAAATTTCTGATTCTATTCTCAGTCTCTAATACCCCATGTATGGGCAAAGCATAGGAGATGAAAGTAAAAGTACATTGGGTATCCTATCCACTTCCTCTTATATCTGAGTTCAGGCCAAGTCTCACTTGAGATGCACTTGAAGTCTCACTTGAGATGCATTTCTACATTTATTTCTTACCAGATGATCCAACTCTGCTTTCTTTCAGATGATATACTCCATCTCTAGCCAAATTGAAGGACAGGACTATGAACTGGATGCAATTTCTTTGAATTCCACACAATTGCTATTGTTCCAGATGGGTGTGTAATTTAATACACAGAGTTTTGAGTGGCAATTGTCTGTGACCTGTTAAGCAAAATTAATTGTGATTTATCAAAAGCACTAACCTTGCTTAAGGGTATTCTTGCCAGAAGTAAGATGTACCTGTAATAACAAATAACATGGGGAATTATTTTCAAGATAAAGGAAAATAAATAACATGTAAGAAGATTGTTGCCTTAGTTTTATACCAAATATTTTCTAAATCGTGCAAAACAGCATCATTTATTACTGTTAATCAGCTGGCAAAAATGTTAAGATGGCAGCTTGCATTTTACACTTGCAAAGAATGATTAAGAGCATTGTGTCATTCTCATTTCATATTTGCTGACAATTAAGAGGTTAAAGAAGCTTTAACCTTTTCTGAAAACCTAATTCTGTAAATATGGTGATAACAAGCCTGTTGCCATATTAGGAATAAAAATGTATTAGAAACCTTCACTCTGCTAGTTTTTTTTTTTTTTTCCTTCTCTTTCTCTAACAAATTATACAAGAAAATTATTTTGCCTACAGTTAAAACTACTGACAGAATTTATTGAAGATTTAAAAAAATAAAAATAGTTGATTTATTGAGCAACAAGAATGGAATATCAGATAATTGAAAGATTTTAATTATAACTCTCTTTAGTCTCTTAAACTAAAGCTGCAATAGGGGACAGGATGTTTTCTAAGTCTAGTTCCCAAGAAAGGTAGCATTTTTACATGTTGTTTTCTCTTTCCATTTTGTGCAACAGGTTGGTACTTCTATTTCAGCCTCCCAGTGAGAAAGATTTGTGAAATTTTGTTTTAATGAGGGCCAGGATGTCTGCCAATCTGCCAATATGCAACATATTTTAATATTAATTAGAATCAAAAGCCAAACTTTCTATAGCAAACTATTTTCTTGAAGAAATCAATGAGAAGATGTTTCTGTTTTTGTAGTCTATATTTCAAGACAGTAAAGACCTGAACATTAAAAAAAAGAAATTATTTTGGAAAAGTTTCTGAAATTATTATTATTTTCCTTTGGTTAGTGGCATCTTTTTGATGGCGGAGGATAAAGTGCTTATCGTTGATTATATATATGTGTGTGTGTGTGTGTGTATACATATATACATGTATACATACATACACACACACACATACATACATACACACACACACACACACACATGTGTAGGTCTTGGCATGTTCGGGTCTTTTCCCGTGTAAGATTGAGAGTATCTTGGCAACATTTCATTCATTTTTAATGGGTATTATTTTCACAACTTTCTTCCAGCTCCAATTGAGTAGTAACTTGAGGTTGTTGTTGTTTTTTAACTAGACAGTATAACTCTAAATAATTGAGGACAAAATAAGATTTCCATATCTTCATAGATTTAGTCCCGATGAATGATTTGGTGTATTAGAAATAATAGGGTTTGTTTGTTTATTATTGATTTATTTATCTAACAGATTTATAGAGCTATTCAACTCACTCTTGAGTTCTTATAATAACCTCATAATCAAAAGTTAGAAGTGAGGCTGTAGCTCCCTTGTATTAATACAAGTAATAGAATAGCTATGTTTTCTCAGAATTCTTAACTCATTTAGAGATATTCCAGGTAGAATCTGCTGTAGGTAGTAGGGGACAATATTGTCCCACCATTTTATACATACTTCTCTGAAAAGACATGACAACATAATTGATCAATTGACTGATCGATAGATTACATTTCCATTTATCGACGAGAATACAAGATGGTATAATAATGTTCTTCCTTCAGTTGGGGTCACCTTTTCCTGATAATATCTACCCATCAAAACAAGAGTGGTCATGTCAGGGCTACTTATAGATTGTCCATTTCAATTGCCATTCCTGTAGTATATTCCAACTGCTTCTTCTATCCAGGTTCTCAAAACATCATTGATGATTTCGCTATAGCATTGGGGACAAAGGAATTAGCTTCTTGACATGAATGCTAGGTCCTGTTCTTAAATGGTTACTCACAATGTATGGTTTTAGTGTTACAGTTGTTCATCTGTTTTTATCATCTATTATGAATTTGTGGGAAGTTGTATGACATTCAGAGACAGTTGAATCAAAAGCCCTGTAGATGAATAAATGAATGTTATTCCCACAAGTACTAGAGGAATAAATGATTGTTATCTCACTACCCTGTGGGGTAGATGAGGCCAAAAGAGACTGTACAAACAAAAAGTCACACAACAACTTCTCATTCAGCCACCCAATTACTCAAATAAAGAGGATCTCAGAAAAATATATATATTATTAATCATGTTGCAGTCAGTTAAGAGTGATAGATAGCATGGTCAATTTAAATCACCAAGACAGTTTTATGTGGAAATAGGAACCATTTAAAAAAAATCAATAAAATGCCATAGAAATATTCAGAACTGAAGTCCTGAAAAATCATCATGATTAGGACCTCTTTTCAGCATGAAAGCTCTTATGGAAAGCATGATTGACTTATTTTGACAGATTGTGGGTGACAGCAGATATGGATCTAAAAGGAAAACAGTGAAATAATATATACTGTTTCACAATCTTTGACAGCACTCTTCAAGTGCTTTACAGAGTCAGCATATTGCCCTCAACATTCTAGGTCTTCATTTTACTGACCTTGGATGGATGGAAGTCTGAGTCAAACCTGAGTGGATGAGTATTGAACTCCTGGCAGTGAGCAAAATCAGCCTGCAATATTCCATTTTAACCACTGCACCACCAATATTGGGTAGCATAATTAAAAATCTTGGGTAGCAGTCAGAAAATCTGTACATAAACAAAATTTCCATCTGTTAATTACAAAAGACTCTATTGCTGGGATCCACAGCTATGCTATCCTGATATAGTATGAAATCCATCCTAAGTTCTTGGGAAGAACTCAATGCATATGAAGGCCAACACCAGCTAAAGGGCTGTCAGTTGTGATCTCACATTGTTTTTGAAACAACAACAATAATAATAATCCAAAATATAATAATGCCAAAAATGAGACAGTGAAGATCTTGTGGGACTTTCGAATACAGATGGATCACTATTTTGAACACAACACCCCAGATATTATGGTTTTTGAGGGCCAAAATGTGCAATTTATTGATATTGCTGTACCAAGAGACACCAGAATCGAAGAAAAAGAACTGGAAAAATCATGAAATATTGCGACCTGGCCATCGAAACTACACAGTTATGGATGAAACATGTAACAGTGATACCCACTGTCATCAGGGTACTTGGTACCATATCCAAGAATTTTACAAAACACATCAAGAAATTGCAGCTTCTGCAATAACACCAGGGGAACTGCAAAAAACTGTGCTACTCGGAACATCATATATTTTAAGAAGATACTTTGTTGATATCTAGGATGCTGGCAGCAACCATTAGAACCAGTCAACCATTAGCACCAGTCATGGTATTTGTGATACATTTTTAAATGTTCAGTTGATTTTCATGTTTAATGAATAAAAGAGACAATCATAACAATAACAACAATAATAAACAATTTCATATGATAGATCTACATTCTGCCTCCAATAAGGAGATCACTCCATTAGCATTTTGATGTGAACACAACCAATTTGTATTCCTCAACATTTATGAGAGCTGGTATGAAAATTCCTTATGATATGTAGAATCTTGCAACATAAGGAAAATTAACATTCCATGCGTTGAGATAGTGAAAAGTGCCAAGGATATGAAGCACATTGGCTCGTACCAAATTCTAATTTTCATTGAGTAAAATATTTGGCAGCATAATATAGCTTATTCGCCAGATGTGCTATATTTCATTTTTCAGGTTGCAAGCAATCTTGATATATCACTATGACCTAACAGACTTACTTACCTTTCATATGGTAAAATTGTCTGGATTTATACATCCTCCTATGTTAAAAGGTACAATGTGAAAGCCAGGGCTATGTTAAAATTCAGCTCAGGACATTAGCCATGAAGCTAATCAACTTTCTAAAAGAGATCTTACACCTTACTCCACCTTCTGAAGGAGAAGGTTGCCATCAAGACAGTTCAGGAGTTTCCTGGACCAAAATAACCAGTTGTTCCTTTGGAATATTCTGCATTTCTATCACTTTTTCTTCCAGAATTAGTATGGATGAGACTAGTATCTGCCCCTTCTGATGTTTAAACTCCCTTTCTAGATCCCGGCAGAATGGATTTCTCCCTAAATGATGAAAGGAGATGAAATTCAGTAGAAGGGATAAATTGTTGACACAACTTTGTGATGTTTCTGATTTGCGCTCCTGGAAATAGTATGTTTTATGAGCTAATGGTCCAATCTGCACATGTTCTTTGTCTGTCTGTCTGTCTGTCTGTCTCTCTCTCTCTCTCTATCGTCTATCTATCTATCTATCTATCTATCTATCTATCATCTATCTACCTACCTATTTATCTATCATCTATATTTCCTTCCTTCCTTCCTTCCTTCCTTCCTTCCTTCCTTCCTTCCTTCCTTCCTTCCTTCCTTCCTTCCTTCCTTCCTTCCTTCCTTCCTTCCTTCCTTCCTTCCTTCTTCTTATATCTATCCATTCCTATCCATCTATCCATAATCTAGTTATCAATCTAATATATATATTGTGTGTATCCATCTCACAAACATGATTCTGGGTGGTATTCAAAAAAAAAAAAAACCTATTTAAAAAAGATTATGTATAAAAATATACATAATACAAATATCTTGTATCGACTCCCTATTTCCATGGCATCAACAAGGGTGCTTGAAACACCATATTTCCAGAGATTTCCAAAGAGCCAATAGGGTCGCAGCTAATCTTACCTGCAAGTATAAGGTTCCAGAGTGTGGGTAGAAAAAGTTCAATCTCCTTGATGGTGTCATATAAAACTCTTTAGCATCTGCTGGACCTGCTGGGGTGAGTAGATGGTACTCAGGAATGTAGATCCCGAATAACTTGAATAATTTTCGGCTAGGACAATCTGGAACTGCGCCGCCTGCAGTCCGATCTAAACATAGTACAACAAATTGTCTGCTACAATCTCTTGCCTGTCAATGACTTCTTCAGCCTCAATCACAATACACGGGCAAACAACTGATACAAACTCAAGGTAAACCGCTTCAAACTCAATTGCAGAAAATACAACTTCAGCAACAGAGAGATCAACGCCTAGAATGCCCTACCCAACTCCCTTATTACACCCTCACAGCTTCAACCTCAAACTATCTACCATGGACCCCCCCCACCTCTTCTTTAAGAGGTTCTTAAAGTGGTGTGTGCATAAGTGCACCAGCATGCCTACTGTCCCTGCCTTACTGTCCCCATTTATCTGTATTTACTTCCTTTGTTCATGTTCATGCCTTGTTATCTTGTACATGTTTGACAAACAAACAAATATAAATAAATAAAATAACCTTATGGTGGTGAGTCACCAACCAGCACAACTCTTGCCTTTTTTTTTTGCAAAATATGCTTGCCTCATCTTAATTGTTCTGGAATATAATCTCCTGCTCAGCTTGTCTCCTTTCCCTTCTTTTATAGGCTTGTTTCTTGTTTCTTCTTATAAAGGTCCACACAAGCTATTTCTGAGATCCAAAGTGCAGGTTCCCTTCAATACAGGTAGTCCTGAATTTACACCAGTTCATTTAGTGACCATTTAAGGTTACAACATCACTGGGAAAAAAGGGGAACATGTCCATTTTTTAACCCTTAAGACCAACACAGTATCCCCAGGGTCACGTGATCAAAAGTCAGGCAGTTAGCAACTGGCTCACTTTTGTGACAGTTGCATTGTGTCTGGATGATGTGATCACCTTTTGCGACTTTCTGAAAATCAAAGTAAATGGGTAAACCAGATTCACTTGCCAACTTCAATGATCTACTGAAAAACTGTGGCAAGAAAGGTCATAAAAATGGGGTAAAACTCATGACTTACTTAGCAACATAAATCTTGGACTCAATTGTGGTCATTGTCAGTATTCCAATGAAACTCTCCATATTCATTCAACACTCAGGAAAAAGTTCATTCAAGTAAGAATTGATTAAAGAAGTCATGTTGACACATCTGGGAAAACCCAAATCTGAGAGAACTAGGTTTTCTTGCCCTACAAGAACATCAAACATCCATCCCTTACACCCACCATCCATCATATGGTTCAATCAACCGTCATCCCAACTGGAGCCATTCCTCCAACCACTCTTCTCCAGGTGCAGAATATTTTGTCCTTGGCCCTCTGTGAAGAATGTTGTACTTCTTGCTTATCATTATCACCCTTACTATCACCCTCCAAATTCCACCCCAAATTCTTCTTACCTTTATAATTGTATTTTTAGTGTGCTCAGACTTTGAAAACTAGCTACTTTATATTCTTTCTATAGCTCCTATGGCAGCCTCTGTTTTATCAATAGCATGCCATCATTCTATCATCTCAATAAGCAATCATCAGCTGTCTACATGTATCATTGTAATTTAAAAAGGGTAAAGGTTCCCCTTGCACATATGTGCTAGTCGTTTCCAGCTCTAGGGGGCAGTGCTCATCTCCGTTTCAAAGCCAAAGAAACAGTGCTGTCCAAAGACGTCTCCATAGTCATGTGGCCGGCATGACAAAATGCTGAAGGTGCACAGAACGCTGTTACATTCCCACCAAGGTGGTTCCTATTTTTCTACTTGCATTTTTACATGCTTTTGAACTGCTGGGTTGGCAGAAGCTAGGACAAGGAATGGGAGCTCACTCCATTATGCGGTGCTAGGGATTTGAACCGTCGAACTTCTGACCTTTCTGATCGATCACCATGTCTTTCTTTCAATTACTTATCCTCTGTAACTGAGCACAGAATTTTTAAAACCCCAAAGCTGTCCTCATCCCTTTCTTCTTTTTTCTTTCTCTTTTACTTTATCCTTCTGTTGAATTCTACCGAGAAATTGCTATTAGTTCAGTTTGTTCATTCCCTGGAACTATAATTTATTATCCTCCTAAATAAGAACATTCCTTGAAAGTCTCTCTCTCTCCCTCTCCCTCCCTCTCTCCCTCTCTCTCCATGTATGTATATATGCATACATAAATACACACATATATCCAACTTACTTCAACACATTAATTTCACCAAGTTTGCTTATTGCTATATCTTGTAAAAATCTGCAAAGAACAAACACAGCAGTGATAATTTTAATCCAGTAAACTCTGTATTATAACTGCATAAAATAGCAACATGATGTATTATGCCACAGCTCTAAAGTTAGTGCCCTACAGATTGTTGGATCACGACTGCCATTCCCTAACCAGCTGTGGAGAAAATGGAAAATGGGATGAGAATGAAGGAGGTCATGGCAAATTGACTTGAACAATGCTCCAAAATAGTTCACATTAAATTTTCATTTGTTTGCTTTGTTTCAGGAGTCCTACTTGTTTATTTAGAAAACTAATTAATCTACTTTAATAAAGGAGAACAATGCACATTAAATTAAACCCATTAAAATAAGGAGGCAAGAACAAGTACTATCAGAACAGGAAGAAGAGCAAAATGAAGGTCCGATGAAGCTAAGCTGGATTAAACAAAACTTTCACATTTAAATTTTGAAACATTTGAACAAATAAATGAGATGTTTTAATAGTATATTAAAATGTAAAAAAAAAAAAAAGCATAGCATCAAAGATTTTACTTCACAAGTTTTAGAATACCACAAAGTAGTCCTTGATCATAAGATTCTATTTTTTCTAGTGGATTTTTTTTAATGTTCTGTACTCTTGAAACAACTCCAGAGCAAAATCCCTTTAAGCTGTGTCTATCAAAAACAAGATATCCAATGAAGTATAAATGGCAATGGAATCCATGTACAAAGTAGAATAACTACCAATATGCTGACTCTTGGAAATATAATTTGAATGATCAGCACTGATCCTAGGAACAGCCAACCACATAAGTAGAGTCTACACAAACTATTAGGACTCCAAAATTTACATGATGAAGCAACCATGTAAATATTGCCATTGTGCATGAATTGATGGGCAAGAGAACTTTGTAAAGCAATAGCAATGGCACTTAGACTTATATACTGCTATACATATACACATATGCATGTTATGATTGTCCGCCATTTGGAGAACCGGCAAATTGCTCCACTGGTTGGCCCCACCCCATCCCTCCCACTCACTCCTTACCTGGCATGTGAGCTATCCAACTTGCCTGGTTTGGCAAGTTGCTATTTTTCCTTTTTTTTTTCCCCTGACCATCAGCTGTTTTGCTCTGCCAGGAGATTTAGATTAGCAAGAAAGCAGGAAATCCTTGGATTTCTTCCTTTCTAGCTAATCTAAAAGCAGAGTCGAACCTTCCTTAGGACTGAAGCTTCTACTTTTCACTGCAGACTCAGGTAGCCGATTGCAGATAGATAGATCTCTAAGTCAATCTGTAATTCTGTGAGCAACTCAATCTGCCTGCCTGCTTTTGGGTAAAAGTTGCTCTTTTTTATAAAAAAAAAAAAATAAAAATCAATATTTACATCAATATTTATAATATTTATACAAGCCACACCCACCCAGTCACATGACCAAGTCACACCCACAAATTAGGCCGTACCCACACAACCGGTTATTAAGAAATTTGAATCCCACCCCTGAGTTTGGGCTTATCCACCTCAGAAGGATAGAAGGCTGAGTCAACCTTGAGCCTGGGTGAGATTCGAATTGCCAAATTGCAGATAGCTGGCAGTCAACAGAAGTAGCCTGCAATATTGCACTCTAACCACTGTGCCATAAAGGTTGAAGGTTCTGTTCTATTCTCAAAAGCTCATGTAAATACTGTTTGTGTAGAGTTTACTTTCTCCATTCTTCCTAGAACCTACAGTATATAAGGAAATGCAATAATGGTGAATATTTGTAGCTCGGGTGTAGGATGAGAGGTAAGTTCATTCTCTGAGCTTGTGGGTTGGTTACCAAACATTTCATTACTAGGCTAGGTAACATCTTCAGTGGAATTTAGGAGTGTCACTGTCAGTGTTCTTCTATTTATATGGACTTCAGGCAGGGGTGGGATTCTACAGGTTCGCACCTATTTGCTGGAACCGGTTGTTAACATTCTAAGCAGTTCAGAGGACCGGTTGTTAGAAGAAATTACTGGCCTAATCCTGTAAGGAAGGCAGAAAGGAAACATTCTGGTGTTGCTTACAGAAACTGCCTCTCCATTAACTCTTATTACATTCTTGGCAGGACTAGACTTCCTGTCTCTGGAACTTCTCTGGAGTTTTTTTCCCTCCTTTGCTGGTCCTTTGCTTCTGTGGAGTGACCATTCAAAGTTGCAGTGGTACTGAAAAAAAATGACTTATGACCATTTTTCACACTTATGACTGTTGCAGCATCCCCACAGTCACGAGAGGCCAGGTGAGGAGATGCATGCCTCGATGTGAGTGATATTGAGTTGACCACACCCAGCCAGTCCCATGACCATGAAGCCACGCCCACCAACTAAGCCACGCCCACAGAGCCGGTTGTTAAAAAAATTGAATCCCACCCCGACTTCAGGTGTGGGTGTGTTAAGTGAGGGTTTTGTAATGGGTCTTATAATGGGTCAGGTGTGATTCATAAATGTGAGTCCAAATCAACTGCACAGCTAAGCAGAGATAGCACCGATCTTCAACCAATGCATGCAATCCCCCACAACCAGCACTTCACCTTGTAATGACTGTCACCTGATGCAACCTCCCCATCACAAGATTCTCACTGATGATTCACACCTGATCCATTACAAGACCTTTACTTGAAACACTGTTCTGTCCTAGGCATCCCCCAAAAACACTAAGTCAATCCTGAGTCCCGGCAAAAACCTATTTTATTACATTAATGTGAATTTATTTCATTCATAGTCAGCCAACGGTTTGGCAAACAGTCTTGTGAAAGTATACTAATGAGCTCAGACCTTTATCAATCCTGGAATGCTGCCTGGTAAATAGTTCCACACTCACTGTTGACAGGGAAGAGCTGGGTTCTACAGACAAATCTCCATGAGGCTGGAACAAACAAATGACCAAATGAGTGAGTTGTTTCCTGCAAAAATCCCCCTTTGCTTCTCTTTTAATCCTGATGGAAGGAACCATTCACTGACCTATGGCCTTGCTCCCACATTGACCCTGAGTTCTTAATTGTGCCTTGCTTTTGACAGCTCTGCGCATGTGCAGGCTGGGAACCAGTTCCAGAAGCTACCCCACCTTACTTCTGTCCAAGCCCGAAGGCAGCTGATGACTGCCAGCCTGCCTTGGCCCCATCTCTGTCTCCAATGCAGAGCCCTCATCTGAGCTTTCCTCAGCCTCCAGGACTGGCCCAGGTTCCTCCCCAATCTCCTTACTACTGTCTGACTTTGCTGCCAGCTCTGCCAGCTGCCAGCAGGTCACAACATACATCTATACCTGAAACTATTATAAACAGAAGAACACTGACACTGACATCCCTTAAACTCTGCTGAAGATGTTATCAAGCCCAGTAACAAAATATTTAGAAATGAACCCACAAGCTTGGAAAATGAATCTTCCCTCTCATATATGGAAATACCTATATACATATAGGTAGTGTTCTGACCCAAACCTTGTTCCAAGGAAACAAACACCCAACAGAGGTAACAGCAAAACCTTTTAATGATTGTCAACGAATTCTGTTCCTTCATGTTTAAAAGGCTACTTCAAACTAATTGTCTCTGATAACAATGAGCCTTGACAAGATCGTGTAAGGCTGCCAAGAACACTAGATAAAGTTGCCAAGAAATATTTCAAACACAAAACCAACCAAGATAATCCAAACATCCATAAGGCTTGAGTGCAAAAACTTCTTTGCTTCCTACAAAGAACTCCGGTTTCTCAGCTGGCTTTTATCTCTTAAAGGAGGGCGCATTTACCTTGAAGCCTTACTCCTGTGCTGCTGCAGCTGCTCTTTCCTTTGAGTAGCCCTGCACTCATGCACACTGGCACAGGCTCCTCGGGGACCTCTTCAATCTCTGAAGGCAGCATTCCACTCCCTGATAGTCCTGGCCCCATCCCTGCATCACACGCAGGCCCCTCATCCAAGTCCCCAACTATGTTATTTACATATACACAACAGGGCCAATGAAATTCAACAGCTGATATAACCAAGAAGGGAAACAAAAATGAACTTTCCAGGGGATATCAAAGCATTTAACCCATCTCAGAGAAGGTCTGTCTTTGCCTCTACATCCTATTCATCTCTTTTGGGTCCTGGGTCTTAGCTTTTATGTATGAAGCCTCCTTCAACCATTGAAAAATCTGTCTGCAGGAAGCATTCCCGAGGGTGTTGGATGACTATTCTAATTGAACAAAAAAGCTATTTCAAATTTGTACAATGCATAATTATTCTCATCTCGGGCATATGGAAGATGACATATCTGTCACTACATTTATAGGTATTTATTATTTGGGGGAAAGCCTTCAACTTCCCATGCAGTAAATTAGCTTCATTTAAACCTGATGCTTTTTTTTTTTTTTTTGGTTCCACATTTACAATTCCATTCTTTATATCTCTGTGTGTGTTTGTGTGGGAGAAAGAAACCATATGTCTACTGAACATGTGTGAGTTCAGACTTTCAAGAACAAGCTTCAACTTCTCAAAAATACCTCTCACAAGACACTTAAAGAGGACATTGAAGACTAGTTTGTTTTTCTTGAAACAAGTTTAAATTTCAGTTGGGTAATAAATGAAGAATGACAATTTACCTTGCATGATTACCTCTATTAAAAGATTTGGGGTTGTTCCAATAAGTTAAATAGCTTACAGTGTTTGAAAACAGAAACATGCAAAACCTTTCAAATTCAAAATCCTTCAGCATATAACTGGCAAATTAAGGCCAAAATGTATCATTACAGCTGTTGTGGACTAAGCCAACGCAGCAGTAACAACCCTAAATATCTTTACTTTGCAGCAGGCTCATAATCCTGCACTTCTCATTGGCCCGCGAATAGCGAGTCATGATTGGTCGTTTCTGGCCAGTCTAATTGGCTGTTAACGAACCTCTCTGATTGGACGCTTGTGAGAGCGGTAAATTCAAATCATTGGTTGTTTTGACAGCAGCCAGCTCTATAAAAGAGCTGCTGCTGCCTGAGTATTTGCTCTGTTCTTATTTCACAATAAAGAGTTGAAGTCACCGTTTGATGTCTCGTCTCCGTTCCTTGCGCCCATGTTCAGGACTTAACACTGGCGATGAGGATGGGATGCGGAGACGATAGAGCTGACTAAGTAATCATCGAACAAGACAGAGCATGTGTCTGAAGAGTGCATGCAACAAACGGCAAAATGACCAGCGGTGCCATACCACCCGCTCCATTTGACCCAGCAACCGAAGACTGGAACTCGTATATAGATCATTTCCAGATGTTCCTAGAGACCAACAATTTAAAAGATGCTACGCCTGGCAAGAAACCAGAGGTGTTCCTGACTCACTGCGGCCCCGCCCTTTTCAAATTGGCTAAAGCACTTGCCAAACCGGTGGAAGTGAAGACCATGGATTGGGATAACCTCGCGCCGATCCTCTGGGCCCATTACACACCCGCAGTACCTACACTGATACAAAGACACAAATTTTACCAGAGGGACCAATGGAAGGACGAGAGTGTTGGGAATTTCATAGCCAACCTCCGGAACCTAGGAGGCCTTTGTGGTTTTGCAAACCTCGAGGAAGCCCTGAGAGACCGCATAGTTCTGGGATTAGATGCACCCACAGTGCAGAGTAAACTCATGGTGAAAGGAGACATCAGCCTTGCAGATGTCATAGCTGATGCTACTGCTGCAGAAGCAACCAGGAAGTCAGCCACTCAAATGAGCTGAGTGAACGCACCGCTTCGCCAACTCGCTAATGATAGCCCGCTCGCCGCTGAGAAGCACGCTATTACCGCCACCACGAAGGCCTCGAGTCATCCTCAGACAGTGAGGTAGAGGAGATCAACCGGCTCCACTCGGAACAAAGAAACCAGAGACTTCCGTGCCAATGTGCTGGTTGTGGGGCAAACCACCCGCGATTGGACTGCAAATTCCTCGACGTCCTCTGTCGTACCTGTGGGAAAAGAGGCCACATCATGAAGGTCTGCAGAAGCAAGCGAGAGTCCAGTCCCAGCTGAAGGGAGTACAACCTCTGTTGGGAGACAGGCAAACCAACTGAGAATCGGGACCGCCTGAACCACCAATGGAACAACCACTACTACTACAGAAATCGAGCATTTGCCTCTTCAACGAGACGAAAAGAGGCACACCAAACCATTATTATCGGCCACGCTTCATCGTTCGAGGCAAGAAAG
Organism: Hydrophis major; assembly: GCA_033807585.1. Classification (NCBI taxonomy): domain Eukaryota; kingdom Metazoa; phylum Chordata; class Lepidosauria; order Squamata; family Elapidae; genus Hydrophis; species Hydrophis major. The sequence goes on along the minus strand of CM066332.1, from coordinate 11,436,540 downwards.
ATCTGCATAAGGGTTACTATTGAGAATCGACCGTGTGTGATGGAAATCGATTCGGAGTCATCCCTATCGATGGTATCCTGAAAAACCCTCAAACAGCTGATCCCGGCCATCTGCCGCCAGGACCTCAGCACTCAACGAATCATCTTAAAAGACAACCAGGGAAACAGAATTCCAGTTGTCGGTTCCAGCCACGTCCAAGTATCCTTCAAGGACCGTACAGCAACGCTTCCCCTGACTGTCATTGATCATGACCAACCCAGTTTGTTGGGTTACACCAAACCAGAAGCGACGACTGGGAAGAGGCCCTCATCCAGGAATTCCAGGACATTAGAATTCCAGGGGAACATTAGGCAAGTACAAGGGGACCCCTATATCGTTTAATCTCAGCCCCGATGTAGCTCCCATTCGGCTTAAGCCTCGTCGGGTACCTTTTGCCCTCAAGCTGAAGATCGACGAGCAGCTAGATAAACTGATAACCCAGGGCATATTGGAACCGATTGACCATGCCCGCTGGGAAACTCCAATAGTACCGCCCATGAAGCCAGATGGTTATTTAAGAATTTGTGGGGATTACCGGGCCACCCTAAATCATGCTCTTCAACAGAGCGCTTACCCAGTACCGGTGGTCCAACACCTTCTTCACTCCCTGGGTGGCAGAAAAATATTTGCGAAATTGGACTTAGCTCAGGCATACCAGCAACTACCTCTAGACACGACAACTGCAGAATCCCAGACAATAGTTACACATAGAGGCACCTTCAAGTGCAATAGACTCCAATTCGGAGTAAGCGTGGTGCCTGGCATTTTCCAAAGTCTGATGGAGAGACTATTACAAGGCATAAAAGGTGTTGTGCCTTATTTTGATGACGTCTTAATAGCTGCCCCCACTAAAGAGTTATGAGTACAATGACTCAGAAAGGTTCTTCAGAAATTTAAAAATGCTGGCCTGAAAGTAAAAAGGGACAAGTGTCAACTTTATATGGATAGAGTGGCGTTCCTGGGATACCTTCTCGACAGACAGGGAATCCACCCCACCAAAAAAAAAAAAAAAAAACTAACTGCAATCAAAAACGCCCTGAGACCTAGGAATAAGACAGACCTCCAAGCCTTCCTGGGACTCATTAACTTCTATAACATCTTCTTGCCCCAGAAGGTGACCGTAGCTGAGCCCCTACATAGACTTCTCGACAAAAAGGCTTCCTGGGTCTGGGGACAGTGTGAAGAATGGGCATTCCAACAAGTAAAAAACCTCTTAACCTCCGATGCTGTATTGATGCAATACAAGGAGACTCTATCCTTAACGGTTACCTGTGACGCCTCACCATTCGGAGTGGGAGCTATTTTAAGCCATGTCCTACCAAATGGGAATGAGGCACTTATTGCGTTCTTTTCGAGAACCTTGTCTAAGACTGAAAGGAACTATAGTCAAATTGATGAAGAGGCTCTCGCTATTCTATCCGCAATTAAACGTTTCCATGAATATGTGTATGGAAGACCTTTGCCATAATTACAGACCACAAGCCTCTACTTGGTATTTTGGCGGGAAACAAACCAACTCCCCATATCTTATCACCAAGAACGACACGTTGGTTGGAATTTTTAGCCGCGTACAATTACTGATTGCAACACCGCCCGGGGAAAACCATTCCCCACGCTGACGCTTTGAGACACTCTCCACTACCACACATCATGGAGGACCCAGCTCCAACCTTAGCCGTATTGCAAATCGAAACCCTCAAATCGCCACTGCTGACCGCTTGAGACATCGCCTCAGAAACAGAAAAGGACCCTGTTTTGGCACGAGTCCTCAGCTGGGTGGAACGGGGTTGGCCGGTCAGCGCACCCAATGACACTTTCAAACCATTCAAAAATCAACAGACAGAACTATTCTCCCAAAAGGGCTGCATCTTGTGGGGAGACAGAGTTGTAATCCCAGAGAAATTGCAATATAAGTTATTAAAAATGTTGCACGATGGACATCCAGGCATTGTGCAGATATAGGCATTGGCCAGGAGTTACGCATAGTGGCCTGGGTTAGACAAACAGATAGAGACCTGGGTAGCAAAGTGCAGCAAATGCCAGGAGACTCGCTCTAATCCTCCAAAAACTTCCCCAACTCAGTGGGAAACGCCTCGAGGTCCTTGGTCCCATATCCACATCGGTTTTGCGGGACCCACAAGAGGACATACTTTCCTCCTCACAGTGGATGCCTATTCTAACTGGCTCGAGGTCCACAAGATGAAAAGCACCACCACAGAGGCGGTCACTAAAAAACTGATTAAGCTATTCACTACCCATGGATTGCCAGATATCCTGGTCTCCGATAATGGCCCCCAATTCACTGCCCTGCCATTTGAACAGTACCTGGCAGATCGGGGCATCCGCCATGCCTTAACATCGCCAGCTCACCCTGCGGCCAATGGTAGGGCTGAGCAAATGGTTCAATTTGTAAAAAAGACTTTTCACAAAATGGACCACAGCGACATTGATGACAATATAACCCGGATGCTTCTCCTCCAACACATAACCCCAAACACCACCATGAACAGAACCCCAGCTGAACTCCTGATGGGCCGGAAACTTCGCTCACATCTCGATCGCCTCCACCCAAATTATATACCTGAACAACCCCCAGGATCCAGCAGTAAGTGTCGGGTATTCCAGGAAGGTGACCCCGTGTTTGCGAAAAACTTCTCGGGTGACCCATTGTGGGTCCCCGCTACCATAACGCAACTTACAGGACCCCGATCCTATCGCCTACAAACTGCAGATGGTAAGATGTGGAAGCGCCACATAGACCAACTCCGTTCCAGATTAGCACCTAGTCTTATCTCAGCCCCTGAATCTCTAACTGGAAGGGGAAGGAACATCGAGGGGCCAAAAAAGAAATAACAGATGACTTAACAACTGAAACCCAGCAGTCTACACAACCAACCAGGGGATACTCACCGCCAGAAGGAGAACCGAGCCAGGGAGTGGTATCGCCGCGTGACAGCACCACGATGGCAGCAGATCCAGGGAACCCGGAAGACAGCACTGGCGGAAGCAGGGAGAACAGTCCGGAGCCATTCGAAGGAGCAGCGGGACCATTTTCACCATCCAGCCCAGCTGACAGCCCACCGGAACCAGAGCCAGGACAGAAACCGGTGGAACAGCGCAGGTCAGGCAGACAGGTGAAGCGACCTGCCTATTTACAAGAGTACATTACCCCACCCCTCAGACGGAACCTAGGGGGGAGGGGTGTTGTGGACTAAGCCAACGCAGCTGTAACAACCCTAAATAGCTTTACTTTGCAGCAGGCTTGTAATCCTGCACTTCTCATTGGCCCGCGAATAGCGAGTCGTGATTGGTCGTTTCTGGCCAGTCTGATTGGCTGTTAACAGGCCTCTCTGATTGGACGCTTGTGAGAGCGGTAAACTCAAATCATTGGTTGTTTTGACAGCAGCCAGCTCCATAAAAGAGCTGCTGCTGCCCAAGTATTTGCTCTGTTCTTATCTCTCAATAAAGAGTTGAAGTCACCGTTCGATGTCTTGTCTCCGTTCCTTGCACCTATGCTCAGGACTTAATAACAGCCTTATTAGAATAAAAAAAAATTAAAAGCTATTTTGGAGCTACTTTAAACTTTAAATATCTGTTTCAAACATGGAATTCTTCCAGGAGTACTTAAAACCTCTTTTTTGAACATGGCATATTAGAATATTTGAATTAGAATATTTCTAATTAACAGAACAGAATAACGGAAGAATGGAGTGGGAAGAGATATTGGAGGTCATCTAGTCCAACCCCCTGCTCAGGCAGGAAACCCTATACCATTTCAGACAAACAGTTAACCAGTCTTTTCTTAAAAACTTCCAGTGTTGGAGCATTTACAACTTCTGGAGGCAAGTCAAGTTCCACTGATTAATTGTTCTACCTGTCAGGAAATTTCTCCTTAGTTCTAAGTTGCTTCTCTTTTTGATTAGTTTCCACCCATTGCTTCTTGTCCTGCCCTCAGGTGCTTTGGAGAAGAGCTTGACTCCCTCTTCTTTGCAGCAGCCCCTGAGATATTTGAACAGTGCTATCATGTCACCCCTAGTCCTTCTTTTCATTAAACTAGACATACCCAATTCCAGCAACAATTCTTTAGATATTTTATAATTGAAATGGTAAATTTCAAGCTTGAAACATTTCAGGTTTGAAACATTTTTCATCACATTATTTTAAGAGCACTTTTATATTCAAATATTAGTTAATATAATTAGCCAATCTAATATAACAATGTAGCTGTAGTTTGTTATACTATAGAAAAATGCTTAGCTCTAGGGAATTTAATATAACTTGCCCTTGTAGTTAGGCCATTTTTCTAGTTGAACAATTGTCAAATTATAAAGTACACTGTCCTTTTTATTAAAAACCAGGGCACTACCAATTAATAATAATTAATGGGAAATTGCTTGGTCAAATTCCAAGAGATACTAATAGACAGTTTGCATTAAAGTTTACTAAGAACAGATTCTACAAACATGGAAGATGGGGAAAAAAGTATAAGACCTACCAGTTAAAATAAGCAAAACAGCTGGGATAAGAGTCTATGTTTTAAAGTTACTAATGATTTGTGAATAATTATTGTTTGATAATGTTACTAACTCATAGTGTTAATATTTTTTTTTATTATTATAAGCTATAATTAAAAATACAGTTATTCAAAACTGATCATCATTTACTGCCTTTATTCTTATGGCTGATATATAGACAGGTAAGTAAGGCAGACAAACAGATATAGACAGATGATGATAGATGATAGACAGACAGACGGACAAGCAGACAAGCAGACAGGCAGATACATAGAGGTAGGTAGGTAGGATATGTAGATGATAGATAGATAGATAGATAGATAGATAGATAGATAGATAGATAGATAGATAGATAGATGATAGATAGATAGATAGATAGATAGATAGATAGATAGATAGATATAATTGATTGAGAGATAATAGATCAAAAATATTTCTAATTATACCTATTATTTTTCCTCAGCTTTGGTTACTCCTTTTCCTTTTCTTCTCCGACAGTGAAAAGGATATTGGAATATTTTCAGCTCACTGCACAAAATAATACACCTTTCATTAATTCCTTTAAAAAAAAGTTCCCCGAGTTATGAATTGTTCCAAGTCTCTCCAAATAGAACAGCCTAGAGCTTCCTATTTATTTGCAAAATGTAGCAGCACTTCGCAGGCCATACAATTAGTCTACTATTGCAGAGTTGATAATGTCCGGGGTGTATTGCTAATTAATTGTTGATAACCTGCTGGGAATATAACCAGGACAGCCACTGTGGTTTGGAACTAGTTACTGAGGCTGGTGGAGCAGAAATGATTTAAACATTTTAATCAGAATTTCTTATATAGAGCTCTCTCCCTCTTCTTTTAACTCCCCACCAGTTTAGTGCTAAACAAAAGAGAAATTATCCACCCATAATGGACCCAGAATTAAATCCACTGGTGGAAGCAGGTTTAATACTTATCCAGGAGGAGGGTGAAGAGAGGGAGGAGTCAAAGGAAATCAATTGCAAAGAGCGGTTTATAATTAGTAATTCGAAATCATCAGGAAGGCACAGATAGATGTGATCACCAATATTTGCAGAACTGTGGGGGAGGAAAATCCCCTAGGTATGAAGATAAATGCAGAAAAGCACAGACATGGCAAATGTGGATCGATCTATCTATCTATCTATCTATCTATCTATCTATCTATCTATCTATCTATCCATCCATCCATCCATCCATCTATCTTTGGTTATTCGGGTTTTCTCCCTTGTAAAATTGGAAGTATCTAGGCGACGTTTCGATGAAGTCTCATTCATCATCTTCAGGCTTGTGTCTTTGGCTTTGTGCTTCTCAGAGTAACGTGAGCTTGCAGCTGCTTCTTCCTTTTAACTGCTAGTGGGGATGTGACTTGATTGGGTGGGGGCTTGGGTGCGTTCTGATTGGTTAGTCAGTGCAAGAAGAGATATAGTAAGTTTAAACCCCACCCCTCCCATTTAACTGGTCAGGACAACCACTAACCCATTTATTATAATTAGTGAATTTTTACTGTAAGATAGAGTTAAGGTTTAATGAATTGAGGGCTATAGGCTAAAACACATGAAGAACAATTGCAATGTGACATAAAAGGTTTTTTTGTTTTTTTTTTACTTATCTAAGGCTTGAATTAAATCTATGCTTCTCTATTTGCCCTCATTGTTGTTGTTGCTCTATTCTTTAAAATAGCATAATTCAGTGGATTTAATATGTTATGGTTTTAAAATATAATTTTATCACCTGAATCTGGTTTCATACCATCGTTTTGTGAATATTGCAGTTATAATGAAAAGCTGATACTGAATGTTGCCACTAAACAGTCATTCATCCTGCCATTCATCTAATACTTGATTGACAAATAAATAAACAAACAAACAAATAAATAAATAAATAAATAAATAAATGCATTATCCTGCATTTTTCTGTGAACAGATTAAAAAATGATAATGAAAGTTTCTGAAGGCTCAGCTGGTACATTAAGTACTCTGGATCCAGGTCAAAACCAAGCTAAGACTTTTTGTTTAATAATTATTTTCTCCATCATTGGTATATTGTTGAGATTTCCAAAACATCCCTGACCTCTGTAAATATTCTGACATCAATAAATCAATAAATCTCTGTTTTTATGACTTTGTAATCCCTTAATTTGGGACAGAGTTGGGGCAACTACATGGAATTGAGTATTTACTGGCCAGATGCCCTTCCTGACACCATATGCAGATTTTTTTTTCTTTATGCCATAATAAAGATTTTTTTTCTTTATTCCATAATAGAGCAGATTTTTTTTCTTTATGCCATAATAGAGAATCATCTGCCACTACCATGAAATGGGAAGCAAGTGTCTTCATCAATAGGCCATTGCACCACTCTCTGACCTCCATAAATATGACCCAAAAAGTCTGTTTTAAGAGTCACTAACTTTAATTAATTTCATTTAATAACATCACCTTTTTTCAGCTTTATGGGAAGTCTGAAGAAAGAGGAATATCTTTAGTGAGTAGTAAAGAAATATGTTTCTTCTGTAATTCCTTAAGTTTTCAGATTATGTTTTAAGCATAGACCAAAAACTTCCCTGTAATTGTTGAAAGAATGGCATAAATGTAAACATATCCTTGAATTCAGGCTTGTCAACTTGTGGTTATCTTAGCAATATAAAAGAAGGCTTTGCTTAATAACAATGCAAGTCCCTAAGGTTTTAATATATTACATAAACACATTTAGTAAGTATGATTCTACTTCTAATTATCAGTGCTGTCATATATTGGTGTTCACTCACTGCTTTATTTTTATTTTTAATTAAAAGCAATTGCCAAACAAATCAGTCATAAAATACAGTAGTGTGTTAGTATAAAGCTGAGCTTAAATAGACCTTGTGCGAAATGTACACAAGTATGCATCAAAAAGAGGGGAATAAAATAACACAGAGGTTTTGAGCTTCTGTATAAATTAGATTTTAATTTCACATCGCTTATGATATGATCTAATCTGACTTTTTAAGGTACCTGAAAAGTAATACAATCTTTCTTCTGATTCCTCTGGGTGCATGAATCTTGGACAGCCACAAATTCCCTCTGAAGGTTAACATACCGTGAAATTGTATAGCTTTGTGACTTCATTGTTCTCAGAAGTTGTGGCAAAGTGGCTTCTTTTGATTCTATATTCTCAGCATACCAGATGGATAATAGTTTCTCCTGGTCCCAGTGCAATTGTTTCTCAACTAATAAATAAATAAATAAATGAAACAATCAGAAAGGGAATGAAAATACTTTGTGGTTCCATATCCATATATATCTTTCTCATTCTGTCTCTCTCTTTTTAATAATATGAAAAACATAAGAGTAAAACAATTAACCACCTATTGAACTCTGCCAACTGCCAGCAGTTTGATCCTGATCAGTTCAAAATTGACTCAGTTTTCCATCCTTCCAAGGTCAGTAAAATGGGGACCCAGATTGTTGGGGGCAATATGTTGACTCTGTAAACCACTTAGAGAGGGCTGTAAAGCATTATGAAGCGGTATATAAGTCTAAGTGCTATTGCTATTTTTATTTCTCAGGATTGCTATTTCTATTTCTCAGGATTCTATCAAATTTTTCATTAAAATAAATTCTGGCCTTGGTTCAAATGACAAGGTATATTATCAAATGATGATTACAGAGCACATCACAACATATACACGTGTCTGTGAGTTGTGCATAAAACTTCACACAATACACCCACACACAATATTGACTGGAAATATGTTTGAGGTGTGAATTCTTCTCTCCACATTAATTGATCTTGGAGCAGCAGCAGCCTGCTACAGTTATCTGCAAAGGTAGGTGATATTAGTCTGTGTATGAATTGGAAAGTACTTATGTAGAACCAGCCAATATGGTTTCAATTACAAGTCACTGTGGAGTTACAACAGTTCATTTAGTGACCATTTAAATTACAACAGTATTGAAAAAAATGACTTATGACTATTTTTCACATTTATGACCATTGAAGCATCCCCATAGTCAACATGATCAAAATTCAGATGCCTTGGAACTGGTTTATATTTATCTTTTGACCAGCAAAGTCAAAAGTGAACCCAGATTCACTTAAGAACAGTTTGCCTAATTCAACAACTAGAGCTACTCATATCTTAATACAGAAAATGCTTCAACTGAATATAGAAAGAAAACCAGAGACTTTTCTTTTCTTTTGGGTTTAATTTAATTTAATTTAACAAGATTTTTTAGTGGGAAATCGGAACTTTTTTTTTGTTATATATGTTGATAGCAGCAAGACTTATTTATGTCCAGAAATAGAAGGACACCCTAATCATCACAATGGATGAATGACTTCAAAAATTGACAGTTAACAGTGATGGCTAAATTGACTGTTTTGATTAAAGAATATATCTATATATCTATATATCTATATATCTATATATCTATATCTATATCTATATCTATATCTATATCTATATCTATATCTATATCTATATCTATATCTATCTATATCTATATCTATATCTATATCTATATCTATATCTGTCTGTCTGTCTATCTATCTATCTATCTATCTTTCTATCTATCTATCTACACAAATACCTTTATTTCTACTTGGAAACCACTTCTTGGACTTTGTGCTTAAGGTGGAAAGTCCCAGATGTGGAAGGGACACTGCTTTATATGCATGCTTTACATAAGAATACACATGGTCAAGTGTGATGTTTCCCCTGATGGCACATGTCACATACTGAATAAATTCGGGAAATACAGTCTTTAAGCATGCCTAAAATCACCAGTTATTATATGAGCCCCATCAGGATAAGCCTTAAGTTGTATATTTATTGTAATATGCAAATATGTAAATGCAGTACTAATATTTGCATCAGGAGGTATGTAAACAGCTGTAAAAATCACCACTGTCAGTTCTCTAGGTAGATAGAAGGGTCTGAACATGACTATCATCGCCTCTAAATCAGGAGAGCAGTATCTGTTTATAACACGGTTGTTGGTGCACCAGTTATTATGAATGTATAAACAAAGTCCATCTCCTTTAATCTTACTAGAGTCCTTATTACAGTCTTGTCGGTGGATGGTATGACATGCCAGTTGTAGTGAGGCATCGGGGCTAGCTGAGTGAAGCCAGCTCTCTGTAATAACTATCACAGCAGTCCTTTTTGTGTGATGGCTTGCTGCCATCAGATTAATCTCATCCATTTTATTGAGGAGTGACCAAGCATTTGAGAGAAAGATACTTGGCAATGATGGTTTGTGTGGCTGTCTTTTTAAGCGAGTTAAAGCTCCTGCTCTGCAGCCCTTCCTCCGCCTTCTCTCTCTGTGCTGCCTGCGCCATTTAAATGATGCCATTACAATCCATGGAGTTCCTTGGTATTGCTATCTCCTCGGGAATACTGCAAGTCCTCTGAAAATCTGACATAATAGCTCTAGCAGACTGTAGTCCATAGTATATCAGTTCTTGTCGGCTATAAACCTCCCCCATGCAACAAGGCTCAGACACATATATCACCAAACACACACACCAAACCAGAGAGTGAAAAGCCACAGCAACCGAGTGCACAGCCATTTTAAACGGGATTTGACAAGATAGCTCAGGGGTGAAGACGCTGAGTTTGTCAATCAGAAAGGTCAGCAGTTTGGTGGTTCAAATCCCATTGCACCACATAACAGAGTGAGCTTCCGTTATTTGTCCCAGCTTCTTCCAACCTAGCAGTTCGAAAGCATGTAAAAATGCAAGTAGAAAAATAGGGACCCCTTTGGTGGGAAGGTAACAGCATTCTGTGCACCTTTGGCATTTAGTCATGCCGGCCACATGACCATGGAGACGTCTTCGGACAGTGCTGGCTCTTTGGCTTTATAATGGAGATAAGCACCCTAGACCTGGGAACAACTAGCATGTATGTGTGAGGGGAATCTTTATCTTTACCTATCTACATTTGTTTATTTATGTTTACAAAAAGAAGCCAAAGAAGAGGAATAGAGTGTTCAGGTATCATGTCACAGAAAGATACTATTTAGTTCATCTTAGAAAGGAAACTCCCTGAACCGAATTACATAGATGGAAAGGACTTGGAGATCTTTTAGTTCAACCACCTGCTCATGCAGAAGATCCTATACCATTCCAGACAACTGACTACCCAGCCTCTTCTTAAAAGCTTCCAGGGATGGAGCACTCAGAACTCCTGAAATCAAGCCATTTCATTGGCTATTTAATCTCACCATTAAGAGTTTTCTCCTTTGTTCTAGATCGCTTCTCTCCTAGATTAGTTTCCATCCCTTGCTTCTTATATTGCCTTCTGGTCAGGGATGCAATTCAACCAGTATAACAACTGGTTTTGGTGAGTGAGCGCATGTTCCGCGTTTAAAAAAGCTAATACTTTCCTTCAACTGCAGCTGAAGAAAACAGGTGAGGCACAGAAAATTGCTCTGCTGCGCGAATCAGCCATGCGCTAACAAAAAGACATAAAGCACAGGAAAGACCAGGAGCAGGCAGGTGACCCCACATGCTCATTGGAGCGAACCGGTTCATAGTCACCTATTGTCTGAACATGGGGTTCACCATGAACCAAGAGCTTTATAGCTCCCACTGCCTTGAGAAAGTTCAAAATATTCTCTAAGATCCATCTAATCCAGGGTACCTTTTTTTTTTCTTTTTTTTTGAACTATTATCATCTGGCAGACAGTACAGAATATTAAATACAAGCACAAATAGGTTAAAAAACAGCTTCTATCCCAGGGCGGTAGTTCTTTTGAATTCTCCTGTATAGTGCAGTGTTGGTGTAGTGTTGCGGGTTTTTGGTTCAACGTGTGGAGTGTGAAGGATGTGTGTTTGTGTTTATTTTCATGGTCATGAGGTGCACTGAAGATGGTGATAGATTTTTTTGTATGAGATGCAATGACAATAAAGTAAGCTAAACTAAACATGAACCAGTCTGAACTGCAAGAATCCTTTCCCTGCTTCTAGTGCTTTAGAACATAGGTCCCCTTCTTCTCTGTGGCAGCCCCTCAAATGTTGCCACATTTTGCTTAAGGAACTGTTTTCTATCTTCCTCTCCTCCCCCCCTCCTTCCAGGTACCTTGAAAATATTAGACTGCCCTTCTTCTTTTTAATCTGAATGTTAATGATTGGATTGTACTCTTCTATCAGAGTCTATTAATTCCAAAACAGCTGCTGAGCCTGGTCAGAACTGCTGTAAATCCATAAACGTTAATGGTATCAACACAATCCTTATAATTAATTAAATGGGGAGATATGTGTATTGCAAGAAGACAGACACCGCACAGACATTGAAGGCCCCTATCTCATATCTTCATAAGCTATGAATTTTCTTTTAAATGCAAATTGCCATTTATGAAATATGACATCCCACTGTCAGAACAGTAACAAGCTATCAAAATTTGTGGCAGCTCCAAATTCATAATTCACTGATTTTATTTTTGAACCACTTGGCAAGAAACATAAAAGGAAACAGCATTGACAGTGATATGTACCTAAGAAATCAATATTAATAAATCAGTGTCACTGGCTTGATAATAAAATTGTAATCAGTTGAAATATTATGCATTATTTTATCTTCTGTTGAGACAGCTGAATAAAAGGGGGAAAACCTGATACCAAAAGACCTCTCTGCATCTTTGGAGAAGACTTACAAGAGAAATAATGAATAAAGGAATAGCTGAACCAATTGATAATTGTAAATGGATATGGTCACACACAGACATATGGGAGGAAATGTCAAAGGTGTAACTAAGCTTTGCTCCATAGTGTTTCTGATCAATGATGAATTTACCAAGGGAATGCTGAAAGATCAATCAATCAGAATAGAGCTGGAAGGGACTTTGGAGGTCTTCTAGTCCAATCCCTTGTTCAAGCAAGAGACCCTATACCATTTCAAGTGGCTGAAAAAACACTTAAAAACCTCCATTAGTATCCATTGCCAAGAAGTGAAAGAATAGCCTTTGGGCAAAGTATGTCATGACTGTTAAGCCTGTGTTCCCCAACCAGGGTTAAGGAGACAAACTAAGCAGAATGTGCAGCATTCGTCAGATAGGCACACAGATAAATGAGTGAGATAAGTTTGTATGTTTGTTAACATACAGTAAAAATAACAGATACGCTTGTGCTATCAAAAATATAGTTTATTCCACTTAGAGTTATATAGGATAGTCAAAATAACAGTCCATTAGTCATGTATCATTTTAGTCAGTCCATTCAAGGATATTCAATTAGCAAAGTCCGTGTAGAATATCCCATGTCAGTTCACTTACAAATCTGTCCTTTGTCTCTCCTATTCAGTAGGGGAAAAACGCAGTATTCATCCAGTAATTAGGGATCATCAAGCCAGAGAGAGAGCAAGCTGTTGTCTTGCTTCTTTTAAAGTGCTTTCACAACCACTCCCTTAATTACATTCCTATATTTAAAGTTGCAGACACTTTAACTTATAAACCATGATAACATATTTATTATTTTACCTAAACCAGTTAGGGTAAACAATGTTATCCCTAACAATAACTGACATTCTTTCCTTGACCTTGTTCAGCAAAGCCCAAGTAAGGATTGCAATAAATGATGGATGGTTCAGAGAAGAGACAACAAACTGTTTTCGTTCAGCTGTTTATGGCTCCCTTTTAAACATCTTTGAATGAAGATGAATATCTTCAAGCAGAAATGAAATAAACTCAGTGTTGGGAAAAATACATTACATTACATTTATTACTCACTCCTTCTCAGAATCTGTGCCAGACAAAATACATAAATTAAAGATTTCACGAGTCCAAAGAAGCTATCCAAAGAAAAAATTCTTCCTAAGCAACTGTAAAACAACACATTCGCAGTTGAAGAATGTAGAATACAGGATGGTTTATCTGTTCTGTTTCAAACATAGCTTCACTTCTCTTCTTGGTGAAAACAATTCTCTCTGCTCATGATTGGATCCCATTTCACCAAAGCAACATCTTATACCATGTAAACGTCTCTGAATTGTCCAAGGGGTAGTGAGATTATTTGCAACAAGAGGAACATAAAATCAGTTACAACAGTAATGTTCCCAGATAGAGAATAATAGGTTTTTAAACCATGAACAAATCCCTTAAAGGCAGGAGTCTTCAAACTTTGAGACTTGTGGACATCAACTCCCAGAATTCTTTAGTCAGCAGGCATTCTGGGAGTTGAACTCCATAAAACTTTAAGTGATCAAGTTAAGGCATAAATAGGGATATTATTGGGATTCAAATTTCTTAACAACCAGTTCTGTGGGTGTGGCCTGATTTGTGGGGGTGGCTTGGTGGTCACGTGACTGGCTGGGCATGGCTTGTATGTAAATGTTGTAAATATTTATGTAAATATTGATTTTTTTATTCAAAAAAAGAACAACTTTTATCCAAAGTCAGGCAAAGCAGACAGGCAGATTGAGTTGCTTGCAGAATCACAGATTCACTCAGAAATCTACCATTCTGCAATCTGCTGCCTGAGTCTGTCACATAAAATTTGCTTGCACAACGCAGGTGAGTTGGATGGCATGCATGCAAGATAAGGAGTGACTGGGTGGAACAGGGAGGGGTGGGCGGAGAGGGGCGGGGCCAGCCAGTGGCGCGATTTGCCAGTTCTCCAAACTGCTCAAAATGGTAACAACCGGTTCTGTAGAACTGGTCCAAACTGGTAGAATCCCACTCCTGGGATATGCTCTGGACCCTGTTGGCCAAGGAAGTTTGGAAAGAAGAACCTCTTCCGCTGTGGCTTCCACCCTTTGGAACACTGTAGCCCTTGAGGTGGAATATGCCCCCATCTGCTTACCCTCAGAAAAGACCTAAAAATTTGGCTTTGACTACTCACTTGGTGCCCCAATAGGAGTGTCCCATTTTGGAGGTACTTAGTAGATTGAGAGACATCTCACCTACATACAGTACCATTTACAGATTGGTCTCTTTTTAATCCACTTTATTGTCATTATTGTTAACGTTAATACTTTCATTTTCATTCCGGTATGTTTTTCATAGTTTTATTTTGTGCTTTTATGACGTATGCTTTGCAGAATTGTATGACAGTGTGATACAGGTGGCATATAAATGTAATAAATTAAATAATGCACGTTTTGGAGCTTGTTCCCCAAAACAGTGAACAAACATAACATATGTGCTATTGTATCATTGTTGACTCCAGCAAGTTGAGATGATCAAATCTCCTTAAGCAAAACTTTATTGAGTACATCACTTCAACATGTATGAAAGCGAAACCAACTCTACTTAATTCCCACACTTTTTACATAATTAAAAAAATAGATTTTCCCCTCCCCTCATTAGTACAGGTCACATTGTCCAATTAGGTATTCTGGAGTTTCTATGGTAACTCTTTCAAGTTTTTCCCAAGCATCTGTTGAGATGACCTTGGTTCCCATGGGATGATTTCCTGTTCTCTGGAGCTAGCGTTACAAACCTTTCCCTCCCCTATCAAATAACAACATCCAAATTAAAAGACTCAGAGACTCTCATCTTTCAAAGATCCATTTTATTAGAGATGTCATATTGGCACATCTGAGGAAAACCTGAATCTGAAATTTCCATATTTTCCTTAGCTCAAAGAAAATCCAAAATCCAACCCCTGCACCCAATAGTTCATCACATGGTCCAATCATTACTTCATTCCAACTGGAGACTATTCCCCAGGCACTCATCTCCAGGTGAAGTGTAACCTGTCCTTGACTCTCTGAGAAAGGAATGTTGTTGTGGCTAATTTTCCACTGCTCCTTGAAGTCCCCTTCCTAAATTCCCAGACACTGAATGTGGCATCCCAGAAGCCTCAAAGAAAAATGGCTTCCAAGCTGACACCACCACCCCTTACTCTGTGGCAAGATGAAAAATGAAAAATGACTGCAATAGCATAGGCACATTTCAAAGTTGACATTAAACATGAGAATAGTGCATTTAGAAATATTTTCCTCACACCTTTTTCTTTTCTTTTACTGTAATGGAAAAATTCTGACTTAGAAAATGGCCAAGACAAGCTCTAAAATTTCCAGTCCACTGTTCCACATTTTCTTTCTTTCAGCTGTAGAAATTAATATTGAGAAATCGTGACTTGTGAATCGCCTTCCTGAAATGTCAATCATCCCAATTTGTTTCTTTTTGTAACTAACTCAAGCCTGACTTATTGTGAAGTAAAATGTTGATTAGGTTGCATTTGGAAGTCCCACAGGATCTTAATGTTTTCATTTCTGGCCAATTTTTCATTAGTGTAACTTCAATAAATGTTTGTTCTTAAATTGTAATTCTTATTATGATTTCAATGAGTCAAAGTAGCCACTTCATTATGCTTCTCCTGTGCAGTCTTCTTACATTCAGATACAAGTTGGACAACAATTCACATCCTGTGCATAACCATAATGATGTTAATGATTCAACAGGATAATAGAGCTGGAAGGGACCTTGGAGGTCTTCTAGTCCAACCTTCTGCTCAGGCAGCAAACCTTATAACATTTCAGACAAACAATTGTCCAATATCTTCTTAAAAATCTCCAGTGTTGGAGCATCCACAATTTCTGGAAGCAAGTCATTCCACTGATTCTAACAGTCAGAAAATTTCTTCTTATGTCTAGGTTAGTTCTCGCCTTGATTACTACTATCTATTATTTCTTCTTCTGCCTTCAAGTGCTTTGGAGAATAGGTTGATTCTCTTTTCTTTGCAGCACCCCTCAAATATTGAAACCCTGCTACATGCACTATTCTTTATCTTCTTCCTGAAATAAGAACATTATATGATTTTGCTGCTCAAATGAATAAATGAGACCTGTAAAGCATACTCTTGAATATTTGGATGATGTGTGAAAATGATTGCATAACAGCATTTGCATGGATTTGGAATTACTTGTCAAAATGTGGTTTTTGAATGATCAAGACAACTCTCTAAGTGTTTCTCTCTTTTTTTCATGCCACTCTTGGAGATCAAAACCTCTTGTTGAAAGATAACAAAAGAGGAAAGGAGAAAATAGAGAATTTATGGTAGAATTCAGTACTTCAAAGACTTTTCCTGGCTTTGCTTCTTTGTCTGGAATATCTGGTGTTTTTTTGTTTGTTTTTTTGTTTGTTTGTTTTCCTTATTGATAATCTGCTGAGGATATTGCACAAGGGTACAACAACAAGAAAGGATGTTAATGAAACCACTCTATCAATATTTGTTGATAATCAAATGTATAATAATATTAAAATGGTATTCTAATCCAATTAAATCCAACTCAACTCAACTCAACCCAGCCCAGCCCAACCCAACCCAGGCTAACCTAACCTAACCTAATCTCTCCATCTTCAAGGAAATGAAGACTATTACCAATTGCATGGACCAGTCTCTACAGTTTTCTTGGTAAGATTATTGCCATTTTTTTTTTTTTTAGTTTTTTTCAAGGGCTGAGAGATAGATACTGGTCCAAAGTCAACTAATTGGGTTCATATCTAAGAACTCAACAGGGCTCTGCATGGTAACACATTAAACTATACAGTTCATTTCATTCTTCCTTATATTTTTTTACCTACTGGCTCAAGCCTATCTACCACCTATCACCCACTTCCTATTTGGTGGTACAACTGCTATCAAGTTCTAGCCTATTCCATTCCTCAGCTGTCCCTCCTGTAAATTAATCATAGCCAGATCCTTTAACAGTCTCTTGTAGAATTGGATTTCTGAATATTCTGCCAATTTACTAGGCCTTATTTCTATGTCACTGATTTTTTTTTTTAAATTCTAGTGTCCCAAACATAACACAGCATTCTAAATAGAGTCTGAAAAAGCTAGAATAGAGTGTAAGAGTTACTTATTATGATTTATATCACTATATTCCTATTACTCTACATCTCAAGATAGGATTTGCCTTTTAGCAGATATATCTCATTGTTGGGTCCTGATTTACCATGGCTATCAAAAACATACAGCACTCAGTTTTGGTTACTACATTACCAAAAAGATGTTGAGACTTTGGAAAAAGTGCAGAGAATAATAACTAGGATGATTAAAGTCTCAGAGACTAAAACATATGAACAACAGTTGAAGGATTTGGGTTTGGCTAGTCTAGAGAAAAAAAGGAATAGGGGTGAATGATAGCAGTATTCCAGTATTTGAAGGGCTGCCACAAAGAGGAGGGGGTCAAGCTATTTTCCAAAGCACCAGAAGGCAAGACAAGAAGCAATGGATGGAAACTAATCAAGGAGAGAAGCAACCTGGAATTAAGGAGAAACTTCCTAACAGTGAGGACAATTTACCAGTGCCTTCAGAGGTACTTTACCACTAGAGAAAAGACTGGACAGCCACTTGTCTCAAATTGTATAGAGTCTCCTGCTTGAGCTGAAGGTTGGACTAGAAAAGGTCACTTCCAGCTCTATTCTGATTAATTGAACATCCAGATTTCTTCCATACTGCTCAGCCTTCGCTTGTGTTTTACATTGTGTTAATATAAATAGTTAAAATAGTATGGGCAATGCATAAGAGTCAACCACCTGCATTATACATTATGCAGTTCTTAAAAACAACATGTAATAAAAATGTATGAGCAAACTATTTGAGCTAGGCCTCTAAACCACCGTGGCAGTTAATAATTAATTGGTGTTTCCAAAAGAGGTGTCAGAAAAACAAAAATAACTATAGTCACTATCTTTTGTTCCAATCCCCTTTCCATTAAATCTTTCTGACACAGCTTCCTATGTGGAAAATTTATAAATCCCTCTTCATCCTTTAAAACAGTAGGTATCCCTCATACAAGCTATAACTCTCACATAATTGGGCACTCCAAGACGCCTTCCAAATTTTCGGTGACGGGCATAATTTTTCAAAAACACATCTGCCGTAAGTTTTAAAGCAAAACAACAATAAAAAAAAAAAAAAAACCTCAGGACTATTATCCCGAAGAATAAATCAAGGTAATTGTGCCATGTATTCAACAGATCGGGAAGACTTTCTTTTCCTGGTGTTACCCAATGCATTTTATCCCACTTTCTGTTTTGATCTATGCCTATTAAAAGATGCCATGGTGTGGTCTTTAAAGCAGTCCTGTGTCATTATGTCAATGAAAAATATGGACAAAGGGATGAGTGAGATGGTTGTAATGTGGGCAAGTAATGCATTTTGGAGTGTCTTGAGTGTATATGGAAAATGCAAAAAGAAATGCAGCTTGAATTTAGATTTTGGGGAAGCAAAGAATTACTATTGCAATCATGAAATGGAAGGAATGCTTCCTCTATCATATAGTGACAGGGATGTAGACAGAGGCTCATCAGAATGAGCAGGTTGCCTTATGTATTTCTGGAAGCCTTTTTCTTCTGCATGTTTTGGCTCTAGATGGAAAACCACAATAGATACTGCTGACAAGCCAACTGGTGTTTTCACAAGTTCATGAACATGACAACACCGACTCTATGTGTGTTAATCTCAATCTGCATAATTGGGTCATTAACATTTGCTGGGTTCCTTTTAAAAACTAATTTAGCTGAGATTACATTAAAAACTGATTATCTATCCCTTACCCAAACTTTTGCACACAAAAAAATGACTGGAGGCTATTTGGATAGATTTTCTACTTACAGAGAAAATAGTTTGTGGAACTATCATTGTTACTATATGGTTCATTCATCTGAACTACTTTTTATCCTTCATCTATCTCTGCCCTGAGTTTGCAAGTACACATCTGACCTTGCCCTATATATCGTCAGCAAATCAAACAGTCCATGCAGTAACTTAATTTAGTTTAGTGTTAGTCTACAGTATTTTGGTTTTTGGGGTTTTTTTTTTTTAGTAAATGAGTTTGCAAAATCCTTTAACGTGTTAACCATAATCACCATGAAATAATAAACTCAGAACATTTGAAGACTATTTGCTCTGCAATTGTTACTGCTGTTGAGGATAATATAAAGAATCTTCTTTATTTTGCTTTCTGAAGGGGACCAGAATGGTGTACAAAAAAATAAATAAATAAACTACCTGCTGGTTTTATTTGAAGGGGGGAGGGAGTAATCTGCAGCAAAACCACCAGTTTTAAAACAAGCCAGTAAAAAACAAAAAGTGTAAAGGGATTAAAATAAAACCTCTCTCCCTTCTTTATCTTTATTTTTGTCTAGAAAACTTTGGGGACCTTGTTACTTTCAAATGACAGGGTGATTTAAAGCAAGCCAGTTTGGGTAGAAGCTCTTTTTCCCTTGGAAGACAATTTGACGACTATTTTCAAGAAGCCTTGAAGTAGCCTTGAACTATCCTGGGAGGAAAACTACTTCCTTCAATCTGTTTTTAAAATCAACCTTTGCCCTCCAGGGCATAGACTCCTCACATCATGAACTACCACTGGGCCCTCTGATCAAAAATTCCCATGGTGTCTATTAGACTGTGTTATTCTCTAGTACATTTTTTAAAAGTTTAAGTTTTGGGAAAGTAAAATTAATCCAAAATATCTCATTGTTCTTGATTTGTTCTTTGGTGTTCTTTGCTGCACCTGTGTTGAAGTATTATTTTTATCTTTATTCCAATCCTACCTGTCATGAACTAATAAAACGCTTAAATAAAGTTTTATCAAACCTTTAGAAAATAGCAGGGTTCTAATCCTGCACTTCTGATTGGACGATAATAGCGATATCGGATTGGTCCGTTCAGGAGAATCTGATTGGCTGTTAACGAGCCACTCTCATTGGTTAAAGGGGTTAACACTCCAGGTTTCTCATTGGTTACTAGATCAGCAGCTTGCCTATAAAAGGGCTGCTGCTGCCCTAGGTTTTTGCTCTGTTCAGATTGATTAATAAAGAGTTGAAGTTCACTGTTCACCGTCTCGTCTCCATTCCTTGCGCCCATGCGCAGAACTTAACACTACCCAAAACCGGATGTAAAGTAGGCTGAGCCTCATGGTGGAGTCAAAACAGGAATCAGTCTAGAATTGTAGTGTTCTCACAAATTGTCTAAAACCAACCCCTCTCAAATTCTGTTAACTCTTATCTATCACCAATTTCATCCTGGCTGTTTGTTGACTAGATTCTTGTATATAAGGGCATGAAAAATAAATCTTCTTGACTGGAACTCAATGTGTGGTACAACTTCTTTGCAACTGACCCCAGAGTCTCTGGGCTTGGGAAATTTTTGCTGATGCAAGAATGAATGGGGAATAATTTTGAGTGGCTCTTTGCACAACCTGGATATTCTGCAATTATATTTGGTTGGAAAGTCAGTTGGAATAGTTCAATATCTCTGAATCAATGCAGCCCATTAATATGTTTCTGAAGATTCCCCTCCTCTCAAATCGATTCAGATAATGCATTGCAGCCTAATCCAGCAGTGCTCTTATCTTCTTATATACGGTATCACAACGGGGATTTGACAAATACTTGGACCAAGATACAAAACATAATTAAGCAGTATTAATCCCTTGGAAATTAACAGGCTGATGTATGTTTACTTGTTAATTAGATTTTTGGCTTTGGTTTCTGTCAACTGCCTGGAGCTTCCAAAAGAGGAGAAAATGGCTGATCATTTGGCAAAGCAGAGCTGAGTTCAGCACTTGGCTTGATAGGGAAGTCATCCAGGTTTTGTATAAGTGATGGTTATTTATTTCTATTTTTCTCTCTCTCACACTGAAGGCATCGGTTGCATTATAATTATCTCTTTAATATTTCCTGGTTCACTACCATGTCAGTAAAACACCTCCTACAATGTGCAATATAAGCTGAAAAGCCAATGAGGGTGGATTGGAAATGAAATGTCTATTCTCATCTTTGTTATTTTCCAATTTATTTTTAAAAAAGTGAGGTATTCTGAACCATATTAGGGTTATGGAAGCTTAAAATAATGACGGATAAGAATTTCAGATCTTTCACAAATATGAACCCAAGAGTCCTCTATTATATACTCAATTTGCCTATATTTTTCAGGTTAAAAGCAAATGGATCTTCCTCTCAACCCCCATTTGCAGCAGCAGCATCAAGTCCTCTGCGGAGCACATGGTCAGCAGTAGTTTTGATCATTCACAGCACCTTCGGCATCATCCCAAGAGATATAAATTTACTGAGGCCGGCCTCATTTTTTTTTTCCTCCAGCAGGTATCCAACATAGATGCCATTATTTAGGCGTACATAAGATACAGCCAAGAAGCCTCATTCAGTGTTCCTTCACAGTTAGAATAGAATAATAGAGTTGGAAGGGACCTTGGAGGTTGCCTAGTCCAACTCCCTTCTTAGGCAGGAAACCCTACACCATTTCAGACAAATGGTTATCCAATCTTTTCTTAAAAACTTCCAGTGTTGGAGCATTCACAATTCTGGAGGCAAGTTGTTCCACTGATTAATTGTTCTAACTATCTTAGTTCCTAAGGAGAAATTTCTCCTTAGTTCTAGGTCGCTTCTCTCCTTAATTAGTTTCCACCCATTGCTTCTTGTCCTGGCCTCAGGTGCTTGACTCCCTCTTCTTTGTGGCAGCCCCTGAGATATTGGAGGACTGCTATATCTCTCCCCTAGCCCTTCTTTTCATTAGACTAGACACACCCAGTTCCAGCAAGTGTTCTTTAGATGGTTTAGCCTCCAGTCTCCTAATCGGTTCTCATGGATGTTCTAAATCTGATTTTGTAGTAGTCTCTTCATTAGTGATGCAGCCATGACATGAGACATGGAGGATTCTTCTCAAGCAACGTTGTTGGAACATCCCACTTAAATAGACATGAAAGAGATGGGCTGCTTGATGAAACAGAAAAGTGATGTCCTCATACAAGATTCAGATATGGTCCTATCAATCACTCTGAGGCAGAACTGGATCAATTGCAAGTTAGCTTAATAGAAGAATCATTTCCCAGATAGTAATAATACTTTGCTAAGTGTTAGGATTAGAACATTAGTATATTGCAAAAATGCAGTTGTTTCAGTGAACACTATCTTAACAATTAACTAGCTAAACTTTGTCAAATATCCTATTCTCTGTGTTAGGTCTATCTCATTGTATTTAGTCCTGGTGCATTCTGGTTCCATAGACATTAAAGGAAAATAAAATTTACATGCTGCCTTTTGATCTCCTTTTACAAACTGGAAAGGAGGGATGAGTGACTTCAACACCTTTCAATCAAGAGTTGAGAGCCAGGGAGCTGTCAAGTGAAATGAACCCAGGAATTTTTTCATATGTTTAGTTAATTTATTGAAATAGGCAAGGAAAGAGAAGACATTAAATTTATTTAAATTATAATTCCTTCCATATCCTGTCTCATTGCCCTCTTTCTATCCAGTACAAACTGTTGGATTTTGGACACATTCATTCTTTAATAAAGGCTCCAACAAAGATCAGTAAAGAAAGTGTTTTGACCAACAGATAATGTTCTGCAACACACCAAGATTTCACTGAGGTTGCCCAAGTGTTCCTTGGCAAAGTAGAAAGATCTCCAAATGGATAGAAACTGAAGGAAAGAGACATGCAATGCACTCTTAATTCATCATTTCCTTGTTAACCCTGCAATGATCATTGACCATCAACCCTAAAAATAGGACTCCCTGTGTTATTAAGTACAAATTTGAAAGTAATAAATGACTTCAATGAATATCAGAAGTAAGATGATAAGGTTAAATGGAGTCCAAAGTCAAGCTGCTGTAGTTCCAGAATTCCTCGGAGACAGGAAAGTAATTTATAAAAACCTAGTCAAGACTTTTAACATTGAATATATTGACAGCAATGTTGTACCACTCACATCTCCAAATCCTGTGGATCTCTTGAGAGCAGGACTAATGAAATGCATACTGGAGATAAAGATTTGACAATATTGAGGAATATGAAGTATATGGAAGCTGTTTCTAATGAGTAGGAAGGAATAAGTAGTAAGATGACCAACTTTTTTACAATGAAAAGGAGGACACAAATAAATTGAAGAAAAAAAACAAAGCCACTTGTGCATGATGCACTCTAGTGCATGGTGCACTCTTGTGAATGGTGCACCCTTACACACGGCACACTCTCTCAAAACAATTCTCCTATGTGGAATGCATGCATCTCATAATCGCGTCTCACCGCAGTGTACCGAACCTTGATGAATCATCATGTCAAATACAAATATATCACATCACACACAACAGATCAGATTGGCATCGATCAAACATGGAGATTTACAGATTAGTCTTCAAAAATAGAAAAGGAGGACATATAGGAGGACACTTTTCGAGAGAGGACAGAACTTACAAAAGGAGGACTGTCCCTACAGGAGGACAGTTGGTCACCTTCATAAGTAGGGAAAATTACAGGTCTTATTTTCATATTTTTATGTATGACTGTTCGATATCTGCAGAGCCATGAATTTTGTTTGTATTTCTGACAGCCATACATTCAAAGTCTCCAGAGTGGTGCAACGGCCTAGAAGTGGAGCTCTTGCCTCACAATCAGGAAGTTGTGAATTCAATCCTAGGTAGAGACCGATATTTCTTTCTCTAGGCACAATGAGAATAACCCTGCTGAGCAAAACTCCCCATTGGTGACAGAAAGGGCATCCGGTCCTTAAAACACTCTGCAAACTCCATGCAGTTGCTCAGACTCCAACCCACAAGGGATTATGGGATTGTTAAAAGATGATGATGATGATGATACATTCAAAGTCTCCATGCTTACAGGAGTCTATGCTACTAAATCAAGGCACATTATGTTACAGACTGAAATCCTGCCATTTGTTTGCTTTGTCAAAGTGAAGGCATGAAACAAATTCAAATCACAAACTCACAGCTATTCTAAAATTCTCATGCCTGGGAGACATTGGACAGGGACCGTAGTTGTAGGTATCTCATGCTGTGATAGGATCGGAAGTCTGAAATAGAATAACCCATCTAAGAATTCATCACCATGATAACTAGATCTGATTTGAGTCAATAGTTTGAACCCCTGGGAAGAAGGCACTTAGGGGCAAGGTTATAATTTCATTCCCCAACCCAGTGTGAACTTCTTTTTTTGTTTATGAAAGCAAAGAATCAGCTACCCAAACCAGGGTTGACTCTGATCACTATAAATGAATAATTTGATTTAATGATGAACGTAAATTTCCATTTCAAAGACTATTCCTCTGGTTACTGCTCATTTGGCAGTTCTAATCTGACAGCCTTTATAAATTTAGAACAACATAAATGTTATTCAAACAAAGGACCTCTTTTTTTTTATTATTTCCCCAGCCAAGGTGACATTGACTATTTTCAAAACAAAATGTACACAGAGGTCCATCTCTTTTAGGCTATTCTTGGCATGGACAGAATAACTAATCAAAATATGAGTGACACAGTGATATTAATTTGTCAGCAAGACCCTGAGGGTAAGGCAAAAGAGAAGAAAAAATGAAATAACACCGAAAGACCTCTTCAGTGTCAATATTCCAAATATATCCGAATATATTTAATTGCTTTCTACTTGGCACAATTTTCTTGGGGCATTGCAGCTATCATTCGACAAAGGGTAATGGAGAACTTATCTCTCTGAATTGTTATTAAAAGGCAATAGAAGCAGGTATATTTCCTAAAAACGTTGCCCAAATTTAAAAATTACTATTGTATTAAATCTATTCCTTTCTTTCCAGTTCATGTTTTTTCTGCTCTGTTTGTTGTTGTTGTTGTTGTTGTTGTTGACTGTTCGACCCACAATTTCAGAATCCTCATGTTTCCCCAAATCAGAAAATCATCTGAATCAATGGTGGGATTCAAATTTTTTTACTACCGGTTCTGTGGGCATGGCTTGGTGGACATGGCAGGGAAAGGATACTGCAAAATCTCCATTCCCACCCCATTCCTGGGAAAAGATTACTGCAAAATCCCAACCCACTAACCTGATTTCCAGCTCCGTTCTCCTGTGCAGGGCACCAAAAGAAGACCCAGCCAATCAGCTGGGACTTGGGAGGCAGAGAATAGATGAGGACAGGGCCAGTCAGAGGTGGTATGTATGTATGTATGTATGTATGTATGTATTCATTTATTTATTTTATTTGTCAATCACTTACAAGATAACAGGTATAAGGATAAACAGGTATGAGGATAGTTATGAATACAAAAAAGGCGTACTTATAAGAAAAATAAAAGAAACAATAGGACAGGGTGGTAGGCACTTTGGTGCGCTTATGCACATCCCCTACAGACCTCTTAGGAAAGGGGTGAGGTCAATAGTAGAAAGTCTTAGGTTAAAGTTTTTGGGGTTTGTGGAAGAGTCAGGTAGTGTATTCCAGATATTGACCACTCTGTTGCTGAAGTCATATTTCCTGCTATTAAGTTTGGTGTGGTTAACTTTGAGTTTGTATCTATTGTTTGCTCTTGTTTTGTTATGGTTGAAGCTGAAGTATTCATTGACCAGTAGGACATTGCAATGTATGATTTTATATACTATACTTAGATCGGACCGAAGATGGCATAGTTCTAGGTTCTCTAGGTCTAGAATTTCTAGTCTGGTTGCATAAGGTATTCTGCAATGAGTAGAGGAGTGTAGAACTCTTGTGAAATATTTGTGGACTTTCTCAACTGTGTTGATATCAGATACATAATGTGGGTTGCAGACTGATGAGCTGTATTTGAGTATTGGTCTGGCAAATGTTTTGTATGCTCTAGTCAGTAGTGTGATATTACCAGAGAAAAAGCTAGGAATAAGATTAGGTTAACAACTCTTAATGCCTTTTTGGCTTTGTAGTTATGGTGGGCTCTAGCACTTAGGTCATTATAGATGAGTACTCCAAGATCCTTGACAGAGTTCAATAAGGTCTTGATTATTCAGCCTGTATTTTATTTTCTGATTTGATTTTTTTTTTGCCAGGATGTAAGACAGAGCATTTATTGGTTGAGATTTGAAGTTGCCATTTGTTTAACCATTCTGATATATAGTTGAGGTCTTTTTGAACTACTCAAAATTTCCACTACCGGTTCTCTAGAACTGGTCAGAACTTGCTGAATACCACCTCTGATCTGAATGTAGTCACTTTAATTTTCACAGGAAGAGCATTTGGCTATATTTCCTTGATTCTAAACCCCGCTTCCTAGCTTGTAAAACAGTGGGCACCTCTTTTATTTATTTTACTTATGACAAATTAATCAGATAAAAAGAGACATACCATACAGATATGATTGCCGTTTGTACTAGTGAAATTACAGTTTCTCTTTCAAGGTCTGCACCTGTTATTATCATTGCATCTCAGAGGTGCAGTTTTCTCCCACTGTGAGCCATCCATATGCATGTCCTTGCTGGGTATTTAAAAGCCAATTGTCCCAATTGTGGTATCTAAACTAGAGGATAACATTATCATACCTGCAGGAGTGGGCTTCAATTTCTTTAGCAAGGGACTCTCTGCCTTAATGACTGGCTGGCTGGGTGTGGGTGGGTGGTCATATGACTGGGTAGGTATAGCCAACTCGATGTCGTTTCTTTGCCCTAATTACCTAAAAAGAAAGATATATACCAAAAAGTTGTTTATTATTTCATGCATTTAATACTTAAATAAAAGACTGAAACCAGGCTTAATAGCAGTGATTGTGAGAGGGATCTTGGAGTCTTAGTGGAGTTTCTGGTGACTTACTGATTCTTATTATTTGGGAATTAATCCCCTAGCGGCTAGTGGCTATGTTATCTGATTTTCTCAATGGCTCTCCCTCGCAAGCACTGAGTGGATTGTTTATCTAGCTTGCAACCCTTTTACGAGGTGTGAAATGCTCTTGGCTGAATGCCCAGAAGTTCAATTAAGCCTATTAAGAGCTTTCCCTTGCTGCTTGTCTTTCTGGGATTATTGGGGGCTCTCCTAGTTCTGCAGAGTCTTAACTAGGGGCTCTCCCAAGCCCCTGCAAGCCCCCAGCAACTCACCCCTGCATACTTGTGTCCAGGTAGTTCTCAACTTATGACCACAATTGAGCCCAAAATTTATATTTTTAGGCGAGAAACTTGTTAAGTGAGTTTTGTCCTGTTTCACAACTTGTCTCACCACATGTGTGAAAGCCAAATCTGGCTCTAGGTTCTGACTCAGTTTACCTTTCCAATAAGCAACTGAGTTGGAAGATCATTTAAAAGCAGTTTTTTTTTTTAAGGCTACCTTAATAAATTGGATCTCTATGGAAAAAAAGAGGAAGCTAGGACTTTGATCCACATGTTTCCCTCCTTTTTATAGTTAACCCAACAAAGAAAATGCAAGAGGAAAGTTGATTGGACAGAATAAAAGTCACATCCCTTAGCAAAGGAAATCACTTACATGTAGTCAAGCATGTTACATATTTGATTGCCATAATATCACACATGTCCATTAAAATGAGGTCTGAATCAGAAGGGACATAATTATAAGGAAAAAAGGTTGTTTAGAATTCATGGAAGAGATAAGCCAGACCCCCCAAGTTGTACTAACAAATTGTTCTTATCCAGCTTGTTTATCAGTTTAGGAATGTTAAAAGCTAATAAATCTGAACATCATTTTAAAAGAGAGAAAATAAATCAAATTAAAATACAAGGTAACCATGTTAGCTAACAAATAACAAAACCCATGTTATTTGCCCCTCATGTGTTAAGTGAATCACTGAAGTTCTGAAATTAGTATCATAGTCTTTAAATGAATCTGGTTTCCCCATTGACTTCGCTTGTCAGAAGTTTGCAAAAGATGATCACATGACTCCAAGACACTGCAACCATCATAAATGTGAGTCAGTTGTCAAGCATCCAAATGTAAATCACGTGACCTTGGGGATGCTGCAATGATCAGAAGTGTGAAAAATGGTCATAAGTCACTTTTTTCAGTGCCGTTGTAACTTAGAATGGACACTAAATGAACTGTTGTAATTTGAAGACTACCTATATTAAGTCAGGTGATAAGTATTCTGGACATCTGCAGAGAGCAGTGGATGGAAATACACTTATATAGAAAGACATAAGATTGAAGGGTCACTGGAGAGAAAAGTGCCTTTGATGGTCTTCTTGAATGTTGTTGTTGATAGTTGTGAAGTCGTGTCTGACCCATCGCAATCCCATGGACAGCGTTCCTCCAGGCCTTCCTGCCCTGTACCATCCTCTAGAATCCATTTAAGCTCATGCCAACTGCTTCAGTGACTCCATCCAGCCACCTCCTTCTCTGCCGTCTCCTTCTTCTTCTTTTGCCCTCAATCTTTCCCAGCATTAGGCTCTTCTCCAGTGAATCCTTCCTTTTCATGAGGTGGCCAAAGTATTTGAGTTTCATCTTCAGGATCTGGCCCTTCTAAAGAGCAGTTGGGGTTGATCTCCTCTAGGACTGACCGGTTGGATCGCCTTGTAGTCCAAGGGACTTTCAAGTCTAGAGTCTTCTCCAGCACCATAGTTCAAAGGCCTCAATTCTTTGGTGCTCAGCCTTCCTTATGGTCTTTCACAGCTATACATTGCAACTGAGAAAACCGTAGCCTTGACTATACACACTTTTGTTGGCAGGGTGATGTCTCTGCTTTTCAGATTAGCCATAGCTTTCTTCCTCTGCAGGAACAAGCATCTTTTAATTTCTGGGCTGCAGTCCCCCTCTGCGATGATCTTGGAGTCCAGGCAAATAAAATCTGTCACTCCTTCCATTTCTTCCCCATCTATTTGCCGGGCATTGAGAGGGCCAGATGTCATGATCTTAGTTTCCTTAATGTTGAGTTTCAAGCCAACTTTTGCACTCTCCTCCTTCACCCACATCAAGAGGCTCTTTAGTTCCTCTTCATTTTCTGCCATTAGAGTGGTATCATCAGCACATCTGAAGTTGTTGATATTTCTCTTGACAATCTTAATTCCAACTTTTGATTAATCTAGTTCTGCCTTTCTCATGATGTGCCCTGTATATAAAATAAATAGGCAGAGCGACAGTATACAGTGCTGCCGGACTTCTTGAATGCTGATGTGCTATTTGATCAGTTTACCTAATTGTAGTTCTAATTTTGGATTCTGATCTCTGCTGGGTTTCTTTCTTTGAACTGTATTTCTGGTTCCTACCATCATCCTAATTTCTGATTTATCCTTTGATTCCCTTCTATTCCCTGGACATGACTTCTGGCTTGATCTTCTGTATCTCTTCACCCCTGGACATTTCAAACTGCTACTGGTTGTTCTGCCATGACCAGCAACTTTCCGTAGCCATAACCTTAAATTTTCTTCCAGTGCACATACTAGTTTCCTTTAAGTTTAATGAGTTGACCTGCAAGAGGTCCAAAATTGCCCCGTAAATGTTAAAGCTAGCTATAAATTTTGTTTTACACTCCACACTGTCTTTTCCCAGTTCTGCTTTTTAGTCAGAGATAACTCCTTTTGCCTTATTGGTGACTAAGAGGATTTTGCAGAAGGGACAACAGCAAGAAAAAAAAAGTTGAAGAAATGGCTTTATCAATATTTGTTAATAATCAAATATACAATTATATTTAAATGGCTGTTCAATCTACCCTATTGAATCATATTGAATCCCCCTATGCTAGGGCCTCCACCTTTGATAACTTTAAGGTTTGTGAACTTCAACTCCCAGAATTCCTCAGCTAGCCATTTTGCTGGAATTTGTCCTTGCAAAATGTATGCTGGTTTCTTAAGGCTGCAAAGCCTATCATTATGTAATCAATCCCCTAATACAGGGCTGTCAAACTCACGGCCCACGGGATGGATAAGTCATGTGCTGGCCATGCCCATGGCTGGTTTAGCAAAGGGGGAAAAAGTCACAATATGTCACGTGATGCCAACATAATGATGTGAGTTTGAAACCCCCACCCTAATTCTATGTATATTTCCATAAAATGGAGCAATAAAGGAACATACAAAGTTTGATTCAAAAGTAATTTTTTCCTGTTCTACGAGCCCTTATACCTGAAGAAGTAAAAATCAGCTTCTTCTTCCAAATGTCCCATTTTCACATCTTAATTTGTAACGGTCATTTGTTACCGGAGCTCTTCTTTTCCTTCTAAAATGTTTCATTTTTGCATGGAGGAAACAAACCACTTATAAGTCCCATATAACTTCATGTAATGGTGTGGTTGATTCTCTCTCCCTTTTTCTTTTTTAACAGCAGGGATTGAATAGTTGTGACTCTAATTACGACATTTGACTTATAATAAAAACATAAAATAAGGTTTAGTAAGATGACTTGACAATGCATCTGAACTAAGTACACATTTCACAGACACGTACAACAGCTAGTTATGCAAAGCTGTGCAAGTCCCAAAAACTTTATTGAAATTTCATGTTCAAAATCATTGGAGCATGCAGCACCACCAAGGGAAAAGCAGTTAACCACTGAAATGTGCCAGATGCTGTTTTTGGAAGAATAGTTTCCAAGCCATGACATCTGGGACCTGTGTTGACTTCTACC
The DNA here is from genome assembly GCA_033807585.1 of Hydrophis major. Lineage (NCBI taxonomy): Eukaryota > Metazoa > Chordata > Lepidosauria > Squamata > Elapidae > Hydrophis > Hydrophis major. Next base: position 11,405,724 of record CM066332.1, on the reverse strand, counting down.
TTTCTCCCTCCTATGAAGTATAAATGTTCCTGTTTCAAAACAAAGTGCCATCCTTGGTGAGAAGATCAAGCACAGTTTAAGGCATGTGCAAGTTTGGTTTTGCAATGCATGGAAAGCCAGAGTTTTCATTAGGGGAAAAAATAAATTAAAAAGAGCAAGAAAGAAAAAGCAAAAAAAGTCCAGTTGCCTCCTGAAAAAGCAGCTTTGGGGCAACCATAACCTAGATGACTGAGAATCACTACAGACTAGGTTAAGAACAGTTCCATCTATACTTAAAATTGGGATGGGGTGGGTGAAAAAGAAACAGCAAAATTATTGGTTCCTTATGTAGGAAGTTAGCATCCACTCCTCTCCTAGAAAAATGAAATATTTTAGGATATGTTTAAAAAGCAGAATATTTTCTCTAAAGGGAGTAGAAATGCAGAGAGGCAGAAACTCAGCTCCCCCTACCTTTGTCAATAGCCATTAAGGTCTGGACCAGAGTATTTTTCATAACAAAGGTAGCCATCTCACCACACAGCCTGGGAAGATTACATCAGCCAGCATTTAGACAAAACCTACAAAGTTAGCTAAGACCTCTGCCCCTGGGAGTCTGACAGCCAATGGGATACACTTCTGACACAGGAACAGGATACACTAAGTTGGGGTCCAAGAGAGGGCATAAAATTCAGGCACTCTCAGCATCTCAGCCCTTTTCGTTCTTCACCCAATATCTTAAAGCATGTGACTGCCTTTTTCTTCACCCAGCCATGTGGTCCTGTCCACCATTAAACCTTATTTCCAAGCAACTTCCATGATTCCAGTGTTTTTTTCCCCACTTGGAACTGAATCCAGAAGGATATTTCTTCCAACACTTAAAATAAGAACAACATTTTTGGATTAGTTCAACGATTTACCTATCCGTTAGACCTTAAACATGTTGGTTGATAATTTAATATATATATACATGACTTCTCAACTAATACATCTCTTGCCTTTTTTTTTAAAAAAAGTATGCTGCAATAAAATATATTAATCTGAATACATGAAATGCAATAGTGAAGGCCACAAAATGAAGCAACTAAATGGCCAAAGGAAGTTCAGTGATAAGCTCTCAGGTTTTAAGCTGTTCCAAAATATTAACCTCCTAACCGGGAGGTGGGGGGAGAATTCTTCTTGATAGATGCCAAGAGATGCATATCTCTGAATGTTCCATTAATATGGAACAAGAGTTTTTTTTCAGATATCTCAACTGTTCAACTGTTCAACTTCTTACAAGTTATAAGAGCTGCGGTTGTGCAGTGGTTAGAATGCAGAATTGTAGGCTACTTCTGCTGATTACCGGCTGTCTGCAATTTGGCAGATCAAATCTCACCAGGCTCAAGGTTGACTCAGCCTTCCATCCTTCTGAGGTCGGTAAAATGAGGATTATTGGGGGCAAGAGGATGACTCTGTAAACCGCTTAGAGAGGGCTGTAAAGCACTGTGAAACTGTATATATGTCTAAGTGCTATTGCCATTGCTATTACTATAATGTACAAATTAATAGAAAGATGGACCAATAGATCCTGCTTTTTTAAAATTGCTTTATTGTAGTCAACTTTTGGATGATTTTTTTTTAAGGTACAGATCAACCCATTGTCTGTTAAACATGGGCACTGCTTAAAGACTTTCAAAGAACTTTCATCCCTTGATTTTTTCCACAGTATATTATTCTAAATGTTTTCTAAGAGATAACAAATTATAAGCCTGATGTCCTTGGGAAACTGTGAAAACATAGCCAAGAGGATGATACCTGAATGTCAAGATCAGTAGCCTCCACACAGGTTCACTTTTTCTTTCAGTAGGTAGAATGGAGGGTTAATAATTTTATCTATTCCACAGAATAAACTTTAGACAATACATGACCCATCAAGCTGAAGACAGCTGACTAGGCACTAAAGATGACAGCTGTTGGATCAGTCAGTTTCAACTGGTGAAGGGAGGCTGCAGATGTCCTTCTGTTTCTGTGTGATAAGAAGGTCACCTGTGTGCCATGCTTTTTTCTTCTTCTACATAATCGATTATGCACAGCCTCAATTTTCAGAAGGCTACAACAATAGGTGGAAGAAGGAAATTCTAGGTCATATCCTCCTCCTCCTCCTCCTCCTCCTCCTCCTCCTCCTCCTCCTCCTCCTCCTCCTCCTCCTCCTCCTCCTCCTCCTCCTCCTCCTCCTCCTCCTCCTCCTCCTCCTCCTCCTCCTTCTTCTTCTTCTTCTTCTTCTTCTTCTTCTTCTTCTTCTTCTTCTTCTTCTTCTTCTTCTTCTGATAAAGATAAAATTTTAGCCTGCCAGAATGAAGCCACTTTCAATAAAAGTTCTAGGTTTCTCTAATCCCAAGAAATAATGACCCTTTGAAAATGTAGCTATGTGGTGCCTTTAATATAACCAGCCTGCAAGCTTGAGCATCTCTTCCTGATGAAAGAAGAAGTGTAGGAAATTATTACCACCCCATATACAATGGTTTGTATATATTTAGGATCCAGTGGTGGGATTCAAATTTTTAACTACCGGTTCTGTGGACATGGCTTGGTGGGCATGGCAGGGGAAGGTTACTGTAAAATCTCCAGTCAGAGATGGTGTTTGCCAGTTCTCTGAACTACTCAAAATTTCCACTACCAGATCTCCAGAACTGGTCAGAACCTGCTGAATACCACCTCTGTTAGGATCCCATCGAGGCTTTTTGTGGTAAATTGCATCATTTTATAAACCTGACTTAAAAACAAATCTAAAAGAAGAGATGCATAGACACCAGCTGTCCAAAAGAGGGTATTAGTGGGAAAGATGTGAGAGCTGATGTTGAGATGGAGCAACTGAAAAATTTAAAGATTGTTAATCCACTCTTCTCCTCTTTCCAAGTCACTAACCCATCTCATCAGCATGTCTTACATAATCATCATTTGTGTGTCTGTCTCTATGTGTGTGTCAGAAAATCTTGAAATATTAATACATCTCTGGAGATTTCATGTTCTCTTATGAAGAAAGACTGTGGCCTGAAATCGCCACAATCTTAGGAATTATGCCTTTAAAAATATTTTTAATACCTAACATTATACAGACCAATTGTTCCTGACCGCCCCAAAAATGCTGGAACAAATTTCTTTTGTCTTCAATGTTTCACCCTGGATGCAGTTGAAGTTCTAGTTCACAATAGGAAATAAAAGAAAGTTTTCAGGAAGAAAAGAAAAAAAGTATGATACAAATGTAATTTTATCATAGAGTTCAAATGTTAGTTCAAATTTACAAGACTAAAAAACCCACTATTTATCAATCTTTGGCAGCAATTATTTGTATCAGAAGGTCATTTTGAGTAAAAAAGAAAAGAAAAGAAAAGAAAAGAAAAGAAAAGAAGAAGAAGAAGAAGAAGAAGAAGAAGAAGAAGAAGAAGAAGAAGAAGAAGAAGAAAGAAAGAAAGAAAGAAAGAAAGAAAGAAAGAAAGAAAGAAAGAAAGAAAGAAAGAAAGAAAGAAAGAAAGAAAGAAAGAAAGAAAGAAATCTGGTTTATTGGTGTCCCTTACCAACAAATTATTTTATCTGTCTACATTGCACATCTCCCTTGCCTTGTTGCTGAAAACACAGTAAGTTTAAGTAACTATTATGACTGATTTAGTCTGGCTAATCTACACACAATTCCAATATATCTAGTGGAATTAGGTTATCTTATTATTGTAATTCAAATGTCAATTGAGATGACATCATCCGCAAAACAATCTATACAGTACTTTTCAATAATATATTGCAAAGCAATCTTTATATAGAAGCAGCAATCTTCCCTGCTGTTAACCAGATGGAGAAATTCATAATTTCCAAATGAAATGAAACTAAAGTCCAAGTAAATTGACAGTTATTTTTCATATATATTATCCATATAAGGACAGAAAATACTTTTTCTCCCTCATTATGATGATCTTACTTCATTTGAACAGGTGAACAAGTAATTAAAATACCTAGCATTGACCATGCAATTTTCAAAGCATTTAGTATAGTTGTGGGCTGTAGTATGTCCAATTTCTAAAAAATACTTGTATTGTCTACATAAAGCAAGATTCTAGCCCAACTTTTATGACTTAATTACATTTGTTCATAAGACAATGCCCACCTTCCCCCCTGAAAAATCACATTATTGTTCTTATTGTTATTTAGCTTGTGCAGTAAACCAGTTTAACACACAAGAGACTCTCTAAATAAATGATAAAATAAAGACCATGGAAAAACAAGAGCTAACTCTTCCATTGGAATATAAATGTCCATATGACAATTCAGGAAATAGAATAGAATAACAGAGTTGGAAGGGACTTTGGAGGTCTTCTAGTCCAACCCCCTGCTTAGGCAGGAAACTCTACTCCACTTCAGACAAATGGTTATCCAACATCTTTCAACTTCAAGTGTTGGAGCATTTACAACTTCTGGAGGCAACTTGTTCCACTGATTAATTGTACTAACTGTCAGGAAATTTCTCCTTAGTTCTAAGTTGCTTCTCTTTTTGATTAGTTTCTACCCATTGCTTCTTGTCCTGCCCTCAGGTGCTTTGGACAATAGCTTGATCCGTTCCTCTCGGTGACAGTCCCTCAAATATTGGAACACTGCTATCCTGTCACCCTTAGTCCTTCTTTTCATCAGATTAGACATATCCAATTCCAGCAACCGTTCTTTATATGTTTTAGCCTCCAGTCCTCTCATCATCTTTGTTGCTCTTCTGGGCACTCTTCTCAGAGTCTCAACATCTTTCTTACATTGTGGAGACCAAAACTGAATGCAGTATTCTAAGTGTGGCCTTACTAAGGCATTATAAAGAGGTATTAACACTTCACTTGATCTTGATTCTATCTGTTAAGTCCTGAGCATGGGCGCAAGGAATGGAGACGAGACATCGAACTGTGACTTCAACTCTTTATTAGTGACTTCAGCACAGAGCAAAATACTTGGGCAGTAGCAGTTCTTTTATAGAGCTGTCTGCTATCACAACAACCAATGATTTGAGTTTACCGCTCTAACAAGTGTCCAATCAGAGTGACCTGCTGTCAGCCAATCAGATCGGCCAAAAACGACCAATCACGACTCACTATTCGTGGGCCAATGAGAAGTGCAGGATTATGAGCCTGGTGTTAAAGTAAAGCTATTAGGGTTATTACTGACACGTTGGCTTAGTCCATAACACCCCTCCCCCCTAGGTTCCATCTGAGGGGTGAGGTGACGTATTCTCGTAAGTAGGCAGGTCGCTTCACCTGTCTGCTTGATCTGCGCTGTTCCACCGGTTTCTGTCCTGGCTCTGGTTCCGGTGGGCTGCTTGATGAGCTGGGTGGCGAAAAGGGTCCCGCTGTTTCGTTGAATGGCTCTGGGCTGTTCTCCCTGCTCTCGCCAATGCTGTCATCCGGGTTCCCTGGATCTGTTTCCATCGCGGTGCTGTCACGCGGCGAGGCAATTTCCCGGCTCGGTTCTCCTTCTGGCGGTGAGTATCCCATGGTTGGTTGTGTAGACTGCTGGGTTCCGATTGTTAAGTCATCTGTTATTTCTTTTTCGGCCCCCTCGATGTCCCTTCCCTCCCCAGTTTGAGATTCAGGGGATGAGATGGGAGTAGGTGCTAGTCTGGATCGAAGCTGGTCTATGTGGAGCTTCCACATTTTGCCATCTGCAGTTTGTAGATGATAGGATTGGGGTCCTGTAAGTTGTGTTATGGTAGCGGGGACCCACAATGGGTCACCCGAGAAGTTTTTTGCAAAAACAGGGTCGCCTTCTTGGAATGATCGACACTTACTGCTGGATCCCAGGGGGTGTTCTGGTGTGTAAGCAGGGTGGAGGCGATCGAGATGTGAGCGAAGTTTTCGGACCATCAGGAGTTCGGCTGGGGTTCTGTTTGTGGTGCTGCTTGGAGTAATATTTTGGAGGAGAAGCATCTTGATTATCTTGTCATCAATGTCACCCTGGTCCATCTTGTGTAAGGTCTTCTTTACAAATTGGACCATTCGCTCAGCCCTACCATTGGCCGCAGGGTGAGCTGGCGATGTTAAGGCATGGCAGATGCCCCAGTCTGCTAGGTACTGTTCGAATGCCAGGGCAGTGAATTGAGGGCTATTATCGGAGACCAGGACATCCGGCAATCCGTGGGTAGCGAATAGCTTATTCAGTTTTTTAATGACCGCCTCCATGGTGGTGCTTTTCATTTTGTGGACCTCGAGCCAGTTAGAATAGGCATCCACAGTTAGAAGGAAAGTGTGTCCTCTTGTGGGTCCCACAAAATTAATGTGGATATGGGACCAGGGACCTCGAGGCATTTCCCAGTGAGTTGGGGGTGTTTTTGGAGGAGCAGAGTGAGTCTCCCTGGCACTTGCTGCACATAGCCACCCAGGCCTCTATCTGCTTATCTAAGCCTGGCCACCATGCGTAACTCCTTGCCAATGCCTTCATCCGCACAATGCCTGGATGTCCATCGTGCAACATTTTCAAAACTTTATGTTGCAATTTCTCCAGGATGACGACTCTGTCTCCCCACAAGATGCAGCCTTTTTGAAAGAATAGTTCTGTCTGTCGATTCCTGAATGGCCTGAAAATGGCATTGGGTTTGTTATCCGGCCAACCCCGTTCCACCCAGCTGAGGACTTGTGCCAAAGAAGGGTCCTTTTTCATTTCTGAGGTGATGTCCCGAGCGGTCAGCGGTGGCGATTTAAGAGTTTCAATTTGCAATATGGCTAGTGTTGGAGCTGGATCATCTACGATGTCTGGTAGTGGAGAGCGGCTCAAAGCGTCAGTGTGGGGATTGGCTTTCCCCGGGCGGTGTTGCAGTTGGTAATCATATGCGGCTAAAAACTCCGATCAATGTGTCATTCTTGGTGATAAGATGTGGGGAGTTGGTTTGTTTCCCGCTAAAATACCAAGTAGCGGCTTGTGGTCTGTAATTATGGCAAAGGGACTCCCATACACATACTCATGGAAACGGTTAATTGCGGATACAATGGCGAGAGCCTCTTTATCAAGTTGGCTATAGTTCCTTTCAGTTTTAGACAAAGTTCTTGAAAAGAACGCAGTAGGTGCCTCATTACCGTTTGGCAGGACATGGTTTAAAATGGCTCCCACTCCAAATGGTGAGGCGTCACAGGTAACCGTTAAAGGTAAAGTCTCGTTGTATTGTATCAATACAGCATCAGAAGTTAAGAGGACTTTTACTTGTTGAAATGCTCGTTCTTCACGCCATCCCCAGACCCAGGAAGCCTTTTTGTTGAGAAGTCTATGTAAGGGCTCGGCTACGGTCGCCTTCTGGGGCAAAAAGATGTTATAAAAGTTAATGAGTCCTAGGAAGGCTTGGAGGGCTGTCTTATCTCTAGGTCTTGGGGTGTTTTTGATTGCAGTTAGTTTTTTTTTTTCGGTGGGGTGGATTCCCTGTTTGTCGAGAAGGTATTCCAGGAACTCCACTCTCTCCATACAAAGTTGACACTTGTCCCTTTTTACCTTCAGGCCAGCATCTTTAAATTTTTGAAGAACCCTTCTGAGTCGTTGTTCTAATAATTCTTTAGTAGGGACAGCTATTAAGACGTCATCAAAATAATGCCTTTTATGCCTTGTAATAGTCTGTCCATCAGACTTTAGAAAATGCCCGGTGCCATGCTTACTCCGAATTGGAGTCTATTGCACTTGAAGGCACCTCTGTGTATAACTATTGTCTGGGCTTCTGCAGTCGTCATAGGGTTGCTGTTGGTATGCCTGAGCTAAGTCCAATTTTGCAAATATTTTTCCACCACCCAGGGAGTGAAGAAGGTGTTGGACCACCGGTACTGGGTAAGCGCTCTGCTGAAGTGCATGATTTAGGGTGGCCCAGTAATCCCCACAAATTCTTAATGAACCATCTGGCTTTATGGGTGTTACTATTGGGGTTTCCCATCGGGCATGGTCAATCGGTTCCAACACACCCTGGGCTATTAATTTGCCCAGTTGCTCGTCAATCTTTGGCTTGAGTGCAAAAGGCACCCGACGAGGCTTAAGGCAAACGGGAGTTACATCGGGACTGAGATTAAACGATATAGGGGTCCCCTTGTACTTGCCTAACGTTCCTGTGAATACGTCCTGGAATTCCTGGATGAGGGCCTGTTCCCAGTCATCACTTCTGGTTTTGTGGATGCCAGCTAGTTCAATTCCGAGTGGGGCGAACCACTGTAACCCTAACAAACTGGGCTGGTCATGATCGACGATAGTCAGGGGAAGCATTACGGTGCGGTCCTTGAAGGATACTTGGATGTGGCTGGAACTGACAACCGGAATTCTGTTCCCTTGGTAGTCTTTTAGGATGATTTTTTGAGTGCTGAAGTCCTGATGACAGATGACAGGGATCAGTTGTTTGAGGGTTTTCCAGGAGACCATCAATAGGGATGACCCCGAATCGACTTCCATCACACACAGTCGATTCTCAATAGTGACCTTTACTCAGACCTTTCTTGCATCTAGTGATGAAGTATGGCCGATAGTGGTAGTTTGGTCTGCCTCTTCTTGTCTCGTTGAAATGGCAGGTGCTTGATTTCTGTAGTAGTGGGTGTTCCATTGGTTGTTCAGGCGGTCCCAATTTACAGGTGGTTTGCCTGTCTCCTGGTGGAGATTATTCTCCCTCTGGCTTGGACTAGACCCTCGCTTGCTTCTGCAGACCTTTGCGATGTGGCCTCTTTTCCCATAGGAATGGCAGAGTGCGTCGAGAATTTGCAGTCTGATTGTGGGTGGTTTGCCCCGCAACCAGCACATTGGCACAGAAGTCTCTGGTTCCTTTGATCTCGTTCTGAGCGGAGTCGGTTGACCTCCTCTTCCTCACTGTCTGAGGATGCGAGGTCTTCATGATGGGAGGTAATAGTGTGCCTCTCAGAGGAAGGTGTACTATCACTAGCGCGTTGGCGGTGCAGTGTGTTCGCTCGGCGCATTTGAGCGGCTGACTTCCTGGTTGCTTCTGCGGCAGTAGCATCGGCGATGACATCTGTGAGGCTGATGTCTCCTTTTGCCATGATCTTGCTCTGCACAGTGTGGTCATCTAATCCCAGAACTATTCGGTCTCTCATGGCTTCCTCATGGTTTGCAAAACCACAGAGTCCTCCCAGGTTCCGGAGGTCGGCTACAAAGTCTCCAATGCTCTTGTTCTTCCATTGGTCCCTCTAGTAAAACTCATGTCTTCATATCAGTGTAGGTACTGCGGATGCATAATGGGCCCGGAGGATCGGGGCGAAGTTATCCTAATCCATGGTCTTCACTTCCGCCGGTTTGGCAAGTGCCTTAGCCATTTTAAAAATGGCGGGGCTGCAATGGGTCAGGAACACCACTCGTTTCTTGCTAGGCATAGCATCTTTCAGATTGTTGGTCTCCAGGAACATCTGGAAGTGGTCCATATACGAGTCCCAGTCTTCGTTTGCCGGGTCAAATGGAGCGGGTGGTACAGCGCCGCTGGTCATTCTGTCATTTGTTGCATGCACTCTTCAGCCACGTGCTCTGTCTTGTTCGATGAGTACTTAGTCAGCTCTATCATCTCCACATCCCATCCTCGTCGCCAGTGTTAAGTCCTGAGCATGGGCGCAAGGAACGGAGACGAGATATCGAACTGTGACTTCAACTCTTTATTAGTGACTTCAGAACAGAGCAAAATACTTGGGCAGCAGCAGCTCTTTTATAGAGCTTGCTGCTGTCACAACAACCAATGATTTGAGTTTACCGCTCTAACAAATGTCCAATCAGAGTGACCCGCTGTCAGCCAATCAGATCGGCCAGAAATGACCAATCACAACTCACTATTCGTGGGCCAATGAGAAGTGCACGATTACGAGCCTGCTGTTAAAGTAAAGCTGTTAGGGTTGTTACTGATGCGTTGGCTTAGTCCATAACACTATCCCTCTGTTTATGCAGCCTAGAACTGTATTCAATAACAGAAAACAACAGAAATAGAACAGAAAATATGCTGAGAGATGATTCATTTTTTTTAAAACCAGAATATACAATCAATCAAATAAAGACATTAAAAAGAATGATTGGAAATATTAAGAGTTCCCATCCAACTAAAGTTCATTCTGATGTAACTTGTTGTATTTAGAAATATGGAGGGAATGAGCAGTGCCATGTCCAAGTTGTCAGCTTTTTTAAAAATCAAAAGGGCAAGAACCCCAATAATTCTTGAGCTGACCTCAAGTTTGGCAGAACAAAATGAAAGACCCAACTGGGGAATGTCACAAATTTTCCCTCCAATCTAAAAAAAGCATCATTTCTCCTCAAGATTGCTCTGAAGAGGCCAATATTATTGATGTCAGTGAAACTCAACAAGCCCAGGAGAATATATCTGGGGACCAGAGAATGTACTTTCCCCAAAAAATATTCTCATGATCAGTCAGTGCTACAATAAATGGTGAGCTAGAACTATTTTTAATCTAGCCTTCTCAAAAATATCATTAAACGTTTCTGATAGGGAATATAGCAAAGTTTGTGTATCAAACTTAAAATACCTACTCTAGTAAGTACTAGCTTACTAGTAGTGTATTGATGTTCCAATGAGAGGAGTGCAAATTTTAACAAAGTTTACTAGACTACTTGGTATTTTTAATAAAATATGTGGGAAAATTCTGACCAACACAGATTCTGAGACACAGCTCCATGAATGTCATAGCACACTGCTATTTTTTTCACAGTTGGTTGATTGACAGCAGACCAAATCAGAAGATGCTTTCCACAAATAGCCCTTTGGGCTGGAAATGTAGTACACAATGTGTCAGATTATCTAACTGCTGAAGCACCCCACAGATCCTTGGCAATGTTTTCTAGAAGCCTATGTATGTAGAAACAAATCCTATAACCAACTGATGCTATTCTCTTATTTTGAAATGTTGGTGACAATGTTATCTGTAAACCTGCTTTATTGCATTGCTTTATAGGACATTGGCCACACTTCAATTGCTAGCAGCAATAGGGGTTTTTTTGTAGCGAGTTCAAATACATTGAAAATATACAAGAGGTACTAAAAAAAGACAGCTATTCAGGAACTAAATTGGAATCTAGTTTAGGTGACACATAAGTAATACCACTTCAAATAAAATTTAATGGAAAGGCCACCCAGCTGTGGAACAGAATATATGTACAGTTATCAAAAGATATCATCAAAGATAAAACCTTTACTATGCAGTTCAATCAAAAATAGTCAGGCATATCATCATTCACCTTGGAAAATCCAAGATGACATCAAAAGTTGGATTTCACATATCGTACTGGGGAACATCAAGGAAATGAAAATTCTGGCAAGATAAAAATGAAATCATTCTAGGTTTGTATTGGATTTTGAAGAGCCTTCTTTGCAGAACAACAAAAGCCATGAGCTGTAAATCTGGATGGCAAAGTTCTGTTAATTTATTTAATCTGTTGAAATAAATGATATTTTTGAACTCTCCTTGCAAAATCTGTAGTCTTTTATGGACAAAGTAATTATCAACATTTACATTTTTGGGATGGTGCAGGAAATATTTCCTATATTTTGATGATTTTTTCCCCCTTAAATAGTTATGGGACACCACTGAACTGATTCAGTATGAAGAGAAATAAAGTTTTCCCCTACGTAAGTGCCTTTGGATTTTAGGATTTTCTGTATTTGTTAGTAACAGTATAATCAGTGATTGAAAACAAAATAATTAGCAGGAAATCCAAGTACTTTTAAACATTGTAGTTACAAAAAGGCGAATGATTAAACTGGACCTGTCTGAAAATGAAATAATTAACAGGAAATCCAAATTCCCTTAAACACTCTAGTTACAAAAAGGTGAAAGATTAAACTGGACCTGTCCAGTGGTGGGATTCAAATTTGTTTACTACTGGTTCTGTGGGTGTGGCTTGGTGGGAATGGCATGGCTTGGTGGGCATGGCTTGGTGGGCGTGGAAGTGGAAGGATATTGTAAACTCTCCATTCCATCCCCACTCCACTAACCTGCTTTTCAGCTCCGTTTTCCTGTGCAGGAAACCAAAGGAGTCCCAGCAGATCAACTGGGACTCTGGAGGCAGAGAAGAGATGGGGGAGGTGCCAGTCAGAGGTGGGATTTGCTGGTTCTCCAAACTCCTCAAAATGTTTTCTACTGGTTCTCCAGAATTGGTCAAAACCTGCTGAATAACACCTCTGGACCTGTCTGTTTCTTTTTTCAATCCTGTTTTGCCCCGTTTTCTTTTTGTTCATTCACCTGAAAAGAAGGAAGAGAAAGTATGTTATGGACTTAGTTTATTCCCTGGGAGGAAGTCCAAGTATTTGAGTTTGTATGTATTTATGATACATGCAAATGGAAATCAATTTTAAAATTGGAAGGAGTTATCATTATCTACTCTGTAGAGATTTTTTTCTACTTCTCAGGAAATGAAATCTAAGATTCAGCTGGAATTTGATATTGAAGTAAGTTTGATATGGAATAAGAAATAGAATTACATTTTGTTGTGAATTAATAAAAGTACTTGAATAAAGATGATTAAGAGCTTGAAGAAAAGTGCAGGGTTCTGGCTCTGCACTTCTGATTGGCTGATAATAGCGACATCGGATTGATCAATTCAGGAGAATCTGATTGGCTATTAACGAGCCTCTCCCATTGGTTAATGGAGCTAGCGTTCCCTGTGTTTTCATTGGTTAAATACTCAAGAGCTTACCTATATAAAGGGGCCGTTGCGACCATAGAGCAGAGCTGTTATACATATAAATAAAGAGTTTGAAGTTCACTGTTCTCCTCCTTAGCGCCCATGCACAGAACATAACACAGGCGATGAGGATGGGATGTGGAGACGTCAGAGCTGACTGAACGACAAAGAACGATAACAGAGCACATGGCTGAAATGCACCAACAGCGGAACCATGTCCGGCGGCGTCATAACACCCGCTCCATTCGACCCGGTGCAAGAAGACTGGGACTCATATATGGATCGTTTCCAGATGTTTCTGGAGACCAACAATTTGAAGGATGCCACTATCGGAAAGAAACGGGCGGTATTCCTAACTCATTGCGGGCCGACCGTATTCAAGATGGCCAAGGCACTAGCGAAACCGGCAGAAGTAAAGTCTATGGACTGGGACGTCCTCGAACCCCTGCTGAGGGCCCACTATGCACCGACTGTGCCAACGCTCGTTAGAAGGCATGAATTTTACCAGAGAAGTCAGCGGAAGGGCAAAAATGTTGCTGATTTCATAGCGGATCTCCAGAATCTGGGAGGCCTATGCGAGTTTGCCGACCTAGAAGAAGCCCTGAGAGACCGAATAGTTCTGGGATTAGATGCTCCAGGCACACATAGTAAGCTGATGGCAAAAGACGACATTACCCTTAAAGATGCCATCGCTGAAGCTACTGCAGCAGAAGCAACCAGGAAGTCGGCTGCCCGAATGCGCCGCACCCATGCCCCACTTTGCCAACTCACCTGTGAAGTTTCACCCCAGGCAGAAGGACAGCCTATGATAGCCCACCACGAGGACCTCGAATCGTCATCAGAAAGCAATGAAGAAGAGGTCCACCGACTTCGGTCCGAATGAGACCAATGCCAGAGATTGCAGTACCAATGCGCTGGTTGTAGAGCAAGCCACTCCCGGTCAGAATGCAAATTCCTCGACGCGCTCTGCCATGTGTGCGGGAAAAGAGGCCATATCGGATGGGTCTGTAGAAGCAAGCTAGGACCCAGCCAGCCCTCGAGGGGGGCTAACTATCGCCAACCAACAGGAAGCCATCCTGTAAAGCGAGAACCCATGAACCACCAATGGAACAACCACTCCTACAGAAACAAAACCCTAAACCACTCAACGAAGCGAGAAGAGGCTCACCAAACAATCACGATCAGTCACGCCTTATCTCTTGATGCCAAGAAGATCCGAGTGAAAGTGGTCATCGAAAACCAGCCCTGCCTGATTGAAGTCAATTCAGGATCGTCCCTCTCGATGGTTTCCTGGAAGACCCTCAAGCAGCTCATCCCTACTGTCCGGCGGCAAGACCTCAGATTCCAAAGACTCATACTCAAAGACTATCAAGGAAATCGAATTCCAGTCGTTGGATCCAGCCGAGTCCGGGTATCGTTTAAGAACCGTACAGCATTCCTACCCCTGACTGTAATCAACAGAGATCGGCCTAGTTTGTTAGGCCTCCAATGGTTCGTTCCACTCGGAATTGAAGTAGCTATCATTCACCGAACCTGCAGCAGTGACTGGGAAGAGGACCTCGTCCAAGAATTCCAGGACATCTTTGCAGAAAAACTAGGCGAGTACAAGGGACCCCGATATCATTTAACCTCAATCCCGAAATAGCTCCCATCCACCTTAAGCCTCGTCGAGTTCCATTTGCCCTTAAACCAAAGATTGATGAGCAGCTTGATAAATTAATAGCCCAGGGTGTGTTAGAACCAACCGATCACTCTCCCTGGGAAACCCCAATCGTGACACCCATCAAGCCGGATGGATCGATAAGAATTTGTGGGGACTACTGAGCCACCCTGAACCACGCCCTTCAATAAAATGCTTACCCGGTATCGGTGGTGCAACACCTCCTCCATTCCCTGGGGGGCGGAAAAGTTTTCGCTAAACTAGACTTAGCCCAGGCATACCAACAACTGCCTGTAGACAAAAAAACGGCAGAGGCCCAAACGATCGTTATGCAACGAGGTGCGTTTAAATGTAACTGACTCCAGTTCGGAGTAAGCGTAGCTCCGGGAATCTTTCAAAGTTTGATGGAAAGACTATTACAAGGGATAAAAGGTGTTGTCCCATATTTTGATGATGTGTTAATCGCTGCCCCAACTCGGAAAATGCTAAAGGATCACCTGGGATTGGTTCTCCAGAGATTTAAAGACTAAGGTCTCAAAGTTAAAAAAAAAACAAGTGTCAACTATGTACAGATCGTGTAGAATGTTTAGGATATTTAATTGATAGTCAAGGCATTCACCCCACTGATAGCAAACTTAGGGCAATCAAAAATGCCCCAAAACCCTGAAATAAGGCTGACCTTCAGGCTTTTCTAGGCCTTATCAATTTTTATAACATTTTCCTGACTCACAAAGCAATCGTAGCCGAACCCCTACATCATTTGTTGGACAAAAAAAGCAACCTGGGTATGGGGACACAGAGAGGAGCAGGCGTTTCGACATGTGAAAAAATTATTGACTTCTGATGCTGTTTTGATGCAGTATAATGAGACTTTGCCTTGAAGGATCACGTGTGATGCATCACCATTTGGAGTGGGCGCCATTTTGAGTCACATTTTGCCAAACGGTAGTGAAGCCCCTGTTGCCTATTTCTCAAAGAAAAGCAGAACGCAATTACAGTCAAATTGATAAAGAGGCCCTTGCTATTGTGTCTGCTGTTAAGAGATTTCATGAATATGTGTATGGCCGAGCCTTTACTATAGTGACCGACCACAAACCTTTGCTGGGAATAATAGCGGGAGATAGGCCAACACCTTATATATTATCTCCCAGAATGACTCGCTGGTCAGAATTCTTGGCTGCATATAATTATACGTTGCAACACTGCCTGGGGAAGGCCATTCCCCATGCCAACGCATTGAGCCATGCACCACTTCCGGAGACCATTGATGACTCCGCTCTGACAGTTACAACACTGCAGATCGAGACACTTCGAACACCGCCACTAACAGCCCGAGATATCGCGATTGAAACGAAATGCGAACCCATTTTAGCACGAGTCCTCAGTTGGGTCAAGCGTGGATGGCCATTGGACCAGATACCTGATGACTACGTCCCATTCAAGAATCGACAAACGAAACTATTTTCCCAGAAGGGCTGCATTATCTGGGGTGATAGAATCGTTGTCCCAGAGTGGTTACGACAAGCAATACTAAGAAACTTGCACGATGGCCACCCTGGCATCGTGCGCATGAAAGCCCTCGCACGAAGCTACGCATGGTGGCTGGGTATCGACAAGCAGATCGAGACATGGGTAAAAGCTTGTCACATATTCCAGAAAGTAAGCAACACCCCTCCAAAAGCAACCCCGACTGAATGGGAAACACCGAGGGGACCATGGTCCCGTATTCATCTGGACTTTGCGGGACCTACCAAAGGACACACATTTTTATTAACGGTGGATGCCTACTCGAACTGGAATCCATGAGATGAGAAATACAACAACCGAATCAGTCATCAGGAAACTAGACAGACTATTTGCAACACATGGATTACCAGACGTTCTGGTGTCCGACAACGGGCCCCAATTTACTGCGCTGTCCTTTGAACAGTACTTGGCGGACCGCGGTATTCGCCATGCGCATGGTACAATTCGTCAAGAAAACCTTGCATAAAATGGACTATGGCGATATAGAAGACAAGATTAACTGGATACTCCTTTTGCAGCATATCACTCCGCACAGCGTCACCAACAAAACTCCCGCCGAGTTATTGATGGGGCGGAAGCTCCGCTCCCACCTCGACCGTCTGCACCCATCATATGAACCTGAAAAACTACACGGATCCAGCGGGAAATGCCATACCTTCCAGGTAGGCGACTTGGTTTTCGCTAGGAACTTTTTGGGCGATCCATTGTGGGTCGAGGCAACTGTAGTCCAAGTAACCGGCCCCAGATCGTACCTCATGAGATGTCGCGACAATAAAATATGGAAGCACCATATTGATCAGCTGTGTTCAAGGCTACAGTCGGGGATCTCCGAGTCCCCTGACTTCCAAACCAAGGGGGGAGGAGATACCGAGGAAGCTGAATTTGAAACGGCAGAAAGCTTAAGTGGAAGTAATGACCGCTCAGAGGCAACACGTGAAGAAGGATCAGGGATGGGGGTGAGCTCACCTCAAGGAGATGCCGAGAACATTAGCGGCAACAAAAATTTGAATACAGAACTGGAGGCACCCTCTTCACCAGATAACGTCCTACCCCAACAAGACTGTAGCCAAATACCGGGAGAACAACGTAAATCAAATAGACAACCAAAACAATCTGCCTACCTCAAAGACTACGTGATCGCATCCCTTAAACGGAACCCGGGGGGAAGGGGTGTTGTGAATTAATAAAAGTACTTGAATAAAGATTATTAAGAGCTTGAAGTAAAGTGCAGGGTTCTGAACCTGCACTTCTGATTGGCCAATAATAGCGACATCGGATTGGTCCGTTCAGGAGAATCTGATTGGCTATTAACGAGCCTCTCCCATTGGTTAACAGAGCTAGCACTCCCTGTGTTTTCATTGGTTAAATACTCAAAAGCTTGCCTATATAAAGGGGCCATTGCGGCCATAGAGCTGAGCTGTTACACATGTAAATAAAGAGTTTGAAGTTCACTGTTCACCGGCTCGTTTCCTCCTTAGCGCTCATGCACAGAACATAACACATTTGATATTGAATAAGGAATAGAATTCTATTTTTTATTTTTATTTTAACATTAACCACAAATATCTTGGTCTAGCCTTAGCAAGTGTAGGAAGTTAGCACCCACCCCTCTCCTAGAAAAATGAAATATCTTGGGAAATATTAAAAAGGCAGAATATTTTTCCTCAAAAGAGTAGAAACTCAGGAGGAGAAACTCACCTCAGAAGCAGAAACTCAGCTTCACCACCTTTGCTAATGGGTGGGCCATTAAGGCCTGGGGCAGAATATTTTACATAACAAAGATCTCCAGGTAAAGCTATAGCAATTGTCCAAGGCTCTTTTTCATTACATCATCATCCAGCAAGGTTCAACCAAGCCTGGAACTCAGGTGAAGCCATGTGATCCAGACAAAGCCTATAAAGTTGGTTAAGACCCCTGCCCCTGGAAGTCTGACAGCCAATGGGATACATTTCTTACACAGGAACAGGAAACAGTAAGGTGGGACCCAACAAAGGTTATAAAACTAAGGGTCTCGCAGAATCTCACCCCTTTTTTCCTTCTTTCTTCATCCAATAAATGTGATTCTGTCCACCATTAAACCATTTTTCCAAATAGCCTCCATGTTTCCAGTGTCTTTTTTCCCCACATGGAACTGAACCCAGATGGATAATTCTTCCAGCACAAGGAAATCAGATTCAGGAGATTACTTTAATAATCATGAGAGATTTCTGGTTAATTCACTTTCTCTAGACATTTACAAATGAATTGCCGATTATTCTCCCTCCCTCCCTCCCTCCCTCTGTCTTTCTATGCTGACTTTTGGTTTTCCAAAGTCTCATATCCAATATGAATGCTGATCCTAAACAGAATGAAGGTTTCTTTCTTATATTTTATATAATTTTCCTGGCAACAATAAAGTGATTTCTCATTACATCTTCCTGTTTTTGTTTTGGGGTCTCTGTGTGGGTGTATGTAGTATGCATTTGAACAGATTTTGACTTTTTCATCTAGCCTATAATGCTGGGATTTTCTTGTGGACTCCTTTCAATAATACAAGAGTCTTAATTTTCTCCTCCAGATTAGGGGAGAACAGGTGAGTGATATTTTTTTGCGAAACTGCAAAAATCTTATATCAAAGCTAAGAACTCCCATCTTCCTCAAGCAAATTAAGTTTATGTTTCTATAACTCTGATTGAATAAATCCTGTATTTGATCAGAATATTAATCATTACTCTTATGAGCCATGATTTACCATGCACTGTAGGGAAAAAGGAACGTGCTATTAGACCAGGGTCAGGCATCCTGTACAACAGTGTGAAATTACTCACTGCACGTCCAACCTGATTGATGATGTCAAGAAGCGCACAAATACCATCTGAACTTGACTTCTAGCAATAAAATGCCTAAATTGGAACAATTCATCTTGGCATACCTGGATTCAAGCTACACGTCATTCCTCTGTGTGTGTGTGTGTGTGTGTTTTAGAGATGATTTCTTGGTTGAATTATCTGATCCAATGTTTGGAATGTCATCTCAACACAATACTGTATGTATAGACCATTGCTAAAATCTATCAATCAAATCTAAGGGGCGTGTCTAAGCACACAGTCATGCCCACCGTCCCTGTCCTATTGTCCCCAACTATTAGTTTCTATTACTTGTATTTAAATGTATGTTTATTCATGTTTCTGTTGTATTGTAAGCTTTTGACAAATAAATAAATAAAATAAAATAAATCCTGAAATCAAAGAGCCAACAAAATTGAAAACCACACTGCCGGCAACAATAAATTATGATCTACATTTCCAATGAGTTGACTTTTTTAAAAAAAAAAAATGTAACAAATCTGTGCAGCATTAGGTCTGACAAGGTGTTTACAAAATGGATATTTCTCAGGAAAAAAATTATGCAACATCTTGATTTTAAGGAAATCAGTAGCTGAAATGGTAGCAAAAGTTGGGTGTTTTTCAAAACAGAGGTTTTTTGGTTCAAAAGTCATTTAGTTGGAAATAGAAAATTAGTTAACTTTGTAATATAGAAGCAGGCCATTTGCTGATCTCCATATACCTTCCTTCCTTCCTTCCTTCCCTCCCTCCTTCTACACAAAGATATCACATGGAAAATGATGACTATTCCAGAAGGAAACAAGGAAAAAAGTAAGAAAAGAAAGTTCAAGGGAACGGATTCTCAGCGGGATGGTTAAATTCCGACTTCCAATTTTGTTTGGCCTCATTCTCAGAAAATAGAAAGCTACTATTTAAAATTTATTATGATAATTTCACAGAAATATGTTGTTGCTACTCTGATAACTATTATTTATGGGAGAATCTACATTCTCAAATTAACAGGTGCAATCAACTGGAAGCAGAAAATGGGGAAGAGAAAGATGATTTGTACCTGCAGTTGATTTCCCTGACATAATTGTGCCCATAATTGATTGCTAGTACAAAATTAAAGTGCTAGTGGAGACTCATGTCAATTAAGGGGGGAAAAAAGTTTTTATCTGAAAGATTATTTCTCAAAAGAAAAGTTTCTTCATCGTGAAATAAAATACTGTAGGCTTTGCTGACATCACATCATTTTTGTTGTTGTTGCAAAGTTCAGCAATCAATGATCTTTATGGATTTGTCTCTTTCTATAAAAACATTAATCTTCAAGTAGAGCTCAGCTCCTTAGGGGCTAGGCAGACATATCCATGTAGTTTCTTGGCAGTTACACAGTTGTGGTTTGCCATTGCTAAGTGCTGGAATGGTTAAGTCTACATCTTGGTATCCTGGGATTTTCCAGTTTGTGTTTTTTATTCAGGGATCAGCTACTATGCATGTTTGGCTTTCCAATAAATTATGTGGTTTCCATTTGTTTATCCTTTATTTGTATCAAAGTTGATTGTGCTAGTACTGGGAGAGAGTTGTTGTTGTTGTTTTTAAAGAAGGTGCTGTATGAGTGGAGTAGAAGCATGAACCAGAAATCAAATCACAAAACTCTTATTTGTTTTGGCCACCTCTTGATAGGGAATTCCCTGGAGAAAACAATTATATTTGGAAGCGTAAAAGGGAAACAGACTGCCAAAGAACATCATAGCTGGACACCATCAAAGCTGATGCCAGTCAGACCATTCTTCTTCTTCTTCTTCTTCTTCTTCTTCTTCTTCTTCTTCTTCTTCTTCTTCTTCTTCTTCTTCTTCTTCTTCTTCTTCTTCTTCTTCTTCTTCTTCTTCTTCTTCTTCTTCTTCTTCTTCTTCTTCTTCTTCTTCTTCTTCTTCTTCTTCTTCTTCTTCTTCTTCCTGTCCTCCTCCTCCTCAACCTCTCCTCCTCCTCCTCCTCCTCTCCTCCTTATGTCACAACAATGATCAATGCTTCTCCCTCATTTTCTTCATATATGAGCCACGATGGTGCAGTGGTTAGAGTCCAGTACTACAGGCTACTTCTGCTGACTGTTGGCTGTGTACAATTTGGCAATTCGATTCTCACCAGGCTCAAGGTTGACTCAGCCTTCCATCCTTCTGAAGTGGGTAAAATGAGGACGCAGATTGCTGGGGGAAATATGCTGACTCTGTAAACTGCTTAGAGAGGGCTGTAAAGCACTATGAAGCGGTATATAATGCTAAATGCTATTGCTATATATACTGTTTTCTTTTTCATTTGTATCCCCCATAATTAAAACCTTATCAAAGTTTGGGATGAAAGAAAGTAACCAAACCAAAATCATAAAGCTCAAGATTTCCTTAAGATTCAGGGGTGGGATTCTACCAGTTTGGACTGGTTTGGGTGAACCCCTTGTTCCAACCACCCCGGCTCTCTCCTGTGCTTTATGTCTTTTTGTTAGCGCACAGCTGATTTGCGTGGCAGAGCTGTTTGCCGCACCTCCGCTATTTTCTTCAGCGGAAGTTGAAGGTAAGTATTACTTTTTTAAAATGCAGAGCATGTGCGTGGAGCACACGTTTGGCATTCACACGTGCAAAGCTCACGGTCCCCGAACTAGTTGTTATACCAGTTGAATCTCATCCCTGCTCCTATTCAAATACCCTGCCTTATGCCACATAACACCATGTTCCATTCACGATCAGGGATGCATCAGCTGAAAGAAACAAGGACAAAAAGATGAAAGTCGACCTTATCGGAAAGGAAGAAAGGGATATTTTTGTGTACCGGTGAAACTGTGGAGTCATATTCAGACAGAGCAATTCAAAAAAAAAAAAAACATGTCTTACATAAAGTGGTAAGAAAGGGATAAAGGGCAAGGGCAAGGCAAGGTAAAGCAATTCAGAAGGGAAGTTTGTTTTTATTTTTTTGTTTGTTTTGTTTTCTTAGACCAGCCTGAAATCAAAATTTTCTTTCCTTGGCAATTTTCCACTTGTATATAAAATCAGATTAAATGTGATAGCACCAGGGTTACTCGAAAGCTAGAGACACATCTTGCATTAGACTCTTTAAGATTAAATCCAGTATCACTTTCAGCTGGCGGACTCCATGGGCAATTGCATAGAAACACAACTACAAAGAGTATCTTCTTTTTTTTTTTTTTTCTGGCAAAATTTTGACTGCTTCCTTCTCCCCTCTCTCCAGGTGACCTAGAGTTATACAGGTTTAGGTCATGTATTGGAAAACCATATTGAAAATAATCTTTGTTACCCTAAACTCTATTGCTTTATCCAGAATTAATGATAGATAGATTGCATTAGATAGATAGATAGATAGATAGATAGATAGATAGATAGATAGATAGATATGGATGGATGGATGGATGGATGGATGGATGGATGGATGGATGGATGGATGATTGGATGGATAGATAAATGATTGACAGCAATAGATAGATGATAGATGACAGATCACTAGATAGCTAGATAAATAGATGATAGATGATAGATAGATAGATAGATAGATAGATAGATAGATAGATAGATAGATAGATAGATAGATAGATAGACAGACAGACAGACAGACAGACAGACAGACAGACAGACAGACAGACAGATAGATAGATAGATAGATAGAAAAGAAAAAATGGAAAACAAGAAACAAGGTAGTTGAACTCACAGTGGCAATAAGTTGCACCATTGGAAGATTTGAAGGACCAGGTTGTAGACTGAATGTCCTGGAGAACATTTGCCTATGTAGCCATTAAAAGTTAAGACAATTTTGATGGCACATTTATCTATCCATCCATCTAACCAACCAACCATCATTCTATCCAATCATTCTATTCATTCTATCTTCAATTTTTGGAGGACTGGAATCATCTTAAGAACTACGGTCAAAGGGACAATAGCATTCAGACAGACTTACTGCTAAATTATCCATAACTGAAATTACCATTGGGAAACAATATCAAAACCATGGATGATACAGCATAGATTGAGTCTGATTTTCACTCTCTCATTGGACTATAATTTGGTTGCCTACTGAAATTAATTGACAGTTGGTTCAGGATAGTGTAAACAAAGAATTGCTGTGCAGTATGTAATTAAAGCTAGCTTTCATTTCATTGACAGTGTTTATCCCAGAACAGCAGGTACTAGAGACTGCAAACAAAGTTCTAATCTTAATGCATTGTTTGTAAGCTTTCCAGAGGCATCTGGCTGTTAATAATTGGAAACAGAAAGATGGTCTTTGGTTAAATCCAGCAGCATTCTTCTGAAGCTCTTAGTCATCTAGGCTGCGTACATGGATGTGCACCTTTCAGAATCAGGAAAATAAGAATGTATCTGGGAAAAAATTTCATTAACCAAATGTAGAATCTGACATTTAGGAAGTTTTGTTCATTGCTTGATTGCTTAGGGCTCTTTACCAATAAGAAACACATACATACCCAAATAGATAAACAAGCAGAAATTGTCAAACTCTGAAACAATTATTTAGCTGCTCTAATTTAACATGTTACATTTTGTCATAAAGGGTTTTTTAAAATTCTAGTGTGATGGATCATATTTGATACCCTAGTGTAGCATGCAAAAGTAACAAGATCTATGCTACATACTACACACACACACACACACACACACACACACACACACACACACTATGGATGAATAGATAGATGATTGACATGTATGTATGTATGTATGTATTTATGTATGGTATTCAGCTTTGTTCGGGTATTTTCCCACGTCATTATAGTTGTGCTTTTAAAGTTGTAGCAACGTTTTGGCAGAATCTCATCTGCCATCATCAGGCTTCTGTATTGTGTTCATCTGTGAGTCAGACTTTTACAGTTGTTTCAGTTTTAAATTTGGGGCTAGCCTACTGCTGTGCCAGAATGGTTTTTTCTTCATCCTGATTGGTTGAGAATCTTGGTCTGTGTTTATTGGTCTTGGAGTTTGCTGTGTTCTGCTTAATTGGTATTTCTAATATCTTCTGTCTGTTTTGTGGCTTTTTTTGTCTTGATTGGCTGGCAACATTGTGTTCCTGTACTGGAGGCTTTTAGTGCAGCTTGGGTTCGAGTAAATGGACAGCTATCATTTGTTAGGAAGCTAGGTTTCATCTGGGTGCCTGGCTGGGGTATGTTTGAGCTGGAGGTATCAGGGGGGAATCTGTGTTTGCTGGTTTGTGGTGTGAAGATTTTTTTGATTGTGAGTGCAGGCTTCCAAATAATTGAAAGTCTGCTGGAATCATCTCTTCTATTCATGCTTTCAGGTCTTTTTTCAATCTCTATGGCTTCTCTGATAATTCTGTGGCTGTGATTTTCTATAGTGGCTAGGGTTTTGGTGCCATTGAAGTTGAGACCTGTGGCTTTCATGTGTTGGACTAGTGAGGAAGTGTGTTCCAGCTTTTTTACTGCATTTTTGTGTTCATCTAGGCGGGTACTTATTCTTCTATTGGTCTGTCCAATGTATGTGGCCGGGCATGATGCACAGGGGACTTCATATATGCCTTGGTTTTCCAGTTCAATTTTATCTTTGGGGTTTCTAAGGATGGCTGTTATTTTTCTGTTTGTTTTGAAAGCAGTCTTGATGTGATGCCTATGTAGTATCTTACTGATTTTGTCTGTAGTACCTCTTATGTAGGGCAGGACCTCTTATGTAGGGCAGGACCTCTTATGTAGAGCAAGAGGTATTTTCTCACGTCATTATAGTTGTGCTTTTAAAGTTGTAGCTACGTTTCGACAGAATCTCATTTTCCTGATAATGCATATACATACAGCATTAGGCTAGCACCAAATTTAAAACAGAAACGGCTGTGAAAGTCTGACTCACAGATGAACACAATACAGAAGCCTGATGATGGCAGATGAGATTCTGCCAAAACATTGCTACAAATTTAAAAGCACAACTATAATGATGTGGGGAAAAGCTGAATACCATACATATAAATACCTGTGAAAACTTAACAATATACATACATACACACACACACACACACACACACACAGTATATGAGGTCTTTGGTGCTTTTTGAGTTTGTTTGTTTTTTCATTGCAGACATTTCATTGTCCAATTAAGCAACTTCAGTACTTGCTGGCATCCCAAGTACTGATGATGTTACCTACTTGGGTAAGGAAATGTCTGCAAGAAAGCAACCAATACCAAGAGAATACCAAGGACCCCAGCACTTAACCCTGAGCTACAAATATCCTGTTCTATCAGTTTTATACATATACATATACATATATGTTGTGACTCCGGGATTTGAATCTGTTCTGTTGGCAGATGTGAGCTCGAGTGAAGAGGATCTGGCAGTGAAATATGAGCCTGCATTGCTGAGTGATTTTGGGGATCACCAGGATGAGGAAGTGGACTTGGCTATGAGAGACGAACCTAATTTATTAGAGCTGTCAGAGTCTTCTGCCTCCTCCAATTCTCCCTTCTGATTATGCAGCAGCCGGTGGCAGATAATCAGGAAAATGGGCGAGAGGTTTCAGGAGAGGAGGATGGATTTGAGAGATCCTGGCTTGATGTGAGAAATAGACGGAGATTGAGACGTCAATCTCAATTGGGAAGGAGGCGTTGAGCCGATGATTAATTGATGAGACTAACACGCCCCCTTAGGGGATAAAAGGAAATGGATTGGCTTGAGAAATTTGCCAGAAGCAAAGTGTCTTGTTGGAGCAAAAGTCTTGTGAAGATTCTCTGAGGCATTGTGATTTATAGGCACTTCAGGTTTGCCAAATAGATAATGGAATTACTGCTGAGGACTGGAAAAACTTCAGCAGTTATCTTGTTTGGGGTTTGTTTTTGTTTGTTTATATTTTTGGAACTTCAGAATTGTGATTGCTCACCTGTGGATACAAGTGAGACATAACACATATACATGTACACACACACACACACACACACACACACATATATGAACAATATCTTTCCTTGAAACCAAAATAAAAGGTTGATGGCAAAGAATCAGACACTGAGAGTTTCTCTATCTAGTGCTTGGCATATACACAATACTATGGACTTATTGAATGGTTCATAACAATAAATATTTCATATAGCAATAGCACTTAGACTTATATAGCACTTCATATTTGCTTTACAGCCCTCTCTAAGCATTTTGCAGAGTCAGCTTATTGCCCCCCACAATCTGGGTCTTCATTTTACCCACCTTGGAAGGATGGAAGGCTGAGTGAACCTTGAGCCTGATGAGCATGGAACTGCCAAACTACTGGCAGCCAGCAATCACAGAAGTAGCCTGGAGTACTGCATTCTAACTACTGCACCACCTCAGCTCTTATGTATATAGAAGTGATGGCGAAACTTTTTGGCACTGAGTGCCCAAACCAGAATGTGTGCCTGTGCATGCACCGGAGCACCAGAAATCGGAGACCAGCTGGCCAGTGCTCATGTGTGTGCTAGCAACTGGTCTTCCAACATGCTGGAGTGCCAGAAACTGATGCTCCAATGCATGTGAAGACTGTGCTGGAAACCAGAAGAGCAGCTGGTGACTGTGCATGTGCCCGCAGACAGGGCTCTGCATGCCACCTCTGGCACGTGTGCCATAGGTTTGCCATCATGGTTATATAGGTATATAGTGGGTTTAATTGTATTAAAAGTGTGAACCTGTTAAATCTCAAAACTGCAGTATGTGAATAGGAAGGTAAGGGAGTTGGAAGGGAGATACCTCTATATGCTGTTGCAATATTATTTTATTTTTGGTCTTTGAACCATTTTAAATATGACTAAAGCATCAGCATACATCTTTCATTTGTTCCTATTGCACCCAGAGAACCTTACTGTTCACACGTCTTTCACTCATCAAACAATGCCATCGTGGGATACCTCTGCTAGATTATTAAAGTCCTATCTCAAGGTAATATCCTCAATGTTTATTATTTATTTTAGAAAATGGCGTTTGCGGATGCTTTTCCCAGAGTTCATTGTGTCTGGATAGCTAAAGTCAACATTTAGTCAAATGTTTTACCGGTTTTGCTCTGTGAAGTATGACATCTCTATAGGGATCAAAACATTACATTACAGAAGACTAAAAAAATGTTTTAAGAGGTGGCATCTTTTCATCCTTTTTTTTTTTTTTTAAAGAACCAAGCAGACAAATTTAATTTACAAGGTACTAGTATTTGATCACATTGCTGGCTATTCACAATGAAATCATTAATTATGGTACAAAATGGCAATATTAATGTCATCTGAGATCTTTTTCTACAGCAGAGGTGGTGAATTCTTTTGCCTCTAATCCACAAAATTGCTGACTTTCACATTAAACACAAACGACCCTATGAGACACACACGCACATATATATATATATATATATATATATATATATATATAGGCAGAACCAACCTGCATTATTTCCAGCTGACATTTAAAACACATTTATGCCTTTTCTTATTTTTATCCTTTAACATAACACTTACCTAATATTGTAATGGAGAAAAAAGATTTTTGATCTCACTGCATTTCATTGAGGCTAGAATAAAAAGCAGAAAGAAAGAAAAAAACAACAACTTGGAACAGATTGTGAAATAATTAGTGGAGAAAGACTATGGAATATTTTAAACTACCTTGATTTCTGGAAGAAGTGGGAGTCCTCAGGATTTTTTAAGTAAAGAGATGCATGGCAAAGACAGGTTTTTTGAAAATAAAATATCTTATTTTTTTCACTTTCTACCCACCATGGATTTTGTTTAATGTTGAAAGAACATTCTCATATACACCTTTCCCTACAGTCCTCGATTTTAACCAAGGATCATTCTTCTCTTTGAATGATAAGCATAAGAGGAAACCATGGAACATGACTACAAGAAAACATATCTAATTGGTGTGGTTGTTAAGGGTCCTGGACTAGATGCTGGGAAACTGTCTAGACAGGATAACAGAGATGGAAGGGACCTTGGAGGTCTTCTAGTCCAACGCCTTGCTCCAGTAGGAAAGCCTATATCATTTCAGACAAATAGTTAATCCAATATCTTCTTAAAAACCTCCAGTGTTGGAGTATGTACTAACTTCTGGAAGCAAATTGTTTCAAATTGACTTTTTCTGGCAGCTGCAGCACACTGCTGGCTCATCTACAAGTGATCGTCCTCTAGGACTCCAAGATCTCTCTTGCAGTTACTACTGTTAAGCCAGTTACCACCTATTCTATACCTGTGTCCTGCCTTAGTTGTGAAGCCAGTGCAGTATTAGGGGGGCAAGCAAGGGTAGGATTCAAATTTTTTAACAACCAGTTCTATGGGTGTGGCTTAGTTGGTGGGTGTGGCTTGGTGGTCATGTGACTGGCTGGGTGTGGCCAACTCAACATCACTCACATTGAGGCATGCATCTCCATGCCTGGCCTCTCATGACTGTGGGGATGCTGCAGCAGTCGTAATTGTGAAAAATGGACATAAGTCACTTTTTTCAGTGCCATTGTAACTTTGAATGGTCACTCCACACAAAGTACCAGCAAAGGAGGGGGAAAAAAAAACTCCAGAGATGTTCCTGAGACAGGAAGTCTAGTCCTCCCAAAAATGTAATAAGGGTTAACGAAGAGGCAGTTTCTGTAAGCAACACCAGAATGTTTCCTTCCTGCCTTCCTTACAGGATTAGGCCAGTAATTTCTTCTAATAACCCGTTCTCCAAACTGCTTAGAATGTTAACAACCGGTTCTAGCAATTAGGTGCAAACCTGTAGAATCTCATCCCTGGGGGCTAGTCCATCTTTCTTAATTACAGGAAGAAGACAATACCAAAGTGCTTCCAAACAGCCTGTCAAGAAAAAAATGTGGGTTTGTCAAGACAGTGGCCAGGAAATTAGCGTTTATTGCCTTATCTATTGTTTTGGGAGATTTTCAGTATTGATTGTTATGTTGTAAATAAGGAAATAACATTTGACATTATGGAGTCTGAGATGCATCTTGAATCTAATATTAATTAGATTAATTTTAGATTAATTTGATTATATTAAAATCTAGTTAGATTCTTAATTTAACGTTAGCTTTTCTATGTAGCTTGAACATTAGAAGTCCTTGCATATCTTCACTTGTCACTTTCCACTTCCCACTCTTTCTTGAATCTGTACATCCACATCTATTGTTATGCTCATCCTTTTCTCTTTCATCAAGATATTTTGACTCTTTGTGACATGTAGAGAACACCAGTCAGATGACAGCATTCTTGGATGTAGCTTACAAGAGCCAATGCACATAAATTAATGCATTCTTGCATTTCAGTTTACAAATCTTAAAGTTCTCCATTCAATGTTATAACATGAAGGAAGCTGACAAGCACACAAGGAACAGTGTGTGATGACCCGGGGTGTGGCACAAAGGCAACACAGTCAGATAATTAATAGGAGTCCCTTTATTAACTCCAACTTTGCCCCCAATGTCCTGGTTACCTTCTGGCTCCCAGGAACAGCCTTTGGCTGCAGAGAATTAAATCCAAAACATGATCAACAAAAACTGTAACTATAAGTCCAAACAAGGCAAAATAAGGTAATTTGTCTGGTAGCGCAGGAGAAAAAATTCCAGACATGAAGGCAAGGCAATAACTCAACATTGGGAAGATGCCAGGAACACAGATAACCAAAGTACACACAAGATAAACTTATGTTTGTTCTCAGCAGATGCTGTACTCAGCATGCATCTCTTCTAAACTCCCTTCCCAGCTGTGGCTAATGAAGGGAATCAGGGCCCTTTCCTCCCCTGTAAACTATGCAACCCACATTGCTCTCTTCTCCATTCCTCCCTTTGTTCCCTAGGATGGAGAGGGAGTAGGCCTGGGTCTTCCTCTGAACTCCCTCTCCCTTGTTTTACCTCCCCCCTGCTCTGCTCAGCCTGACTTTGCCCTTCCCTAGTTTCCTGCACAGCCAATGGAGCCACACACCCACTCCCTGTCAGCTGTTTGTCTTCCTCCTCGGATTCAGACTCTGACAGGGGCATGACTGTGTGTTGATCCAGTCTGATGTATTGTTCTCTTGCCTTGATCTCCAAGGCTTTGTGTTTTCAAAATGTCTGCAGAAAATACATTTATTGAAGCTTCAGTGCCCCAGAAAACCCTGTACAGTATTATTGCTTGAAGCAACACAAATCCTTCCTCTTGCACAAGGCAGAGACTTGAATTTGCAGATTTATATGCCCATCTTAATTTGTGTGGACAAGAAATGAAGAAGGAAGTTCCTTCCCCATTCTTGGAGAAGGCTTGGATCATCAATTCATATACTTTTATTTCTCTTTTAGAGCAGCTGCCAAAGGATCAGACACTGAATAAATTAGCTAGTATACATGACTTCAATGAAATCTACAGTTTTGTTTTCATTATTTTTCTTGATTGTCATAGACTCAACAGCTTGGGCTCCTTAGGTATACCCAAATGTAGTTACTTTTTTATCAATAATTCCTGTTTTACCAACTTCGCTTATCACTAAGATTTCTGTACAACTTTCATATAAGAAGTCTTAAATATATTTTTTTTAAAAAAAAGTGAAAAATGCAGCAAGAAAATAATTAAGCATCCACCATAACAAGCCTTTCCTGCAAATTGGAAGTCTCTGAATTGTGTCACTGAACAATTAAATTAAAATTAGTCAGTCAGAATTACTTTGTGGAGGAAACCTGAAAGACTACACTGTTTGTGCATGCACTTTGATTTCTCTTCCCCATTCTTGCTTCCAAACTATTCTTAAAACGGCAGTTACAAGTCTCCCTGGAAAACATGTGTGCTTGGGTTGAT
Source organism: Hydrophis major (assembly GCA_033807585.1). Taxonomy (NCBI): domain Eukaryota; kingdom Metazoa; phylum Chordata; class Lepidosauria; order Squamata; family Elapidae; genus Hydrophis; species Hydrophis major. The sequence goes on along the minus strand of CM066332.1, from coordinate 11,375,335 downwards.
AATTACAAATATTCTGACTGATTTGAAAAGGACTGATCTTATCCTCTTCATCAGTAGTGTAACTAGTTATTGTTTTACAATGTCTTTGTGATTTGTGTGTATCAGGCAAGCCTCCTCAATCATGCTTTCATCTGATGACCAAATGCCAGCTGGATTGCAACAGAGCTATTCTAAACTGACACCTCTGACCTGTTTAATTATGTATCATTAATTATAAGGTTGTTGACTCCTGCTTTCCTTGTAAAACAAATTCGAGACTGGAGAAGCAAAGGCATCAAGCAATGGAAAAAAATAGAGAAAGCATTCCAGGAGAGGAGAGAGAAAAAGGTAAAAAGCAATGTTTTCTCCAAGTCCAGCATGACTCCTCATGACTACAAAGGTATCCATTTTCTTTTCTTGTCAACAATACAGAAGTGTTTTGCATTTGAAAGAAAGCACTGCAATTGAAACCTGTCCAAAAGAACCTACTTCAGAGACATGCAATGGTGAGTTTCCTATGAAGAATGGCTTCATTGTTATGCGAAACAGGCCATGGTAGAACATATGAACTTGAAAATGTATTCACATGTGTCTTTAGAAGAGCATGCTGTTTCAGTTTTCCACAATCATTTCTATTTTTTTCTTTCTTTCATATTTATTCTTTTAAACAGCTTTTTTCCTGCTAGTTTCCAGTCGCTATCAACAGATAGCTTAGTAACTCATGCTCTTGTTATATTTATACTTGCGGTGTTTGGGAACAATGCTTTTCTTTCAAAAAGTGTAGTGAAGATAAAACTAAGAGAGAAACTTTTGAGGTCTCTTGCCTGCTCCTCTAAGTTAAATAATGACTGGCTTCAGTTGGGAAGAAGTGCTGGATGAAGACTGCACAGACTGACAAAGGATCTCCAACACTAAAATATATATTTGGATGAGAGTAAATCAGGGGTCTTCAAACTTGACAACTTTAAGATTTGTGGATTTCAACTCCCAGAATTCCTCCTCCAGTCATGTTAGCTCAGGAATTCTGGGACCATGCAAACAAACAAAGCCCCATCTGTGGGATGCAGGCAGCATACAGAACCACATCCTTTCTGGTCTGTGCAAAAACTTGAACTGGTTCTTGGTGCCCAAAGAGTTGGAGGCCTCTCTTCTAGATGTTTAACAGTCTAAACACCACTTTGCTTTAAAAAATGTTTGAAACAAGATGAGACAGAAAGATTCAGTGCCTCTAGTTTGGATAGAAAGATAGTCTTCATGACTAATAATTATTAACATCTCCAAAAATTTGAATTATCTCTTTTTAAAATCCACAAACCATCTTATATGATGTTGGGATAACTTTTCATTATGCTTGTCGAGCATTCTTCATTTTTTGATTTATAGCTTTTATTAAAATAAAATAATCACTTGGAAATCAAACTATTAAGACAGTGTCCTCTGCTCCCTGATTTTGGAGTGAGTTCCTCTAGATGTAATGGGATCTTACTTCTGAGTAAGTATCATCCTAATGGCTCTCATTTTTTTCTCTTGTTTAAAATCAAAGAGGTATTTATAACTGTAAGAGGACATCATTGCAATGTATTCCATAGAGAGTACCTATATTTTTAATCAAGCTATATAAGTCTGATTTATATTGTGTTGGCATATTGTGCTGTGTACTAAGTTCAGTGCAGTTTTGATTCATGTCCATTTTCTGCCTCTACTAGGGATTAAGTAGAATTCATTGAGCTTTCAAATGCCATTTATACACACACCAGTGAAATTTTTACCCAGTAAACATATATTTGATCACCCACTTGGCAGACTGAGTAATTTTTGAATTATTATTAATTGTAATTATATTTCATGATCAACATTCAACAATCTGCTCTCATGAATCAAAGGTCTTGGAATATATATTTGCAATGGAGTTGAAGGTCACTCTTCATGGTTTATCTTTAAGTGGCTTACATGGTTTCTGAGGGATGAGTAGATTCTTGAATAACAAATTTCCAGGGATATTAAGGTATTACCCATCACTGAAGGACCATGAAAGAAAGTATATCTGAGCAAAAAGTTCAGAACTTTAAACATAAATCAACCACAACAATACACGAGAACACAACAGATACAAACTCAAGATAAACTGCACCAAACTTGATTACAGGAAATATGACTTCAGCAACAGAGTAGTCAATGCCTGGAATACTCTACCAACTCTGTGGGATCTTCCCAAACCCCCAAAATTTTAACCTTAGACTGTCTACTGTTGACATCACTCCATTCCTAAGAGGGGCATGCATCAGCGCACCAACATGCCTACTGTCCCTGTTCTAATGTCCCTTTTAATTCATATCCATTTTATGTATTAATAATCATGTTTATACTTATATTTGTTATCTAATACATGCTTGACAAACAAATAAATAAAAATAAAAAGCCTTAAATATCCCTCTTCCTCTTCTTCTCTCTTTCTTTCTCCCTCTCCCTTTCCTTCCTTCTACTTATTCCCTCTCTCCCTCCCCCTTTCCCTTCCCCTCCTCATCTCCCTGTCTCCATCCATCTCTCCCTCTCCCTCCCTCTCCCTCCCCCCCTCTACAAATTGCTGGTTTATTCAATTTATTTTATTTTTTATTTTATTTATTTTGATTTGTCAATCGCTTACAAGATAATAGGTCTAAGTATATACATATTTTTGAGTACATGGAATGGGTACATATAAGAAACATAAAAGAAACAATAGGACAGGGACACGTCCCCTACAGACCTCTTAGGAAAGGGGTGAGGTCAATAGTAGACAGTCTAAGGTGAAAGTTTTTGGGGTTTGGGGAAGAAACCACAGAGACAGGTAGAGTATTCCAGACTTTGACCACTCTGTTGCTGAAGTCATATTTCCTGAAATCAAGTGTGGTGCAATTAACCTTGAATTTGTATCTATTGTGTGCTCTTGTGTTGTTATGTCTGAAGCTGAAGTATTCATTGACAGGTAAGTTGTTGCAACGACTTACCTGTATATACCATACTTAGATCAGACAGAAGACGGCGTAATTCAAGGTTTCCTAGGACTAGAATTTCAAGTCTGGTGGCATAAGGTATTCTGAAACGAGTAGAGGATGGAGAACTCTTCTTGTGAAATATTTCTGGACTTTCTCAACTGTGTTAATATCAGATACGTAATGTGGGTCCCAGACTGATGAGCTGTATTCGAGTATTGGTCTAGCAAATGTTTTGTATGCTCTAGTTCAGAGGTGGGCAAACTTTTTGGCTCAGGGGCCGCATTGACTTTTAAAATTTGACAGACGGGCCGGGTCAGCACAAGATTTTTGGGGAATCCCCCCCCTTTTCCCCCCATTCTTCTCCTCCTTCCCCTCCCCTCGGAGGCCCCCTGAGCCAGGAGTTGCTACTGCCGGTGCGGCTCCACGCAGCTCCAGTCCTGCATTGCCTCGGGAAGGGAAAGGCAAAAAGGAAGAGCCGCAGCGGTGCTTTGCAATGGCAGCAGCGGCACCGGAGGCTCAGGCTCAGTGGCTCCTGGTTTTGCCTTTCCCTTCCCAAGGCAACGCGGAACTGGAGCTGCGCGGAGTTGCACTGGCAGTAGCAACTCCTGACAGCCCCAGCTGGACACCTGAGCGGAGCCCAGGTGGAACTGTCTGTTGTTGCTGCGGGCGCTGCTGCAGGCGTCTGGCTGCCCAAGTAAAGAACCGCACCAGCTCAGGGCAACTGTGAGGAGCAAGAGGGGAGAAGGCAGAGAAGGAGGAGAGCAGCTGGCCAGTTGGGGGAGGCTTCTTGTGCTGCGAAAGAGGCGGCTAATGATCTCCACCTCCGCTCTGCTTCTCCAACATCCGGCGCTGCCCTGTTCTATGTGTCAGGCCCAGCAAGTCTGAGCAGCTGGTGCATAGAACAGGGTGGTTCCGGACCATTGGAGAAGCAGAGCAAAGCCGGAGATTAGTAGCTGCCTCTTTCGGTACAGAAAGCTTCCCCCAACCAGCCGGCTGGTCTCCTCCTTCTCTGCCTGTTTGTTCTGTATGGCCGAGGAGGAGGAGACCAGCTGAAAAGCACACTGCCAGGCAGGGACCACGCAGCGTAGGGCAACACGCCACCGCCCAGCCCTGGTGAGGGAAAGCAGTAGGCGTTCCCCGGGCGGCGGCCTTGGCCCCGCTACCAGGGAAGTGGCTACCCAGCTCCATGTTGTGTGTGTGATTTTTTGGTGCGCGGCGCAGGGTCTCTTTTGCCCGGCCCCAATTTTTTTTTCAGAGGGGAATTTTTTTTTTCCAGAGGCGGGCCATATTAAAATGACCAACAGACCGGATGTGGCCCACGGGCCGTAGTTTTTCCCACCCCTGCTCTAGTTAGTAGTGTGATATTACCAGAGAAAAAGCTACGTAGGATTAGGTTAACAACTCTTAATGCCTTTTTGACTACAGTGGGCTCTAGAACTTAGATCCTTAGAGATGAGTATTCCAAGATCCTTGACAGAGTTTGAATCATCAACAAGGTCTTGACTATTCAGCCTGTATTTTATTTTCTGATTTTTTTTCTGCCAATATGTAAGACGGAGCATTTATTTGTTGAGATTTGAGTTGCCATTTGTTTGACCATTCTGATACATAGTCAAGATCTTTGTGAAGTGTAGCAGTATTGTCTGTGGTGTTGAACAGCTTTACATCATCAGCGAAGAGAACACAGTTGCTCTTAATATGATCACAGAGGTCTAGTTTTAGATCTTTTAGATAGGATATTCTCGCAAGATCATAATATTTTTCAGGATGTTTTTTTTGCAGACATTCTCTTCTAACCATTAAAACAGGCATTTGTTTCAAATCAACAGCACTTTTTTTTTTTTTAATTCTTTTCAGTCTATTCTGAACAACTACATTTTCATGCATGTCTTCTTAGTGGGGATGTTAAAACAAGAGAAGAAAATCTGTAGATTTTCAGACATATTTTTTCATTCTCTATATACTATAATAAAAGAGAATTACAGAAATAACCAACATTTTTGTGTAACCCAAGACCTGCAAACATATTTTAACTTTACAATCCTTAAAGCAGTGTTTTAAAAGACTTTTATTTCAATGCCTCAAGCATGGGGGATGGAGCGATATTGCTTTATCTAAGAATAAGTACAAGGTGACTTTATCCCAGAGACTCCCAATGAAAACAATGACAAAGAGTCAAGAACACAGAAAGAAACTTCTGTGTGTACCTGGGCAGTCCGTGAAGTGGCAGAAAAAAGACTTCTACACTTTAAAGAGCCTAACTTACTGCTGCCATTCTTAGGACTACAAGAGCTGATAACAATCACATCATAAAAGCACAAAAGTAGCACCGCAGCTTTTAACAATGGGAATTCAGCAAGGAACTGACTGCCATGTTGTCATTTTTTTTTTTTTTTAATAGTATATACAGCAAGCATGAACAGTCCCATTTCAGGAAGCAGACCAGAAATAGGTTTTGATCAATGAATCCCTTCTTGTAGAAGAAGCAGTGGTGGTATTCTATTGGTTCAACCCAGTTCAAGCAAACCGGTAGTAAAAAAATAAAATAAAAATGGTACCAGTTCAGCCAAACCTGTATTTCCAACAATCAGCTGTGCCGCATGATTTAGATTAGCTAGAAAGCAGAAAATCATCTGATTTCTTGCTTTCTAGCTAATCTAAATCACACAGCACAGCTGATTCCCCCTCTCTCGCTGTTGTACTTACCTCATCAGGAGGCTTCCCTGAGGCCCATTAGGAAAAAAAAATCCCCACCTAGCCACCCCCACCTAGCTATGCCCACCTAGCCACACCCACAGAACTAGTTTAAAAAATTGAATCCCACCACTAAGAAGAAGGTCAGGGAGAACCTGGAGGTCAAGAGAGGAGTCAGCCTAGAATATTATGTGCAGGTCCAACCCCTCTTTCATTCTGTTAACTCTTATCTAGCACCAATTTAGTGCTGACCATTAGTTGATTTTAGGCAGAAGCAATACATCATCTTAACCGGTAGTTAATGAGTGGTTGCAGTTCTTCATGCTTGATCTTTCCCTAATTTTGCTGAAAATAGACCTCTTTTTTTAAATGCCCCCATTCAATTCAAACTTGTATAAAGTGTATTTTGTTAAAAGAAGAAGAAGAAGAAGAAGAAGAAGAAGAAGAAGAAGAAGAAGAAGAAGAAGAAGAAGAAGAAGAAGAAGAAGAAGAAGAAGAAGAAGAAGAAGAAGAAGAAGAAGAAGAAGAAGAAGAAGAAGAAGAAGAAGAAGAAGAAGAAGAAGAAGAAGAAGAAGAAGAAGCATTGGGAAGGCTTGTTGCCTGGTTCTAATCTTCTGCAATGTGTTAAGTTGCTTTAAAACAATTGCTACATTTATTCGGAAAAAAAATGTAAAGTGACACTTTGAAATGGACGCATAGCAAACTTTTTGGTATGGAAGAAAATTCCTTCTGTAATTGTGAAAGACATCCTATCTGAAGAAGAAACCCAAGCCATTTTAGCATTCTTTCCAAATGTTTATAAATAATACATTCATAAAATATTTTAGAAGACGAAGTGCCCCTGGCAACCAGAAGAGAAGTTTTGAACTGTTCTCTTTAGTTATACTGCCAAATAAAGTATGAAATTGGAGATCGTTTTCTGTTCTTCCCATTTGCCTTCAAGTCATTTTCCCCCTTTCTTTACACAGCAATATGAAATCATTGAATGCACAAAGGTCTAACAATGACAAAAGCCAATTTACACAATTATGAAAATTGTTCTTCATCATCATCACACCAAGTTTCCCAAAGCTGTTCCATTTCTTTGGGTTTAAGAAATAGTGAACTCTTTCAACATTCAGTCTGTTTCTTTCCTGGTTTGCTTTTCCAGAGCATGGAAGATAGTATGATCCCTGGTGTCCATATTCCCCTCACTCTAAGACTAAGAGTGATATGTTAGCAGTATTCTGATATCTCAGGGGTTGCTACAAAGAAGAGGGAGTTAAGCTATTCTCCAAAGCACTTGAGGGCAGGACAAGAAGCAACAGGTGATAATTAATCAAGGAGAGAAACAATCTAGAACTAAGGAGGAATTTCCTGAAAGCAAGAACAATTAATCAGTGGAACAACTTGCCTCCAGAAGTTGTATCTTCTCCCACACTGGAAGTTTTTAAGAAGAAATTGGACAAACATTTTTTTCTGAAATGATATAAGATTTTCTGTCTGAGCAGAAGGTTGGACTAGAAGACCTCCAAAGTCACTTTCAACTCTGCTATTCTATTCTGTTGCGTTCCGTTCTACTCCACTCCACTCTATTATCTGTTCTCAGAGGTTTGTAAAATAAAGATAGATATTCAAAGCAAACATTTACGATGTAAAACAGCAACTACAACCAAGATTAGTGAAAAGAAAATGTTGATTGAATGATGTATTCTACATAGAATAGTCTCTGGCTCCTGGATATTCGAGCCAAAACATTTTGACTCATTTTCAACAAGTGTCAGTAGCGAGATGCTAGAATTTATTATCATTACAAAATGATAAAGTCAGCCTGAGCTTTTTTAAAATATCTATTTTAATCCCCTCTCTGCCAACCAACACAATACGTCTCCAGATTGCTTGCTTTCCATATCTGTAATCTCCTTCTGTATCATGTCAGAGCCTGCTCAATTTTAGACCAATTTGCAATTGCTAGAAGGAACATAGAAATTGCAAGCTTTCCAATAAACCAAGGAGTGTATGCTTTAGGCAACACGATTCAATGAGCATAGCCTCGGATAGGTGAGAAATACTGCATCTGCTAAAATTCCTCTTTTATATAACTATGGATGATGTAAACTCCTGTTTGCATTTGGTGTATTTTCCCTGAATTGATGTCCACTCCTCTTTCTTTCTCTCTCTCTCCTCTTCAAAGGAATAAGATGCCTTTAAGTATTAAAGATGAACTTTCCAAAATTGGTTTCATTTTTCCTATTCCATAAAACTTGTGTATTCTTAAGAAGCCATTGCTGGATAATTACCTGTGTCAGGGTTCTGGTGATTGGTCTAATTAAATTATGAGCCTCAAGCCAAGCTTCAAAAGAATCCAAATCCATGTCGGCATTATCCCAGTTGAAGCCAACTCTGACACATGTGATTTACAGTCAGCTGTGACCCCATTTCCTCCCTCCCCCTTGGTGTGTCATCAGTCAGATTCTCCAATGAAGCACGTTTTTGGGCTGGGCATCATCAATCACATTCTCCAATGAAGGATTTTCACAGGCAGAAGATCTGGTAGCCTATCTACAATCTTTGTAAGATATGAGTGGAATGTACTTCTGGGTTTTCCTCCCTTCTTTGCTTATGGCAACTTGAAAACAGGCATAGGAATGTTTTATGAGTTGACAACCAGCTTCATATCAACTGTCCACCAAAGTAAAGCTGTGCCACTGATCTCAACAAAGGTATCTGATTAGAAATATAATTAAGGATATCAAGTTTAAAAGTCAAGGGTGAATGGATAAATATCATTTCCTGCAGTGAGTGTGTCATCTTTTCTTTCTGAAACACATTTGATACATTTTAGAGGATCAAATAAAATTTATCCATTCCTGGATTTAAATCAATTGATTACATTCAATTCATCAGTGTTTCATGTATTGCTTTGGAGTTCCTCTTTTGAAAATATTTGCAGATGAGAAGAAAGGAAATCTTTCTCTAGTCTATATTATATAAGGTACAAAGATAATTAATAAAAATTAATGTTTTTTCAACAGAACTTTCACATAAAAGAGCCATGTTGCATTCCTTGAAAACATGTCATGTATTCTGAAATAGAATATTGGCCAGGCTTAATTTTTAAGATGGTTAATTTTTGTGTGCGCGCATTTCAGAAATTGCTCAAAAAGCTTTAGAAGGCACTACCTTCTGATTAAAAATTGTAAGAGTCATAAAATTTTGGATGTGTCATTTCTAATTACAAGTTTGAATGCAGTCTTGCTCTTTTTTAAAGTATGCCTTTTTAGAAACTTCCAGCATCCCAACAGATGTCTTACAAGAAATATCTGAGCTTATTTCAGCAAAAAGAAAATAAGGATTTTCAGATATGGGCAGTAGAAATGAACTATGTCAATGTGTATTTGCTAACAGAATACAAAATACAGCTAGTTTTACAGCTGTGCAAGATCTGAATCTCATTAAAACATCTATAATTAAAAGATAATTCAAATCTGGTTCATACTTTTTTTAAAAAAAAAAAAGTTTTACTGGAAAATCCACTTCAGTTAGGTTTGCTAATAAGCTAATATAAATCACGCAGACACTTTTGAAAAATTATACTGAATAAATTATATTATCACTTTACCCCCATATACTCATAAGACTCAGAAGTCAGAAACCAACCTTATCAAAGAGGCAAAAAAAAAGAGGGGTGGAGAATCTTAATGGAAAATTAATAGAGAATAGACTAGTGAGATATGGTGTGAATTGAAATACATACAGTATTTTTTATTTGAACAAAGAATAGTAAGGTATTAAAAATTGTGGGAGAGATGGGAAATAACTTGATGAGAAGTGAGTCGCTATGACAGAACTACTATGAGTGAGTCCTCTAATCTCCTCAAGATTCTCAAAGGGAGAATCAAGAAATGTTCCCTGTGTTGGAGTCCACCAGTAGAGCGTGAGGGCCCCCAGTTTAGGTTAGCAGTGATTGCAAACTGGCTTGACTGGTGGACAAATGAAGATAGTTAAACTGACTTGATTTCAGACTGGAATTAGAAGAAGAAATGCTTTGTGTGTTCACTTGTTTGTAAGGCACTGAGGATGGGGACTGTATATACATCGGTGGAATTCCACTGGTATAACCACCAGGTTGGTGATCGCATATTTCCCAACAGTCTCAAGGCTGACCTGAACACTAAGGAGCAAAGTGTCCTACCGCACTTCATAAGACATACCTGGGGACTGAGACTTAAGGAGACACTGTGGAAAGGGAAGTTTGTAGGGAACAAATGCTGTTTGTGTGCTGTTGCCAACATTTGGAGTTTGCTGGACTTCTTGTCATATTTCTTGTTTCCTGGGCTTCTTGCCTTTTCCTTTGCTTCCTGGACTCATTGACTGATTCCCTTGCCCCAGTCGACTTCTTGCTTTGAAGCTGTTGTGCTAACAGTGTTTTGTTAGACTACTTGCAGCCAGAGGCTGCTGGAAGTGTGTGTGAGAGAGAGAGCACTTTGCTCTGGGATTTGCCATAAATATGGGGGAGTTTGCAGGAAAGTTGGAGTAATAAAGGGGCATTTTGAACTATCAGCTGACTGTGTTGCCTCTTTGGCCTTGCTCCAGGTCATCACAATTAGATGGATAAATGATCTATTTATTTATCCATCATTATCCACCCAATACCAACTTCCAAGAACAAGTATTAGCATCTTCAAATTGTAACCAACAGCCAAGTTCAACTTCAGGGCACCTTTATCTTTACCATTTTATTTTAATGTCTAGTTATTTCATGTAAAGTGATGCCATAGCAGACAGAACCAAGGAAGGCATTCATTTTTCTGTTTTCTAAAATATGTACCCAAGAAATGTGCATACAGTATATTAAGTGTGTTTCTGATTACATATTTCAGCAATTCTTTTAACACACTGCCTTCTCAAGTGAGAAGATTCCTATTGCTTGGGTTACAAAGGATTTGCAACAGTTGGGATTTTTTTCTTTCTTTTACTGCAGCAAAATATTTTAAGATTTTACATTTGTATATGCACTAGCAAAATGAATGTTAGCAACAGGGGCCACAATAAACATAATTCATTGATCATGGATAGTATTTGAGAGAGCAACAGAAGACAACTTTTTCATCACCCACAGCTTAAAGCTGAAGTCTGGATATTAATATTTCATTTTGTTTTTATTCTATTATGTAAATTCTTCATTTTGAGCATACAGATGAAATTCTCTGAACTTCATTTTTCTTTTAGCTGATTTCAACAGTCATCGAAAAATACCATTGTTTTACCTGTGTGTGTTTTTTTGTGCAGATATGGCATTATGATATTATTATGATATGATATGGTATGGTATGATGATATATAGAATGGTAGATTTGGAAGTGACCTTAGAGGTCTTCTATTCCAATCCCCTGCTTAGGTAGGAAACCCTACACCACTTCAGACAAATGGTTATCCAATATCTTCTTTAAAACTTCCAGTGTTGGAAGTACCTGGTAAAATCAGCTTTTCCACTGTAGAGCAGACATTAAGAATAAGTCTTACTCTTAGTCTAAAAATAACACTGCTTTCTTCTGAAAACCCCACCCAAATTGCATTTACCAACACATTCTTTCTTTGTTTTATCTCCATCTCTCTCTCTCTCCCTCCCTTCTCTCCCTCCCTTCTCTCCCTCCCTCCTCTCCCTCCTTCCTCTCTCTTAATTATCTGTTTTTACAACCCATAGGTACACTTATTCATTCAATTAATATGAAGCAAAAATGGATAACCATTTATGTGGTCCAGTCACAGCCCAGCCACAATCTGACAACCATGAGAAAAACTTCAAACATCTGAAAGAGAAATAGAATCCTTCCCCAATATACCTACTCAACAGATAACATAAGCATGACTTTTTATTTTGAACCTACAAATTCATCCTATTCATAGAAAACTTAGGAAGAGAACTGAATTTAAGAAACTATCACAGCAATTTCCAGACAATCCTGTTCAAAGAAATCAACATAATAAGTATTCAAGTAGTTTCTATCTACTGAAATATATTAGAATTCTAATAGATTGTTCTCAGTTGATTTTTATTGGTGTTTTCTTCATTTAAAAAAAAAATAGAAACTGAATGGAACTGAAATTATTCTTAATTAGTACTATTGTCCTAATAAAACTTACACCCTTCACTTCATTGGAAAATAACAGACTACTTTAAGGCACCTGACAGGATATGTTATCTTGCCCTTAATCCTATATAGTCTTTACTATATAAAGTGAGATATTCTGCTTAATAGTTGGTCAAGTGTTTAGGATTGGTAGACATTAGTAATGCAACTTGAAATTACAAAAGCTAAGGAAATTTTGTTGTCTTACCAAATTGAGATTTGGCTTCCCACCTTAAGTTGGTAAATACACACATGCTTTTCAATATCACAGTTCATCTCTGCAATTAACTTGAGACAACAGTTTTGGAAGCTTTATTAGACCAATACCCATGACCGATAGCACTAATTTAGTTACAATGTCAGTAAAAAGACTTTTGGAGCATAACAATTTATTTTTCTTCATTATAAGCATGGGTAATAATGTAACATGATGGTGAATGTCTTCCTAGAAATAGGACCAATCAAAAATGAAATTTATTTGTCACCAATTACAGCTGGTTTGGATATAACTTTTCAAACCACAACAATATTATATTAACCAAAACTGCACAAAATAGAATATACTATGGCTTCTCAACATCTAAAGCTGTTTCTTAAAATATGGCATGTGCTATACTCCTCAGATTTCTAATAATTTAGATATTAGAAGAGACCTCTAAATATTTTATTATGACTGATGCAACAGAGACACCAAACTAAATTTATGAAAATATTTTAAAATAGCGTATGATGGCACAGAAAATGCTACAATGTGAAAGGATTGTCATTGCTCTATGTGGAGCATGTGGAGTGGAATACCATGTGGAGTGGAATCTGAGCAACTGAATGGAGCAAGCATAGTGTTTTAATGGCTGGATGTCCTTCCTGTCACCAATGCAAAGTTTTGTTTGGCAGATATATTCCCAGAGTGCCCAGAGAAAGAGAAATATCTGCCTTTACCTAGGATCGAACTCACAGCCTCCTGATTGGCAAGAGCTCCACTTCTAGGCCACCACACCACACCCAATCATGCTAACTTGATCTAGGGGGAAAAATCCAATTTATCCTGCTTCCTTCCAGAATCTCCATCTGCTTTCTAAACTGATTCTTATTAGAACAAAAGGCATGGTCCATAATGCCTATTCTCTCATAAAGCCCAGCAAAGATTAAAGTGTACCCAGTGTGTCTCATTTTATGTAGCATCCCTTCCCTTAAGCTATACTTTTATAGGTTTATTCATATTCATCACACATTTCTTTTTTTCTTCCTATGAGCTTTAGACAGTGGAATGTTTATGGAGACATACACTTTAAATAAAGAGTTGTTTAATGTTTGTTCAAGAAAACTGTCTAATTGAGTTTAACATGGTGATACCCAGGTGGCTCTGGGCAACTGCATACATTTTGGCGCCAAACAAAGTCACCAGAAAGCACACTTTGATCCTGAGGAAACATACATTAATCTCATCAAAACATGTGCAGCATGAAAAAGAAAGTAGGAAGCTAACAAGAAACTGAATGATGAAATCAGCTGAGTCAGTTAATGAATGGCGTCTCTTAGGCTTGGCAAACATTTCACACCATCACAACAAACAGAATCAAGGGAGTAATGAAAACTTCCAGTTGTTCTGACATCTTCATAAACAAATCAAACAAACATCATGATTTCCCTGAAGATACTGTGGTCGGCATCTCCAGATGTCTTTGATGCTTGCTCTCTTCTCCCAGATGAACATGATGTGTTTTCACAAATTGGGTAATAGAAAATTTGGCACCTGCTGGAGATAAAGACTGGGATCCTTTAAAAGTCTCTGCTTTGCTGAAAATAAACAGTTGGTCTTTTTTTGTAAAGTCAGGGCAATAAGCTGGACTTCCCAGAAATGTGGGTCAGAGAGTAAGAAAAGTACTTTCACTGCCCAGAAAACTAAGATGCTGGTGTGGCTATTAAAATTTTATGTGTTGATAGAATTTCACAGTTTCTGATTCAGGTAGGGCATGCTGCTTGAACATACCTAAGAAAACCACACTTTTATGTGGGGAAGAATGAAGAATTTACTTAAACTGTTAGTAAAATACATTTTTAGAACCATTCACACTGTCAGGGATTTAGGTCTGATCATTGAGAAGCACGTGCCCTTTCTAAAGAGGCCCATTAAATTAGAATTTATTATTGGCCAAGTGTGATTGGACACACAAGGAATTTGTCTCTGGTGCATAAGCTCTCAGTGTATATACAAGCAACAAGTGATCATAATCATAAAATATATTCATTATAAATCGTAAGATACAACACTTGGTGATAGTCATAAGATATTAAACAAGCAATCAACATAAATCATATAAGGATACTAAGTAAAATAATACAAATCATAAGATACAAGCAACAAAGTTATAGTCATAAGAAGATAAGGTAATAGGTAATACAAAAGATGAGAAGGATAATAGTAATGTAGCCCTATTAGGTAGTTTGACAGTCTTGTGGAAATTCGTTGTTTAGCAGAGTGATGCATGGGGGAACAAAATTGCTTGTTGTTATACTGTCATTTTGAGGATAGAAGTTGAAACAATTTATGTGCAGGATGTGAGGGGTGTGTAGATAATTTCACAGCCCTCTTTACCCTGTAATTAATTTTTGAAAATTAGTAGCTTGGTTTTCTGGAATTTGGAGATGAAAGTAATGAAAGTTTACTCTAAGGCAGCCTGCAAAAAAAAAAAAAAAAAAAAAAAATCATGAATGAAATCACTATGATCTTGCAATAATATCCTATCTAAAGGATCTAAAACTAGACCTCTGTGATCATATTAAGAGCAACTGCATTCTCTTTGCTGATGATGTAAAGCTATTCAACACCACAGACAATACTGCTATCCTTCAAAAAGATCTTGACTATGTATCAGAATGGTCAAACAAATGGCAACTCAAATCTCAACAAATAAATGCTCCGTCTTACATATTGGCAGAAAAAAAATCAGAAAATAAAATACAGGCTGAATAGTCCAGACCTTGTTGATGATCCAAATTCTGTCAAGGATCTTGGAGTACTCATCTCTAAGGATCTAAGTTCTAGAGCCCACTGTAATCAAAAAGGCATTAAGAGTTGTTAACCTAATCCTACGTAGCTTTTTCTCGGATAATATCACACTACTAATTAGAGCGTACAAAACATTTGCTAGACCAATACTCGAATGCAGCTCCTCATTCTGGAATTCACATTACGTATCTGATATTAACACAATTGAAAAAGTCCAGAAATATTTCACAAGAAGAGTTCTCCACTCTTCTACTCATTGTAGAATACCTTATGCCACCAGACTTGAAATTCTAGACCTAGAAAACCTTGAATTATGCCGTCTTTGGTCCGATCTAAGTATGGTATATAAAATCATACATTGCAATGACTTACCTGTCAATGAATACTTCAGCTTCAACCATAACAATACAAGAGCACACAATAGATACATACTCAAGGTTAACCGTACCAAACTTGATTGCAGGAAATATGACTTCAGCAACAGATGGTCAATGTCTGAAATACTCTACCTGACTCTGTGGTTTCTTCCCCAAACCCCAAAAACTTTAACCTTAGACTATCTACTATTGACCTTACCCCTTTTCTAAGAGGTCTGTAGGGGCCGTGCATAAGCGCACCAACATGCCTACCATCCCTGTCCTATTGTTTCTTTTATGTTTCTTATATGTACCCATTTCATGTATTCATAACTATGTATATATTTATACCTATTATCTTGTAAGTGATTAACAAATCAAATAAATAAATAAAATAAATAAATCAGTATTGGCTTGTGTGAGCTATCAATTGCCCATCAAAATGCTGACCAACTCTGTTCTGGATGTAATGTCCATGAGCCTAAGCTATAGCAGTCAAGTTTTATCCCTGACAGTGGCATGCACATTTAACCTGTTCTAATTTACATCACAAGGAATGCATTTTCTTGGAAAGGAGTAAGAATGTCCTATCCTCATATGTATACAGTGGTGTGGTGTGGGAGTGGTTATAATGCAGTATTGCAGGCTGATTCTGCTCACTGTCAGGAATTTGATCTTGACTAGCTCAAGGTTGACTTAGCCTTCCATCCTTCCAAGGTTGGTAAAATGATTGTTGTGGGCAATATGCTGACTGTATAAACTGCTTAGAAAAGGCTTCAAAACACTGCAAAGTGATATCTAAGTTCTATTGCTATGAAGCCAGGGGAAAATGGGAAGTGGGTGGTCAGGCAAACTTTGCAAGCTTTCCATGAATCTGCTCCAAGCCCATTTTAACATGGATATGTCCCTAATCCTTATGGGGGATCCTGAACACCAGATCCATGATTATAGGTCAGTAATGGCTTTTGGGAGGTTGGTACACAGACCACTAGTAAGGGTCAAGACCAAGGAAGGACTCACAATCCATCACTCCAAATGCAAACACAAACTTCAGGAGGCAAGAATTCATCTTGGCAAGGTATACTCACAATCTCCCATATCTGGGAGAAAAGTTGTAGAAAGATGACATAACTGGCAGAAACAGAATTTAGATTTGAGTTGCAACAAATAGTATTTTTCCAGGTTCTGAAACCCACTGGCACGTATCTCATTTGTAACACCTTCATTCCTTTACTTCCAGGTGCTGGATTTCATAGTAAAGATTGCTTGCAGGTGGAAGATACTTTCACTGTAATCTAATGAATCTTCCGCATGGATTGCCCCTTTGACTATGTAGGACTATGTAGGGGAGGAAGCTAACCACTAGATTCCATGAACACAAGTGCATGGTCAGACAAGGAGACCCAAACTCATTGGTAGCCTCACATGGGAATGAACAAGGACACACATTCATTTTGCAGCTACTAAAATTGTTGAATGAGCAGGCACAAAAACAGCCTGGGAAGTGATTGAAGCCTGGGAAACGGCCCCTTCATCAGTCAACAGGGATGCTGATTTACTGCCAACCTATCAAATAGTTAGAAGGCAAGGGCAGGGCAGCACAAGCAAATGACAGCCCATGACTTAAAAGCTGACCATCAATACACCCAAATCAACATCTAAAAAGCCACTTACAACAAGGTACTATAAATAGCACAGAACAGCGCATACTCTGCTAGAGAGAAGTTCCCTGAAGATGGGTTTCATCATGAGTTTGAAAATTAAAAAGACAAAACCTCTGGACCCAGATTGGATCCTGCAATAAGAAGTTTAATTTGAGTAAGGCATTGTTCCCTAGTGTTTTAGTGTGGTTTTATTACATGTGTACAGACACAAATATAAGAATCTGCACCCATTATCTTGAGTCTCAGTTGGCCACTTCCCTTCGAGGCCTTCCCCGTGCGAATCCTTCCTAAAGTTGGAAGGACTTGCGCTGTTTATTTGCTAGCCTTTGTAAACTCTGTAAAGCATGGGCTTAATAGAACTGCTGACACCACTTTAACTATGCAAGCATGAATAGCAACTAAAATGAGGCTAGTGCTTTCCTTTAAAATGTGTGTATTTATGTTGCTGTTCGGGGGAAAGAAGTTAAGAATTTATGTGGTGAATTACTTGTTCTTGGTGAATTGCGTGACAATAAAAATAAAGTAGATTTCTTAAGAAGCAAAGGCCTAAGCTTAAATAGCGGAGAAGCAAGCTCAGTATTAAAAAAAAAAAAAAAAAAAAAGGCCTTTGACAACCTTTGTCTCACTGCTAACATTTTCTAAAGCTGCACTTGCTGTCATTTACTCATTTTACATTTTACATCTGAATTTCTTCCATAGAGACAGCTTTTGCCAAACAGTGCCAAAGGGCTCCCAATTCGCAAGATGTTTGATGTGCAGTCCAAGGCCATACACCTCCGAGGGAAAGGGGAAATGTGTAGGCAGGACTGTAGAAAAATGCGGTAAAACTAATCTGAGATTGGACTTTATTTCTTATACATTGTGATGTCTGTTGACATTCTCAGTCATTCAGGCCATGAAAAAGCACCTATTTTGGAGGGTGGGGGGAAAATATTTTGGGGATACACCTTGTGATGTTTGTTTATTTGAGTCAAAAGCATCACGATTAAAACAAACGACATAAAATATAAAATATAAGATTAAAATATGCAGAAATTACAGAGATTTAATTCCACATAGAAATTTTCCTTTTATTTTCCATTGATGCTATTCTGCATCCTTGAGTGGCATTCATAGTGGACTAAATGGTTGGGTGAGCAAATTCTCCAGTTGTTGCTAATCAGAAAGGTATTGTGAGATGAATAGGATCACCATGATTCTCAACATCCTGTCATGTACTATATATGTTCAAACAAGCATGTTGTTTGTTGCTACCAAGAATAGAAGAGTTAACATACCTTCTCAGAGGAAAAGGAAGGAGCTGCCAGCTGTCCATCAGAAGGAACCAAGTGGGATCTTCAAACAAGAAGAACACTGTGAAGAAGGAAAGAAGGAAGGAAGGAAGGAAGGAAGGAAGGAAGGAAGGAAGGAAGGAAGGAAGGAAGGTGGAGGTAGAATGGCTAGCAAGATAGATCTATACAGCACAGTCTGTTGAAAGTTTTTTGCTATAACTTTATTTTAGTTGTTCGGAATGACCTTATCAAGGCTATCACAACACAAGGTGTTAAGTTCTGCGCATGGGTGCAAGGAACGGAGATGAGGCAGTGAACAGTGAAGTTCAACTCTTTATTAATCATGCTGAACAGAGCAAAACCCTAGGGCAGCAGCAGCCCTTTTATAGGGTAGGCTGCTGACCTATTAGCCAATGAGAAACATGGAAGTGTTAAACCCTTGAACCAATGAGAGTTGGCCCGCTAACAGCCAATCAGATTCCCCAGAAAGGACCAATCCAATATCGCTATTATCGGCCAATCAGAAGTGAAGGATTAGAACCCTGCTTTTCCTTAAGGTTTGTTAAAACTTTATTAAACGCCTTTATTAGTTCATAATACCCCTTCCCCACAGGTTCTGTTTGAGGGGTGCAGTGATGTAATCCCTAAGATATGCAGGTTGTTTTAACTGTCTATTAGATTTGCTCTGTCCCACCGGTTCCTGTCTGTAGTCCGGTTTCGGTGGGACGTTTTTGGATATATCTGGTACAGACGGTTCCGCATCCTCACTGGACGACTCGGTGTTGCTAATTCTGTCGTTGTTGTCCTCCGATCTTTGTGGGCTTGCCTCCGTTGAGGTATTCCTCTGTAGCGAGGCCAACACCCTCTCTGATTCTTCTTCATGTATCGCGCCCGGCTGCTGACTTCCTTCCTTCCTTCCGCTTTGCACCATCTCGAATTTGGTTTCTTCAACATCCCCTCCCCCCTCAGTTTGAGAGTCACAGGAGTCGCGGGAACTTGCTTGTAGCCTAGAGCGAAGCTGATCTATATGGTGTTTCCATATTTTTCCGTCCCATGTTTGCACACGGTACGATCTGGGCCCGGTGGTTTGAGTTACGGTTGCTTCGACCCATAATGGTTTTTAGCAAAAACTAAGTCACCTACCATGAACTCACGGCATTTTCCGTTAGATCCACAGGTTTTCTCTGTCTCATAAGACGGTGGAACCGGTCAAGGTTGGAATGGAGCTTGCGTCCCATCAACAGTTCAGCTGGAGTTCTGTTGGTGACGCTGTGCGGGGTGATGTGTTGGAGTAGGAGTATTCTGTTTAGTTTGTTGTCAATGTCCCCAGAGTCCATTTTGTGGAGAGTTTTTTTAACAAATTGGACCATGCAGGGTGCACCGGTGAAGTTAGCGCATGGCGGATACCCCGTTCCGCTAAGTATTCTTCAAACACCAGGGAGGTGAACTGGGGTCCGTTGGCAGAGACTAGAACATCTGGCAGCCCATGCGTTGCGAATAGCCTATTCAATTTTCGGATGACGGACTCGGTTGTCGTATTCTTCATTTTGTGGATCTCGAGCCAGTTGGAATAGGCATCCACTGTGAGGAGGAACATGTGTCCATTAGTAGGTCCCGCAAAGTCAACGTGGATGTGGGACCACGGCCCCCGGGGGGTTTCCCACTCTGTTGGAGTTGCTCTAGGTGGGGCACTGCTGACTTCTTGGCACTCTAGACAAGTCTTTAACCAGGCTTCGATCTGTTTGTCATTGCCCGGCCACCACACGTAGCTTCGTGCGAGCGTTTTCATATGCACAATGTCAGGGTGACCGTCATGCAATGTTTTCAATACTGCTCGTTGTAACCGCTCTGGGACAACGACTCTGTCTCCCCATAGGATGCAGCCTTTTTGTGAAAAAAGTTCTGTTTGCCAGTTCCTGAAAGGGGTGAAGTCGTCAGGGGTTTGTTCTACTGGCCATCTTCGTTCGACCCAGCTGAGAACTCGCGCCAGGACAGGATCTTGTTTTGTTTCGATAGCAATGTCTCTGGCTGTTAGCAGCGGTGAATGTAGTGTTTTAATCTGGAGTGTCGTAAGGGTTGGAGCTGGGTTTCCGAAAGTGGGGCACAGCTCAATGCATCAGCATGGGGAATGGCTTTCCCTGGGCGGTGTTGTAATTTATAGTTGTACACAGCTAAGAACTCTGACCAGCGAGTCATTCTAGGTGATAATATATATGGGGTTGGCTTGTCTCCAGCTATAATCCCTAGCAAAGTTTTGTGATTGGTAATAATAGAAAAACTCGTCCATACACATATTTATGAAACCGTTTCACAGCAGATACAACAGCAAGGGCCTCTTTGTCGATTTGGCTATAGTTACGTTCAGCCTTTGATAGGGTCCTTGAAAAATAGGCAATAG
This sequence comes from Hydrophis major, assembly GCA_033807585.1. NCBI lineage: Eukaryota > Metazoa > Chordata > Lepidosauria > Squamata > Elapidae > Hydrophis > Hydrophis major. The sequence goes on along the minus strand of CM066332.1, from coordinate 11,354,875 downwards.
GGGCCTCACTACTATTTGGTAACACATGACTCAAAATGGCTCCTACTCCAAATGGTGACGCGTCACATGTAATTGTTAAAACCAAAATCTCGTTATACTGCATTAAAACAGCATCGGAGGTTAGTAAGTTTTTCACTTGTCGGAATGCGTGCTCCTCTCGGTGTCCCCAGACCCAGGTTGCTTTTTTGTCGAGAAGTCTCTGTAGGGGCTCAGCTACGGTCGCTTTCTGGGGCAAGAAGATGTTGTAAAAGTTAATGAGCCCCAGGAAAGCTTGGAGGTCAGACTTATTCCTGGGTCTTGGGGTGTTTTTGATTGCTTTTAGTTTGCTATTAGTGGGGTGGATGCCTTGCTTATCAATTAGGTACCCCAGGAACTCGACTTTATCTGTACACAGTTGACATTTATTTTTTTTAATCTTAAGGCCGGAATCTTTAAATTTCTCGAGAACCATTTTAAGACGCTTTTCTAGTACTTCTCTATTCGGGGCAGCAATTAAAACATCATCAAAGTATGGCACGACCCCCTTGATCCCTTGCAAGAGTCTCTCTATCAGACTTTGAAAAATCCCTGGGGCTATGGTCACTCCGAATTGGAGTCGGTTGCATTTAAAGGCGCCTTGGTACATAACGATCGTCTGTGCCTCTGCAGTTTTTTTTTATCTACAGGCAGTTGTTGGTACACCTGTGCTAAATCCAATCTAGCGAAGACTTTTCCGCCCCCCAGGGAATGGAGAAGGTGTTGCACCACCAGCACCGGGTAAGAGTTCTGTTGAAGGGCATGATTAAGGGTGGCGCGGTAGTCCCCAAAAATCCTTAACGATCCATCTGGTTTGATGGGTGTTACAATTGGGGTTTCCCAATGAGCGTGGTCTGTTGGTTCTAAAACACCCTGGGCTATTAATTTATCGAGCTGCTCATCAATTTTTGGTTTAAGGGCAAAAGGTACCTGACGAGGCTTAAGGCAGATGGAGGCTACTTCAGGGTTAAGGTTAAATGATATCGGGGTCCCCTTGTACTCGCCTAGTTTGTCTGCAAAGACGTCCTGGAATTCCTGGACGAGAGCCTCCTCCCAGTCATCGCTTCTGGTTTGGTGAATGCCGGCTACCACAATCCCGAGTGGGGCGAACCATTGAAGGCCTAACAAACTAGGCCAGTCACGGTCGACAATGGTCAGTGGTAACGACGCAGTACGATTTTTGAATGATACTTGAACTTGGCTGGATCCAACAACCGGAATTCGGTTCCCCTGATAATCTTTGAGTATGATTCTTTGGGCTCTGAGGTCTTGATGCCAGATGGCAGGGATTAATTGTTTAAGGGTCTTCCAGGAAACCATCGAGAGGGATGATCCTGAGTCACCTTCCATCACACAAGGCTGATTTTCGATGGCGATCTTCACTCGGATCTTCTTTGCATCTAGTGATGAGGCATGACCAATTGTAATGGTTTGGTGTGCTTCTTCCCATCTCGTTGAAGTGGCCAGTGTTTTATTTCTGTAGGAGTGGTTGTTCCATTGGTGGTTCAATTGTTCCCGACTCACAGGATGATTCCCTGTGGTCTGGTGGTAGTTGTTTCCCCTCTGAATTGGGCTGGATCCTTGCTTGCTTCTACAGACTTTCCCGATGTGGCCTCTTTTCCCACAGAAATGGCAGAGCGCGTCGAGGAATTTGCAGTCTGATCGCGGGTGGTTTGCCCCACAACCCGTGCATTGGTGCGGTAGTCTTTGATTCCGCTGATGGCATTGGTCACGTTCAGACCAGAGCTGGTTGACCTCCTCCTCCTCACTTTCTGATGGCGATTCGAGGTCCTCGTGGTGGGTCACTGTTGTGTGCCTCTCTAGGTGAGGTGAGGTATCGCTGGCGAGTTGACAGAGCGGTGCGTTGATACGGCACATTCGGGCGGCTGACTTCCTGGTTGCTTCTGCTGCAGTAGCGTCTTTGATGACATCAGCAAGGTTGATGTCCCCTTTGGGCATGATCTTGCTCTGTATCGTTTGGCCATTTAATCCCAGAGCTATTCGGTCTCTCAGAGCTTCTTCGAGGTCTGCGAACCCACGGAGGTCTGCGATGAAATCTGTGATGCTCTCTCCTTTCCGTCGGTCCCTCTGGTAAGATTCATGTCTTCGGACAAGCGTTGGTACACCGGGTGCATAGTGGGCCCGTAGAAGGGGTGCGACGACGTCCCAGTCCATGGATTTCACCTCAGCCGGTTTCGCTAGTGCCTTGGCCATCTTAAAGATGGCAGGACTGCAATGGGTCAGGAACACTGCTCGCTTTTTCCCCGTAGTGGCATCCTTCAAGTTGTTGGTCTCCAGAAACATCTGGAACTGGTCCATGTACGAGTCCCAGTCTTCTTGTGCCAGGTCAAATGGAGCGGGTGGTATGGCGCCGCCAGACATGGTTTTCATTGTCAATGCGCCTTCAGCCACTTGCTCTGTTTGGTGCTCTGTAATGTTCAGTCAGCTCTGATGTCTCCGCATCCCACCCTCGTTGCCAGTGTTAAGTTCTGCACATGGGTGCAAGGAACGGAGACGAGGCAGTGAACAGTGAACTTCAACTCTTTATTAATCATGCTGAACAGAGCAAAACCCTAGGGCAGCAGCAGCCCTTTTATAGGGTAGGCTGCTGACCTATTAGCCAATGAGAAACATGGAAGTGTTAAACCCTTAAACCAATGAGAGTTGGCCCGTTAACAGCCAATCAGATTCACCAGAAAGGACCAATCCAATATCACTATTATCGGCCAATCAGAAGTGCAGGATTAGAACCCTGCTTTTCCTTAAGGTTTGTTAAAACTTTATTAAACGCCTTTATTAGTTCATAACACAGGGTACTACAGATATAATGGAATACCAGAAGATTATTCTAGTGTTAGTGAATTTTAATAGTTCTTCATTTAAAATCTGGAATGCTTGCTTTCAAAATAGACAATGTTGAAGGCCATGTGTGTTTCCATTGTTTGCATCACACTATTATCTATTCATGTCCATGACTTTAGTGTGGATTTCTTTTTCATTCAACATAAACCTTGGCTTCTGCATTCACTGTCCTTGTTGCCTAGAGACACCTCTAGTTATATATTACTTTTTAATGCAAGTTGAAAAAAATAAGGAAGAAGGAGGACTGTTTCACTCCCCAATTTTCAAGCACATCCTTGAGGAAACTTGTTCTGTCCTTCCATTGTCTTTCAATATATATATATATATATATATATATATATATATATGTCTGGCATTCAGCTTTGTTCGGGTATTTTCCCACGTCATAATAGTGGTGCTTTTAAAGTTGTAGCAACGTTTCAGCAGAATCTCATCTGCCATCATCAGGCTTCTGTATATATATAAAAACAAATTCAAATTTGAAGAGGGAGGAAGGAGACATCGAACAAGGAATAACATTAAAAGAGGATATGGCTGAAGGATCTGACCTCCCTTATACTACTTGGAAGTTCCTGACTAGGTGAAGAGTTGGAGTGCCTTAAATATAATACCAATATGTTCAATGGGTAACAACATGCTATATGTATGTGGAGACACACAGAGCCTGGTCCATCTGCTGGTGTGTCAGATCTATTGTGTGCTCTTGTATTGTTACGGTTGAAGCTGAAGTATTCATTCAACAGTAGGACATTGCAATGTATGATTTTATATACTATACTTAGATCAGGCCGAAGGCATCATAGTTCTAGGTTTTCTAGGTCTAGAATTTCAAGTCTGGTGGCATAAGGTATTCTGCAACAAGTAGAGGAGTGGAGAACTCTTCTTGTAAAATATTTCTGGATTTTCTCAACTGTGTTAATATCAGATATATAATGTGGGTTGCAGACTGATGAGCTGCATTCGAGTATTGGTCTAGCAAATGTTTTGTATGCACTAGTTAGTAGTGTGATATTACCAGAGAAAAAGCTACATAGGATTAGGTTAACACCTCTTAATGTTTTTTTGGCTATGTAGTTACAGTGGGCTCTAGCACTTAGATCATTAGAGATGAGTACTCCAAGATCCTTGACAGAGTTTGGATGATCAACAAGGTCTTGACTATTCAGCCTGTATTTTATTTTCTGATTTATTTTTTATTTTTTTTTGCCAATATGCAAGACAGAGCATTTATTTGTTGGGATTTGAAGTTGCCATTTGTTTGACCATTCTGATACATAGTCAAGGTCTTTTTGAAGGATAACAGTATTGTCTGTGGTGTTGAATAGCTTTACATCATCATTGAATTGAACACAGTTGTTCTTAATAAGATCACAGAGGTCATTTATGTAGAGTATGAAGAGATTTGGTCCTAAAACACTGCCTTGGGGGACACCACTATTGACAGGTACAGAATTTGATAGGCTGCTTCCACTTTTGAGTTTATCGTGTACCACTGAATCAAAGGCTTTACAGAAGTCTACGTAGATTGCGTCTATTGCTTTTTCCTGATCAAGTTGTATTGTCCATGTGTTTTTGCAGTGTAAGAGTTGCAGATTACAGGATAGTTTTTTAATGAAACCAAATTGTTTATTCGAGAGTAGGTTATTTATCTCTAAGTGGAGGATAATGGATTGGTTAATAATTGATTCCATGACTTTACAGGTGATACAACATAAAGAGATTGGTCTGTAATTTTCAACTAGGCTGGGGTCTCCTTTTTTGAAGATGGGGATCACTTTTTGAAAATGGGAAATATATACTGATATTGATTTATTGTTGGCCAATGATAAAGCCAAGAAGATGGCTTCATTCTGGTAGTTTAAATTCTGATCTGACCATGGATGAAGGAGGAGGAGGAGGGGGGGAGGAGGAAGAGAAGGAGGAGGAGGAGGAGGAGGAGGAGGAGGAGGAGAAGAAGAAGAAGAAGAAGAAGAAGAAGAAGAAGAAGAAGAAGAAGAAGAAGAAGAAGAAGAAGAAGAAGAAGAAGAAGAAGAAGAAGAAGAAGAAGAAGAAGAAGAAGAAGAAGTCCAGTTCTAAAAAGTACTCCATGGAGGATGTTAAAGTAAAATTGTTGCAAACAAATACTATTGATAGACTTTTTCTCAGGACTTTTTTAAAACTTAAAACTCTGCAAAGATTACCATTTTTGTCCAAGCATCAATAACAGAACTTCTTTTATTTCCTACCAATTACTATTGCATTTCTGTGTTGAACTTTCACAAAAAAATCAATCCTTTCTCATAATTATTGTGGGAACCTTACTTAGGATATTTGATATATTCTTTGTAACATGGCATCTGTTAGGGATAACATTGTTTTACCCTAACTGGTTTAGGTAAAATAATAAATATGTTATCATAGTTTATAAGTTAAAGTTTCTGCAACTTTAAATATAGGAATGTAATTAAGGGAGTGGTTGTGAAAGCACTTTAAAAGAAGCAAGGAATGTCAGCTTGCTCTCTCTGGCTTTGATGATCCTTAATTACTGCATGGACTCAAGACTGCGTTACTCGAACGGGAGAGAGACAAAGGACTGATTTGTAAGTGAACTGACATAGGATATTCTACACGGACTTTGCTAACTAAATATCCTTGAATGGACTGACTAAATGATACATGACTAATGGACTGTTATTTTGACAATGCTATAAATGGAATAAACTATATTTTTGATAGCACAAGCATATCTGTTATTTTTACTGTATGTTAACAAACATACAAACTTATATCACTCATTTATCTGTATGCCTATCTGACTAACGCTGCACATTCTGTTTAGCTTGTCTCCTTAACCCTGATTGGGGAACCCAGGCTTAACAGCATCTATAATACAGCATACCCAAGATTCTTTCTAGTAGCACATAAGGTAGACCAGGGAAGGAAGATTTTTAGAAGGTGGTTTTATAAGACAAAGTGAAGTTAAATCTTTGCTAATGCAGATCTTTGATTCTGGGAGTGAGTTTCTGAATGCAGTAGAATTACCAGACTGGGTTAATTTGCCTGTGGTATATACAAATCCAGTTCAGAACAGTCATTCCAGTATAACCAGTGTAATATATGGAGTATTAACTTTTCAATAATAAAATAAGAGCTTGGAACAACTTTTTCAACAACACTGTTTCTGTGGTGTTTGCAAAGTGTGTGTCCATGAGTGAGGGAGATTGACTTACTTCTTCTAAGTTTTGTTTTTATTTATTTTTAATTTGACCTTCAGTGCCATGTGGTGATACGTCAAATCAATTCAGGTTGATAATGCAAAACTGGATCAGTCTGAGTGATGAAATTTGACAAGACATGTCAAAATGTGACACAACCATTTTAAATCCAGAAATAATGGGCTTCCTGAAAACACTACTTCTGTTAATAATTCCCTGAAAGATTGATCTTTCTTTGTGGTTAAACATAAATGCACCAGGTAAAGAATTTCATTTGCTCTAAAGCATACAAAATGCATCTGGGGAAAAAGAAAGAAAATATACTTAGACTCCTTGACAGGAAACTCTGTGCTAATATATAAAAGCATTCCTCACCCCATTGCCTTAAATTAAAGGCAACTGCTGGCGATATGTTTTCCCACCTATATTATGGATGAAGGAAATTCCTTATGTCATCACCAATCATGCTGGCCATTTCTGCCTTACTCACTTTCCCATTCAGAATCATTTTCAGATAGACAAGGAAATTACATGGTTCTCATTTCATGAAGGATTAGTTAGGAACCAGCATAATATCAAGCTTGGACTGTTGGACTATGATCAGGAATATATTCTACAGAGATGAAAAGATAAGGGGAAATCCCCAGTTTTGCAACCTTGAACTCTAAAAGGTAAAATGAAACAAATAAAGAACTAAGAAAATAGTAACAGAGTTGGAAAGGACCTTGGATGCCTTCTAGTCTAGCCCCCTGCTCAAGCAGGAGACCCTATATCCGCGATGGCAAACCTATGGCATGCGTGCCACAGGTGGCACGCAGAGCCATTTGTGCTGGCATGCAAGCTTACCTCACTGCGCATGTGTATGCCTCACAGCTGATTTTCGTCTGGTTTGAGGCCTTTTTTGCCCCCACCCCAAAGGCTTGAGGAAGGCTTCTGCAGGCTGAAAACTAGCTCTGTTTCATCACTTCCTGTTTTTCCAAAAGTACTAGAAATGATGAAACGGGCCTAGTTTTCGGCCTGCAAAGCCTGCAGAAGCCTTCCTCAAGCCTCTGGGAGGCTGAAAAAGGCCTCAAACCCACCAAAAATCAGCCGTGAGGGGGTGGCAGGGGGTTGGGTGGGGAATGCACATGCATAGGGGGCATGGGGGCACGCATTGCCTTCTGGGTGCTGGCAGGTGAGTGTGCAAGCGTGCACACAATTTTTGGCACAGGAGCCCAAAAAGATTAGCCACCACTGCCCTAGACCATTTCAGATATTCTACAATCTCTTCTAAAAAAAAAAATTCAGTGTTGGAATACCTTCAACTTCTGGAGGCAAATCGTTCTACTGATTAATTGTTCTAACTGTCAGGACATTTCTCCTTCATTCTTAGTTGGTTCCTTCCTTGATTAGTTTCCATCCATGGCTTCTTGTTCTTTCTTCAGATCCTTTGGAGAATAGGTTGACCTCCTCTTCTTTGGGGCAGCCCCTCAGATATTGGAATACTGCTATCATGTCACCCCTAGTACCTCTTTTCATTAAATTAGATAAAAAGTTGATTCCTGCAACTGTTCTTCATATGTTTTAGCCTCCAGTTTCTGAAGTTCTAGGTGAGAGAAAAAGAGGGAGGGAGAGAGGGAAAGGGAGAAGAAGAAGAAGAAGAAGAAGAAGAAGAAGAAGAAGAAGAAGAAGAAGAAGAAGAAGAAGAAGAAGAAGAAGAAGAAGAAGAAGAAGAAGAAGAAGAAGAAGAAGAAGAAGAAGAAGAAGAAGAAGAAGAGGAGGAGGAGGAGGAGGAGGAGGAGGAGGAGGAGGAGGAGGAGGAGGAGGAGGAGGAGGAGGAGGAGGAGGAGGAGGAGGAGGAGGAAGAAGAAGAAGAAGAAGGAGAAAGGCATATATTAAATGTGCTAGCCTAGTTATCTAGAACTTCCAAAGTGTCCATCACTGACATGAAAATGCAAAGCAACACTGAACCTGCTAAGATTCTGAAATCATTCAAGGTGATCTTAGTGTGACTATCTGCTTAAATAGTTCTCTATAATCCTAGGTTTCAAACAGCATCTGATACAAGCATCCAAATCTTGATGTCACATATCTTCCATAAAGTAAATGTTCTGCTCAGATTTAAAGCCAGATGAGATATTTCCTGGTGATTCCAGTTTGGAATTTCAATCAGCAACAAAGCATAAGAGGACTGTGGCCACATTGGTAGAGCCTTCGCAATGCATACTAATAGTCTTCGGTTCAGACAGTATCTGACTTTTCCAGTTCAGATTTTTTTTCCTGGGGTTGTGTGAAAGACAAGCTGAATGCCCCAGAGAACTGTAGTAGAATAGGGAATTCTGTTGGACAAATACTGATCTGGTATAAAACTGCTTGCTAGTGTGCTCATCTGATGCTCAAAGCAAAATGAACAGAAAACTATATATACTGCCTTGGGGTTTAGCAATCTCATGATATTTGGTAGAGAATGTTTCTAAATTGTTTCATCTTTTTTTTTTTTTTTCCTATGATACCTAGCAGCTATATAAATCTAAACAGGCATGCAATGATTTTTTTCAGTATTGTTGTTGACAACGCACTAGGCTTTAAATTCTACAGCATAAGTTAAGTTGTTTTACTCAGTATTTGTTGTGGAAGGTCAAAGTTGGTTTTCAACTGGACTTACCTACATCTCACCACAAAGCTTTTAGTTCAGGATGCATCTTTTTTTTTTTTTTTTTTTTTTTTTTACCAAATATGATTTCCTCCCTGTTGGCATTCCATAAAGCTTTTAAAAACCTGACTTCCCAAACATGGGTGGAAATACTCTTATGGAGATCAGAATTGCAGAACCCATGACATCATATTCTAGAGCTGAAGAAAATTTTTGGATGAGAAGTGAAACATCTTCAAAGAAAAACCAGAAAGTCCACTTGTCTCTTGAAAAGCGCTTTTGGGACAACCATGACCTGGATGACTGAGAATTTCCATAGACATTTAGCAATACACCCAGTGGTGGGTTGCAAAATAGGTTACCACCGGTTCAGTGGGTTGTGGCTTGGTGGGCGTGGTTTGCACGTATGCACCTACTTTGTGCGTGCATGCATGCCAAACACGCACTTTGCACACATGCAGAGGCTTTCCAACTCAACTCCTGCAATCCTGCACTCTCCCTGTATCTTCAGGCGCTGACATGAGGCAACCTGCTATGCCGCAGAAAGCAGCTCTGCTTCAAAACCAGGGAATAAAAGTCAGTATGGGAGTCCAGGTGGGTAGGTGGGCCCAATAGAAACTCCTCAGTGAAAACTAATTTGGTCTCCACTGACCTTCATTACTACCAGTACACCAGAACCAGGCCAAACCAGTAGAATAGTGCCACTAGATAGACCTTGGGATGAACACCCTTCAAATGGTGTGGAAATATGAACAGATTTCCAGAAAAAAAATGCAGACTACAGGAACCATTTGCACTTCAGTTTGAGATGCAGACAGAGAGAATCATCCATGACAACCTGCACTCAACAGTGAAGGGACACAGAGCAGAAAACATCCCACAGAAAGCTGTTCTGTCCCAACCTGGTTCTAAGTGAGCAAACACAAGACAAAGGCAGCAGTTCCCCAACTTTTAAGGTTTAATCTACAGATTCCGTTTCTTCACAAATAAAAGGCTACTTCCACCTAATTAGCTCTGACAAGAAAGAGCCTTGCCAAGTTGTTTTTCAAGGCTGCCCAAAACCCACAGATAAGAAATAGTTTATAGGAGTTTTCAAACACTAACTAAAAGGTCCACGAGGCTGAGTTTCAGAGCGTCATTGCCTTCTGCAAAGAATGCTTCTTCAAACCTGGCTTTTACCTCTTGAGGGAGGGGCCACTACCTTGCAGCCTTACTTCCGAGTTGTCTGTGCTGCTGTAACTGCTCTCTCCTATGAGCAAACCTGTGCGCACTCATACTTTGCACAGACTCCTCTGGCTGGCACGATTACTGCTGCCAGCCCCCACAATAATTGAAGGCAGCAGTCCACTTCCTAATGGTCCTGGCCCCTCATCTGAGTCCTCACTTTTCTCTTCTGTCCACACCTGCTGCCGGCTAACCACAACAAAAGCACAACTCCAACCCCTAATGAAAGAATAACAGAGCTAAAGAAGTTTCTTGGATGAGAAAAGAAAAGAGAAAAAAACCCAGAAAATCCAGTTGCCTCTTGAAAAAACACTTTTGGTACAACCATGACCTGGATGATTGAGAATCTCCATAGACATTTAACAATATCATGTAACACTTTTTGCCTGTCACGTTTTTTTTCCTGACAGTCTTTTTCCCACTATGGACAACATCTATTTCTCAATTTTTGAGTTTCCTTTGAGAAGGGCATGTAATACATCCCATGTGTGTGGGTTCAATTTCACCTTAATTGAGAAGATTTACAGAGAGACGTCAAAAAGAGCCAATGAGTAGCTTCAAAATCCCACATCAGGCAATAAAAGCAATACGAATGAAACGTGGCTATGGATAAAGAAGGTTGACGGGAAGCGAACCTCTCTTTAAAAAGTGGAAATAGCAGCATCAGAAATTGGAAGGTTATTGAACCACTGGGATCTGTGTGAATTTCGAACGTATTGGTGCCAGAGGCAAAGAAATCGGATGAGTAAAGTGCAAGATGTTCTGTTCAATTTGTGCCATGACTGGGTTTTAGACTCAAATTAGCCCTGCATGTAACAAGGGAATATTGGCCAGTTTTCTACAATTCCATTCAGACCTACTAGCTGCAATGAGTGCTTAGTGACTGATTTCTGTATTTTCAGTGTTGCTATGGGAAACCACTAGAAACTCAACTTCAAGCCAAGATTTAATTTATTGCAACTCAATAAGAAGCAAAAGGATTTCCCCCCCCCCACCATTTCTTTTCAACGTTTCCTTTATTTCTCACTTAATTTTAAAAAGTTCCGTGGGTAAATCAAAGTAATGATCATTTTATTTTATTTTTTATTTATTTATTTGATTTGCCAGTCGCTTACAAGATACAGGCATGAGAATAAACATAGTTTTGAATACATGAGATAGATACTTACAAGATAAATAAAAAGAAACAATAGGACAGGGTCAGTAGACACGTTGGTGCGCTTATGCACGCCCCCTACAGGCCTCTTAGGAAGGGGATGAGGTCAATAGTAGACAGTCTAAGGTTAAAGTTTTTGGGGTTTGGGGAAGAAACCACAGAGTCAGGTAGAGTATTCCAAACATTGACCACTCTGTTGCTGACGTCATATTTTCTGCAGTCAAGTTTGGTGCAGTTAATCTTGAGTTTCTATCTATTGTGTGCTTTTGTGTTGTTATGATTGAAGCTGAAGTATTCATTTGCAGGTAGGCGTAGTTCTAGGTTTTCTAGATCTAGAATTTCAAGTCTGGTGGCATAAGTATTCTGCAATGAGTAGAGGAGTGGAGAACTCTTCTTGTGAAATATTTCTGGACTTTTTCAATTGTGTTAATATCAGATACATGATATGGGTTCCAGATGAGCTGTATTCAAGTATAGGTCTAGTAAATATTTTGTATGCTCTAGTTAGTAGTGTGATATTACCAGAGAAGAAGCTACATAGGATTAGGTTAACAACTCTTAATGCCTTTTTGGCTATGTAGTTACAGTGGGTTCTAGCACTTAGATCATTAGAGATGAGTACTCCAAGATCCTTGACAGAGTTTGGATCATCAACAAGGTCTTGACTATTCAGCCTGTATTTTATTTTCTGATTTTTTTCTGCCAATATGTAAGACAGAGCATTTATTTGTTGAGATTTGAAGTTGCCATTTGTTTGACCATTCTGATACATAGTCAAGTTCTTTTTGAAGGGTAGCAGTATTGTCTGTGGTGTTGAATACTTTACATCATCAGCGAAGAGAACGCAGTTGCTCTTAATATGATCACAGAGGTCATTGATGTAGAGTATGAAGAGAGTCGGTCCTAGAATACTGCCTTGGGGGACACCACTGTTGACAGGTACAGAATTTGATAGGACGCTCCCAATTTTGACCATTTGTTGTCTGCTTGACAGGAATGCTTCTATCCAGTTATGCAGGTGTCCAGAGATACCATAAGATTTTAGTTTTAGTACTAATTTGTCGTGTACCACTGAATCAAAGGCTTTACAGAAGTCTATGTAGATTGTGTCTCTTGTTTTGTCTATGGTTTTGTCTATTGTGTAGTCCATATGTTTTTGCAGTGTAAGAGTTGCAGATTACAGGATAGTTTTTTTCTGAAACCAAATTGTTTATTAGAGAGTAAGTTGTTTTTCTCTAAGTGGAGGATAATGGATCATGTTCTGCAATTCTCATCAAGGAAACATATGGGCTTCCTTAATTTTATTCATCTTATTGTAGAAGAAGGTAGATGGATAGAATTTAAGGTGATTCATGTTGGGGGATGAGAAATTAATCCATCAACTACAAAGTTTGTTCATAAAGAGAAGAATTATGCATATATGTAGCTTTCAAATTTGGCTGGCTTTAAGGAACATTTTTTTAAAAAAAATGGAAGAAAAAGAAAAGCTCTAAGAGAAATATGACAGTAATGAACAGGAAATGCAAAGTCATGAACAGGAAATGAAGGTCATGAACAGGAAAGGTAACAAATTTGGGCTAAATACATTGAAATTTTACATGGGGGTAAATGAGGAATCAGGAAATGAATAATACCTAATTAATCTATAATCTGATAATTCTCTAGTACTGTGGTGGGCAGCTTTCCTGAACTTCCTAGTCACATACGAGTCTCGGGGGCATCAAACTCAAGGCCAGCAGGCCACATCCTGGAAAATGTAAGGAGCCAACCCGCATCACTTTGGTTTGATCTACCCACATGACTTCAGTGCAAAGAGGAAACAAGCCAGCAGTTTGGAGAACAAGCTGGTCATGCCTACCCAGTTGGCCACACCTGGTGAATGGCAACAAGCTGGCCATACCCACCCAGTCACACACACACACACCCCGAGGTCAACCACAGCCCTGATGCAGCGCTCAGTGAAATTGAGTTTGACACCCCTAGTCTAGATAGCCTGATAAAGGCCACTCTCCCACTCTCCCATGATTAGTTTTCCTATGGTAGAACTCACTGGATACAGTCAAGCATTGACCTAATGGACATTTCAATGTACAGCCATGCACACATCTGCAGCATGCAACTAACACAATTCTCTTAGGATAATTGAGATCAGTGTTAAAGCACAATCTTTCTTTGGTGAGAATGCCAACAGAAGCTCACTATTTTTATTTGCATAGTATTGCACTTAGGTGCATCTGGATGGCTGAAAATTTCCTCCTGTTTTCTATTCTGTGACAATGCAAATGTAATTGAAATAGGGGCTCAACTGAGCACTATAGAACATAGCATAATAGAGTTGGAAGGGACTTTGGAGATCTTCTAGTCCAATCCCCGGCTCAGGTAGGAGACCCTATGTCATTTCAGGTAAATGATAAATTCAGTCTGTTCTTAAAAACTTTCAGCAGTGGCACATCCACAAATTCTGAAGACAAAGCATTCCATGGTTAATTGTTTTGACCGTTAGGAAATTTCTCCTTAGTTCTTTGATGCTTCTCTCCTTGATTGGTTTCCAAAATGACTATCTTCCTGTATAATATTTTTCACAGACCACCAGTCTCCACAAAATTATGCTAATTTTTATGATTTTGCATTGTGGAATAATTTTTGCCTAAAGCAAATTTTGTAATGAGTTTGAAAGGTCCTGCTGAAGTTTAATATCTTCAGGAATTCCAAAGGATACTAAAAGAATTTTAACAAGATAGATTTTCCCCTCAAGGCATGGTTCACGAATGGATTTGAAATTTGCATAAATAATCATTAAGATGAATTGGGACAGAATTATTCAGGAAAGCCATCTGTAGGAATTCTGAGAGCTCCTTGTTGTGTTTCATTTGTCATGTATGTTATCTGTATTGGATTATGGAAAATGTGCTTTTTCTGTGTTTGCCTTCATATAAAGAAGAGTGAATGATTAGAATTATTGCATGGAAATATTGCTCAGATTCTATATGAAAATTATACTTTGATCTTTAAAGGACTATTCCATATTCTTAGAAGCATGGAATTGCTAATTGCTGAATGAATAGGTTGGAAGGTATATTTTATATATATGTATATTATATATATTTTGTTGATAAGTACATGAATTTGCTACCCTACAGTTGGCAACAAGGCTTAAAGAAAATTTGGGTGGGATGGGTCCTTCTATTCTAGGCAGATTGATCCACCACTGAACAGCAGAAAACTTTTTCTAATGTTCAACCTAATTTCATTTCATTAAAGGTGAACACCAGTGGTAGGATTCATTTTTTTTACTAGTGGTTCTGTGGGTGTGGCTTGGTGGGTGTGGCTTGGCAGGCATGGCAGAGGAAGGATACTGTAAAATCTCCATTTCGACCCCACTCGAGGAAAGGATATTCTAAAATCCCCATTCCTTCCCCACTCTTGGGGGAAGTTTACTGCAAAATCTCATTCCCTCCTCACCCCACTAACCTGCTTTCCAGCTCCGTTCTCCTGTACAGAGCAATAAAAGAAGACCCAGACAATCAGCTGGGACTCAGGAGGCAGAGCATAGACGGTGGGAGAGGTACCGGTCAGAGGTGGTATTTGCTGGTTCTCCGAACTACTCAAAATTTCCACTACCGGTTCTTCAGAACTGATCAGAACCTGCTGAATACCACCTCTGGTGAACACAATAGATTTCAGATTTAACCCAAAATATGTCCATCCTCTCCTCCATATGACTTCATTTATAGTAGATATTTATTTCACATCACCTGTCCTTCTTCTCTTTTGGAAGCTAACTATAGGAGATGAGCATTGTCTAGCAGGTTTTTAAACTATTCATCATATGGTCTGGTTTCGAGATCACTTATCAGACTTAATTGTCCTCTTGAATTTCATGCTTCTCAGGTTTTTATTAAAATATGGAGTCTAGACTTGAAGCACTATTTCCAAGTATTATTTAATTCAGACAAAAATGTATTGGCATTTTAGCCATGGCACACTTGCCCTTTTTCTGTTGACAATTGAGTAGAATTAACCCCTTCTCAGAGACATTGCAACCAATTGGGGTCATCAATTCTGAATGCATACATTTGGTTATTTTTCCACTAGCTAGGTTCAGGCTAGTGTTCAGGCTGCTACATTTGTAAAGGATAATGAGCATTATCCTAAAGTATTTTGCTCAGTATTTAAGCTCATTTAAACTATCATCACTTCCTACTGTTGCTACAAGTATATAGTCAAAATAGCACAATTTACTATTAATACCACTACTATAAAATACTAAAAATGTCATGGGAATTTAATCATTATATACATTAATATAGATCAACAGCTGCTATGTCCAGAACATGATTCATCCTTTGTGGATAATTTCTCCAATTCATCCGGTCAATATGACGATCAGTCTGGAAACTTTGTTTATCCCTACTTGCCATCAAACTTGAATTCAATCACAAATAAGGGGAAGCTATTGAGCCCACTACATTTTCTATCTTCTCTTTCCAGCATCAGGATGCATGATCTGTTCTCTTGAGAATTTCTCCACTTTCTGGAAGGCTTTGGGTGCCTCTGCCAAGATCTGCAATGGAAAAGAATGGAGGGGAAATATCTATTTGCATGGAGATAACCAAATGCAACAGTTTGGATCCAAAGTATGGATTTCAGTGAGGTCCTTTTGTGAGCTGCATTTTGCATTTTATAAAAGGGCAAGAAGTGGTTTAGTTTAGCATGAAAAATATGCATGATTGTCCGCCAACTGGACTGATAACTGGTTGGGTTTCATTGGAATAAATTTAAAAGCAGTAAGTGGAACATGGTCCATGCATATCGTAGGACAACTGGTCATTTAGGTATAAGTCCAAGATTCTTGGAATCTCCTGGGCTTTTGTAGCCACTTTCTATGCACAATAAATAAATTGAAGATCATCTCTTATTCATCTTGGGTTCCCAGTTCCCAGTTTAGAGAGTTTGTCCCAAATTTAGGAACACTTAGGGGACAATGGTGGGAATAAAAAAAAAATCACTACCGGTTCTGTATGCATGGCTTTGTGGGTGTGGTGTGGCTTGGGTGTAGCTTGGTGGGCATGGCAGGGGAAGGATACTGTAAAATCTCCATTCCCACCCCACTCCTGGGAGAAGGTTACTGCAAAATCCCTCCCCAACCCACTAACCTGCTTTCCAGCTCTGTTCTCCTATGCAGGGCAACAAAAGAAGACCCAGCCGATCAGCGGGGATTTGGGAAGCAGATAATAGATGGTGGCAGGGCCAGTCAGAGGTGGTATTTGCCGGTTCTCCAAACTACTCAAAATTTCTGCTACTGGTTCTACAGAACTGGTCAGAACCTGCTGAATACCACCTGTGCTATGAGGGATTGTTTTTTTTTTTCCATGAGCATTGCTAATCAATAGATGGAAAATGCATATTCAAATTACATGTATAGTTGGCCTCCAGTGCAACAGAAGATATGTGAGATCCAGAAGAAGGCAACAGAAGGTTGAAGGAAGAAACATAATCAAAGGCAGCTTCAAAAAGTAGTCATTCAGAAAGTCAGAGAAGAGAGTCTGCTTCTTTATAAAATATGTTCCAGGACTGGAGAGTAGTTGAGGTATGAGTAGTTGAGGGTAGTTCTGGTATGAGGGAAAAGGTATTGGGAGGAATAAGAAAATTAGGAAGAGTTTTAGAAGGCAGTAGGTAACAAAGCAAAATAAAATTAAATAATATCAAGTCATTTCAGCTAGATATTTATTTGAAATGTAGTGCTTCATCCCTTTTTGTACGTCTTTTAATTCATACTGTCACGCTATATTGGTAATACCAATTCTATGCTTTTGTTGGTAGAGTAGAACAGCAGCAAAAAAAAAAAAAAACAGAAAATTATTAAAAATCCCTATCAATAAATTGCAAATCAGTAATTCTTCATAATTAAACTGCAAAAGACAGCTTTATTTGGAACAGTTTACATTCAGTGACTAACCTTTAAACAATATTTTTCCATAACAGGTGCTTGGGAAGGACTCAAAAGGTAGAGGGACATGGATTGACGATAAAGATAAAGACGAAGGAAAAACTGGGAAGAAAACTGAAGTATGTCAGTCACAAATCTATAGCACTTCAGCTACTGTACAGGCTTCTCCTATTTCTTATCCTTTTTATCACTTTTCCACAAAATTGTTAGCCTCTTTTTAAAGTTCAGCTTCTTCTTTAATATATTCTATAAGGATATTGTTAGCATATAAAAGAAAGCATTCACAGAGAACATCATGAACTAATAGAGAACTGCTATGAAATTCAAAAGAGAAAGAAAAATAAAACACTGCAACAAAATCATCATTTATGACAGGATATAATATGATGAAATGAGAACTTAATGCAAAAATGGGTGAATGATAGTTAAGATCAAATCACAAAACAAACATATGAAGGAAGAAAGGATGGGTAAAGAGAAGGAAGGAATGGTAAAGTGTTGATTGATGATTTCTCTGAGTTGCTTTGAATCACAAGATAAGTGGCATATAAATTTGATAAGTAGATAAATCAAAACAATCTCTGCTGTGATATTTCAAAAGAGAAAAAAAAATGAAGATTAAATAATAAAATGCAATATATAACATTGTTGATGAAGATGACAGAAAGACATGGAGTGGGGAATTAGAACAGAACAGAATAACAGAATTGGAAAGGACCTTGGAAGTTTAGAATTTAGAATAATAGAGTTGGAAGGGACCTTGGAGGTCTTCTAGTCTAATTCCCTGCTTAGGCAGGAAACCCTACACCACTTCAGACAAATGGTTATCTAACATCTTTTTTAAAAAACTTCCAGTGTTGGAGCATTCACAACTTCTGGAGGCAAGTTATTCCACTGATTAATTGTTCTCACTATCAGGAAATTTCTCCTTAGTTCCAAGTTGCTTCTCTCCTTGATTAGTTTTCACCCATTGCTTCTTGTCCTGCCCTCAGGTGCTTTGGAGAATAGTTTGACACTGTTATCATGTCACCTCTAATCCTTCTACCATTGCAGACAAATGGCTATCCAAATCTTTACTTGAAAACCTCCAGTGAGCGAACATCCACAACTTCTGAAGTCAAGCCAATTGTCAATTTTCCCACTGTTAGAAAGTTTTATTAATTCTAGGTTGCTTCTCTCCTTTATAAGTTTCCATCCATTCTTTGTTATCTTGTCTTCTGGTGCTCTTCTTTGTGGCAGTCTCTCAAATATCACCAAACAATTAATAACTAAAGCCAGAGAACATAGAAAAGTAGATATCATATTACTGTCTTCTTGCTCCAGCCAAAGTCATACATGAAGTATGAATAGGAATAGAGCATGGATAAATGTATTTTGTATGCATGTATGTTGTCTAAGCCTTTTGACATTGCAAACTTATCCTCTTTTCATTCTTATTTTTATTTATTTTATTTTATTGGTTTTTATTTATTTATTTATTTAGCATATGGCAAGTGCATGGACTTTTAGTGGTTTAAATGTCAATGTCCAGTCCACCCAGCCATTCAAGGACAGAGTGGTCTATGTTGAAAAAAATCAGACATTGGGCCAGTGTAAGCTCTTGATAGGCATTTAGACATAATGTGATGGATATTTTGTCAAGGAGTACCACATTCACACTGAGGGTGTAAGAGACAAGACCCCACTTAAACAATGAGTCCTAGCAGACACCATGATGGGTACGGAGCCTGTTCAGAATTGACCAATGCTAGCAAGGAAGGTCAAAACCTGGTACCTTTTGTGTAAGTAACTGCCTGTCTCTGGGCATTTAGCAGCCCATTTGACTTTCCATTGTGTGTTGATGTCAAAGTTGTTAGATAGCTGTTGACCGAGTGCCAGAGAGGGCTTCCTGGATTTAAGCCTGCCAATTGATAGAGAAGAAAGATCAACGTGCTCAGGAAGAAGTGGGTTTCTCATAGTTTTGTTGTACTCCTTCACTAAAGCTCCCTGCCTTTGTAGAGCTGGTGATGCTATGTGGCTCAAGATGGGGAGACAACAAGTAGGAGTAGATTTTATGCAGCTGCTTATGATTTATTTGTTATTGTTTGAGAATCACTGGATACCCATTTTGACATATGGGATATTTGAATAATATTTCCTTGTTACATGATAATATATTTCTCTGTTGGGATTGATTTTTCCAATCATATTTTAGACAACAGTTTCATTTTCTTCAAGAAAATTGTTCTTTTTCTCCTTGGTGTTTATCATCTTTCTCTTTCTCCTTCTTTAAACTCACTAGAAAGCGGTGCTGACTCAGTCAATGCCTGTAAGCAGTGAGACTCAATAAAGACTCATCATTGAGCCTTTTTATGTCATATCAGTAAGCGCATCAATGAAAATATATTTTGACTGAATCAGCCTGAGGTAGACAATGCTTAATTTTCCACTACAAAATGTCCTAGAATGGAAGAAAAATTCTGCTCAGGGCCATCAATCCTGTTTTTGCGTTATTATCTTAACACACCATGCACTCAGTTACTGACACGACATTCTGTTTTATCAGTCCAATAAAAATGTTTGAGTCTCTCTCTCTCTCTCTCTCTCTCTCTCTCTCTCTCTCTCACATACACAACCACACACACACACACACACACATCTTTTTCCTTCTATTTATCTATTTAAAATATGCTTATATTTTGGGATGGAGGTGACATTCTGGGCCTACCAAATCTCACTATGGAGTATGTATCAATATAGCAGTTCAACTCCTCCCCCCATTAATGTCTCTATCTATCTATCTATCTATCTATCTATCTATCTATCTATCTATCTATCTATCTATCTATCATCTGCCATCCTGGCCGTAGCAATGGAAGGATTGTGTTTTAAAGCTCATGAATTGTGATTATCTGAAACTTTCCAAGTCTACACACTCTGTATTGTATGTAGCCTAACAAGCAGCAGTTCCTACTTAATCTAAGAGCTGATTTACTTTTATATCAAAATTTTTGGCTGATGACCAAATTGTGCCTCTTATATCTAAAAGCACCAACTCATGAAACACTCAGGGAATATAAGTTTCAGGAAATGTACCTCTCAGGCTGAATCTTTCCATTTTAAGTCACTTTCAAGGATTTCAATCCATTCTGAATACCGTTATCATTTTTTTCCAAGAACTTATTTTCTTATTCCCCATTTATCCTAGCAACTGCCTCCAAATAGGCTATTATTCACAGTCAGGATTCATATCTCAAATCTTTTCTATATAACGCTCATTATCACTTTTAGGCTGCAGTTTCATCCAGGATGTTGTCATGTGTGTTCAGATTCACAGAAAAGGCCATGGTGTCCTGCATTTACCGACCTCAAAAGAGCTTCTAGGAACAACTGTCTGTGGGATTTCTTTACAAAAGGAACCTGCAGATTAAATTTGATGGATTTCAATCAATGAAAAAGGAAGACATGAAGTTTTAATGTTTGTGTAGCACTAGATTAGTCTCTTCCATTGAAATGACATTAAATTTTGCACCAATGAGTTCTTTCCAACATGCCCCAGCTTGTTTTCAAAAGGTTAGTTCATAAAGTTTTATAAAAAAAAAACTTTGAAAAAGCAGAAATCCAAACAGTGTCATTTCTTCTGCAGGCAATTTCTCAGTTAAAAGTAACTGTTTCAGTGAAAAAAATGATTACATCCAGGAAGAATGTAACACTATAGATGTTTGCCTTTTTATTCCCTATTGTGTTTCATCTCATTTCTGTCTTTAATAACATTACATTTTTATGGCATTGAATTTGGCTTCAGTATTCCTGCCCCCACTCCCATTCTTGGATTAATTATATAGGTTATCTGAAAAATGTCACCATGCTTCAAAGCTAGCATGAGGAGAAATAGAAAAACAGTCAAGGGGAAGAGAAGCCAATTTCATTGTGTTAACTAACACTCACAAGAAAGGCTCAGATGTCTTTGAAATCAAAAGGTGCATTTTCAAAGAAGTGTGTAATGACCCGGGGTGTGGCACAAAGGCAACACAATCAGATAATCAGAAGGAGTCCCTTTGTTAGCTCTAACTTTGACCCCAATGTCCTGGTTACCTTCTAGGCTGGAGAAAAACTCTCCCAGGAACAACCTTTGTCTGCAGAAAATCAAGTCCAAAATGTGGTCAACAAAAACTGTAACTATAAGTCCAATCAAGGCAAGATGATGTAATTAGTTCAGCAGGACAAGAGAAGGGATTCTAGACATGAAGGAACTATAGTAATTCAACATGGTTGGGAGGATGCCAGGAATACAGATAACCAAAGTTAACACAAGATAAACTCACATTTGTTCCCAGAAGACACCTCACTCAGCATGCATCTCTTTTAAACTCCCTTCCCAGATGTGGCTAATGAAGGGAATCAGGGCCCTTTCTTCCCATGTAAGCCATGCAACACACGTTGCTCTCTCCTCCATTCCTCCCTAAGTACTCTAGGATAAAGAGGGTGTGGGCCTGGGTCTTCCTCTGAAGTCTGTCTTCCTTATTCTATCTCTCCCCTGTTCTGCCCAGCTGGACTTTGCCCTTCCCAGTTTCCTCCACAGCCAACAGAGCCACACTCCCACTCCCTGTCAGCTGTTCCTCTTCCTCCTTGGATTCAGACTCCAACTATCGTTCCTTCATGTCTGGAATTCTTTCTCTTGCCCTGCCTGACTAATTACCTCATCTTGCCTTGGTTGGACTTAATAGTTACAGTTTTTGTTGGCCACATTTTGGATTTGATTCTCTGCACCCAAAGGCTGTTCCTGAGAAGGTAACCAGGATATTGGGAGCAAAGTTGCAGATAATAAAGGGACTCCTGTCGTGTCCGTCGGAAATGATGCCAGGAGTCGGTGACTTGTGCATTAGCTCTTTATTGGGTACAGGAACCGAACTGGCTCTAAAGGCAAACTTCGCAGCTTTTTATTTCCAAGCCGCGGCGGCCGCGGCCAATGGAACCATTTTGAATCTCCCGCGATCCAAATGGACCAATCGCGGGAGATTCTCAGCGAGCCAATCGGTGCGGCTCACCTAGCCAATCAGAATGCCCCGCGCTTTGGCCAATCAAAGTGCGGGGATCTCAAGAATGCAAATGAGGGGACAGAACACCCCTCCCCTCTTGGTTCAGTCCTTACATTGCGTAGTCCCGCAGGTAGGTGGGACTCCGTCTCTGCCTACTGGACCTGCGCAGGTCAGTTGTAGGTTGGATCCTGGCCGGTTCGGTCGGGGTCTCCGTTTCTCTGGACTCCGTCGTGGTAACCGCCTGGTTTGTCTGGCCGGGCCACTCTCCGCAGCTCCCTCCTGGGCTTCCCGGGTTGGTTGAGCCGCGGGTTTCACCGCTCCTGCTCAGTCTTCCTGGGTTGGTTGAGCTGGCCTGGCTGTCTCTTCCTGGTGAGGCTTCGTGCTGGCTGCTTTCAGGTGAGTATGGCTGGTTTATTCTTTCTCGGTTTTGGTTCCCTGGGTATTCCCTCCCCTCTTGGTTTGTGTTGTGGGGGTTGGTTTTGCTTGGTTGCGCGTTGGTAGTCTCTTGGGTGGTTGTCCTCGATCTTAACTGGTCGATGTGGCGCTTCCACGCTCGTCCGTCGGTTGTTTGTAGCCGGTACGAGTGTGGGCCTGTTAGCTGTGTTATGATAGCCGGTACCCATAATGGGTCTCCCATTAGGTTTTTCGCGTAGACGGCGTCGCCTGGTGTGAAAGTTCGGTGTTTGCTGGTTGAGTCTGGGGGTTTCTCTGGGTTGTACGTGGGGTGTAATCTATCAAGTGGGGACCTTATTTTCCTCCCCATTAGCAGTTCGGCTGGGCTTTTATTCATTGTGGTATTTGGGGTTATGTGTTGGATAAAAAGTAATTTGTTTATTTTGTCCTGGATCTCCCCGTGGTCTATTTTCTGGATGGTTTTCTTTGTGAATTGAACCATCCGTTCCACCCTACCATTCACCGCCGAATGCGCCGGGGCTGTCAGCGCATGTCGTATGCCCCTCTCCGCTAGGAATTTTTTGAATTCTAGCGAGATGAATTGGGGCCCGTTGTCAGAAACAAGGACGTCTGGGAGGCCGTGTGTTGCAAAAAGTTTGCCGAGTTCTTTGGTCACGGCCTCCGTGGTAGTTGTTCTCATGTTGCTTACCTCCAGCCGGTTATTAAGAAAGTGTGTCCTTTTGTGGGCCTGGCGAAGTCTATGTGGATCCTAGACCAAGGTCCCCTGGGGGTTTCCCACTCTAGGATGGGTGCTGCGGGTGGGCTTGGCCTAGTTTCCTGGCATCGTTGACACCTTGCTACCCAGGCCTCAATCTGTTTGTCCATCCCTGGCCACCAAGCGTAACTTCTGGCCAGGGCTTTTGTCCTAACGATGCCCAGGTGCCCCTCGTGTAACAGTTCCAAAACCTTCCCTTGTAGTTTTTCGGGGATGACCACCCTATCCCCCCATAGTATGCACCCTTTTAGTAACGAGAGTTCCATTTGCCGGTTCCGGAATGTCCTGACGGACTCGTCCTTGTCCCTTTCCGGCCACCCTTTTTCTACCCAATGCAACACCCACGCCAGACGTTTGTCTTTATTAGTTTCTCGGGCAATGTCTGACACGGTTATGGGTAGGTTGGATAGAGTCTCTATACTGAGGGTGGTCGTCGTGGGTGCTGGGTCAGTGTCAGGTTCCGGTAATGGTGAGCGGCTTAAGGCATCCGCATGAGAAATAGTCTTACCCGGTCTGTGTGTGAGTCCGTAGTTGTAGGCGGCCAGGAACTCGGACCACCTTGTCATTCGAGGAGACAGAATGTTTGGGGTGGCCCTGTTCCCTGCAAGGATTCCCAGCAGCGGTTTGTGGTCGGTGATGATGGTAAATGTCTGGCCGTAGAGGTACTTGTGAAACCTTTTTACTGCGGCGACGATAGCCAGAGCCTCTTTGTCCAGCTGGCTGTAGTTCCGCTCCGGTTTGGTGAGGGTCCTTGAAAAGAATGCGATGGGTGCTTCTTTTCCGTCGGGGAGAGTGTGGCTGAGGACAGCGCCGACGCCGAAGGGTGATGCGTCGCATGTGACAGCTAGTGATAGGTTCTTGTTGTACTGGATGAGGACGGCATCCGAAGTGAGTAGGTCCTTTGTTTTTTTGAAGGCGGCTTCCTCACATTTCCCCCAAGTCCAGGTCGCCGCCTTGTCCAAGAGCCTATGCAAAGGCTCCGCCGCTGTCGCCTTTTGGGGCAGGAAGACATTATAAAAGTTAAGCAGCCCCAGAAACGCCTGCAGTTCTGTCTTTGACTTGGGTGTGGGGGCTTCTTTGATGGCTTTGATCTTTTTGCTGGTGGGGTGAATGCCATGGCGGTCTAGGAGATATCCTAGGAATTCAACCCACTCCGTGTATAATTGGCATTTTTCCCTCTTTACTTTGAGGCCGGTCTCTTTGAATTTGGTTAGGACCTCCCTTAGGCAACCCTCTAGTTCGGCTTGGTTGGTTGCCGACACTAAGACGTCGTCGAAGTAAGGTACCACCCCCTTGATGCCTTGTAACAGTCTTTCCATTAGGCTTTGGAATATTCCAGGTGCCACGCTGACTCCGAATTGGAGTTGGTTGCATTTAAAGGCTCCCCGGTGGGTGACTATGGTTTGCGCTTCTGCCGTTTCCTCGTTGACCGGCAATTGTTGGTATGCCTGGGCGAGGTCGAGTTTAGCGAAAACCTTGCCCCCTCCCAGGGAATGCAGTAGGTGTTGCACTACTGTGACGGGGTAAGCGCTTTGCTGCAAGGCGCCATTTAGGGTGGCCTTATAGTCCCCACAGATTCTCACCGACCCATCAGGCTTAATCTGGGTGACTATGGGGGTCTCCCACCGGGCGTGATCTATGGGTTGCAGGACCCCTTGCTTGATGAGCTTGTCAATTTGCTCGTCAATCCTCGGTTTAAGCGCGAATGGTACCCGCCTTGGTTTTAGGCATTTTGAGGGGACGTTTGGGTCGAGGCTGAATGATATAGGGGGCCCTTGGTACTTGCCTAGGTTTCCGTCGAACACCTCTTGGAATTCCCGGGCTAGTTGTTTCTCCCAGTCGTCGTCGGCGATGTGGTCGATGCCCGTGACTTGCGATGCTGAGCGGTGTGAACCATTGGAGTCCCAGTAGGCTTGGGCAGTCACGATCGACGATGGTCAAGGGAAGTCTTTTGGTGTGTCCTTTGTAGGTTACCTTGAACTGTCCGGTTCCGACTACAGGGATGCGGTTTCCCTGGTAGTCTTTCACGATTAGTCTCTGGTTGTCTAGGGCTTTTCTCTGGATGGTAGGCACCAAGTGTTTTATTTCTTGCCATGCTACCATGGAGAGGTAGGACCCGGAGTCCACCTCCATTTTACATGGCTCGCCTTCGATGCCTACCTCCACGTAGACTTTCCGGGCGTCGTTGGTTGTGGCGTGGCCGATGGTGACCGTCTGATGGGTCTCCTCTCTTCGCCGGGTCTCGCCGCCTCGTAGGGATCGTCCATTCTGGTCCCATCTGTTGTCAGCGGGGTGATCTCTGGTCCGGGGTGGTGTGCTCTCTCGTCTCCGTTCGCTCTGGTCCCATCGTGTAAGGCTGCGGTTCTTTTTGAGACGGCAGACACGGGCGATGTGTCCCTTCTTGTCGCAATGCTGGCAGATTGAATTGAAGAACTGGCATTCGGACCTGGGGTGGTCGCCTCTGCAACCGGCACAGGTGGTCCTCGACTTACGACCCTGCCGGTTCCATGGGTCGCGGCCTGCCTGGAGACGGTGGATTTCCTCCTCCTCGTCAGAAGTGCCCGATGCTGAGTGGACGTTGCCCTGGTGGGTGGTCGTCTCGGGTTGGGCCTTGGTCGACCTTGCAGGGTGGTTGTTCCCGCTGCGGTCCCTGGCGTTTGGTCTGCGCATGTGGTCGGCGGACTTTCAGGTAGCTTCGGCTGTTGTGGCTTCGGTGAGGGTATCGGCGAGGGCGATGTTGCCCTTGGCCATCAGCCGACTCTGGAGGATGGGGTCCCAAAGGCCGAGCACGATTCGGTCTCTCAGGTCTTCGTCCATGTTGTCGAATTCGCACAGCCCCCCTAGGTGTTGTAGTTCTGCGACGAAGTCGCTGAAATTCTCACCCAACCGTTGGTCCCGATGGTAGAACTCATGTCGTCGGATGAGGATGGACACGGCTGGAGTGTAGTGTCGCCGGAGTATTGGCTCGAGGTCGTCCCAGTCCATCGTGGTCACGTCGGCGGGTTTGGCAAGCGCCTTGGCCATCTTAAACACTGCGACCCCGCAGTGGGTCAGGAAGACGGCTCACTTCTTCGGGCCGGTGGCATCCTTCAGGTCGCTGCATTCGAGGAACATGCGGAATCTGTCTGAGTACGATTCCCAGTCCTCGCTGGCGGGGTTGAAGGGTGTGGGAGGCATGATGTTTGCCATCGTGGAGTTTCGTCTGGCTTCCGTCGGACACGTGCTTCGGTTCAGAATCAGTATCCCACCCTCGTCGCCAGTGTCGTGTCCATCGGATATGATGCCAGGAGTCGGTGACTTGTGCATTAGCTCTTTATTGGGTACAGGAACTGAACTGGCTCTAAAGGCAAACTTCGCGGCTTTTTATTTCCAAGCCGCGGCGGCCGCGGCCAATGGCACCACTTTGAATCTCCCGCGATCCGAATGGACCAATCGCAGGAGATTCTCAGCGAGCCAATCGGTGCGGCTCGCCTAGCCAATCAGAGTGTCCCGCGCTTTGGCCAATCAAAGCGCGGGGATCTCAAGAATGCAGATGAGGGGACAGAACAACTCCTACTGTTTATCTGACTGTGTTGCCTTTGTGCCACACCCTGGGTCATCACACATTCAATCAAAACTGAAGAAGCTTCTTGGAGGAGAAGCAAAATGTCTTCAATGAAAAACAAAGAAAGTCCCTTTGGAAAAAGCACCTTTGGGCATGCATATTAATTTGTATTCTCACCATCCTGCTCCTGCTATCCGTGCATTCTTCACATACTCTCTGTCATACTCTTGACTTATTCAACTAAGTCATAGTCACCTTGGACAAAATAAAAATACTCATCCCAGCAGATATGACATATCTATTGTTGTGGTCTGTCAGCCACCAGCCCCTCAACAGCCAAATAAGAGGAGTCAGGCTCAGCAACAGGGCAACCTAGGAGCTCCAAGGGGGAAGAGGGAATGGAAATATCAGACAGAGAAACATCTGGGCCATCTATCAGCCCTCAACAGCCCCCAGGTCTGGAGGTGACTGATAAGGAAGAGGAAGAACAGCTGGGTCCAGTGCCTGACACACAGATACACAGAAGGTAGAGGAAAGAAGAGCAGTGAAAATCCATGGAATGGTTCTTGGGATGAAAGAGCCACTGCTGCTAACAAGGCCTTACCTTAGGTCCTGGGATAAACGGCAGAGGGTGGAGATGAATAGGTGTGTCAGACAACTATATCTTCCAGCTGGCCGGACTTGTTAGTCTGTGAGATAAACTTTTTGCTGGGGCTGCTGGAATTCCTTAAAAAAGGAAACTTTTGAGTTCACATCAGAGGGTTTGTCATGTTTAGGGATCTGGGTCAGAACATCTATTTGACATGTGTGGGAGATTATGATTTAAAAAATAGCATCAAATATTATGTAGGTAGTAAGAAACCTGCATAATAATTTGATTCTATTTTTTAATTTGGTACTAGTAGTTTTATAGGTTGCATAGAAGACAGCAGCTCAAAAAAAATAATATTAGGTACTTCATCACCAACTTTTTTGTGTTGAAGAGAGGCCCCATGATTTGAGTAAAATAGATAAATCCTGAAAATAGAATTGCCATTTCAGTCTATCCAGATCAAACTGCTTATAATTAAAGCTCAATAATTTTAAGAAAGACCAAATGATAATAATAATCAAAAGAAGAATTAATGATATTCCTTAAAGGGATTCTGAACATCTCTATTTCACCAGAGTCTATCACTCTCAAGATGTGCAAATTTTAGGGTAAGAACAATCCTTGTTGCTCAGGTAAAACTGTCAGCTGTTTCAGATTATAGGGGGAATTATTCCACTTCCTTTTAAAATGCCACTTGTGGAGGAAAAAATCTTATTAAAAAAATAACCTGGTATAATTTAATTCTCATTCAAGTGTCTAAAGGTGATGCCTGGCCAAAAGAATTTGAAACTCCCAGGTGCAGGATCAAGGAAGTTGATTAGATATCCTCAAGTCTAAAGGAAAGACAACAATAAGTACAATTCCCCAAACTTAAAGAATGATGGAAATGGGTTGCAAATTTGTTGGTACCCATCATTTTGTTCACATTCAAAACTAGTATTGAAAAACAAACCAAAACCCAATTTCTATTCCGTGGATGACTTTTTGCCTCTTCTTGAACCACTTTAGACTTTATAATCTCAAAAACTTTCTCAACTAAACTACACAGCAATGTTGCTTTCTTCACCTTCATATTTGAAACATCACTCCGAGCTCTATAATCTGTAATCGAGGTCTAAAATAAATAATGCAAGAAAATTACTTTAAATGAAAGATATCCACTTCAACAAGAATTATGTTATGAAGACCCCAGAGCTGGCTATTCTGTACCCACAAACAATAACAACAAAATATTTCTTTTTCAAGTCAAACTTCAAATAATTTTCATTGAGAGTCATCCATTTTAGTTTCTTTGTGTTGAAAAAGCAGTTGGAAAAAAATGCCTGGAAGTGAAACTATCATTAGTTGTGATCTTCAGCTCTTTCCTGAGAGATTCTTTTTAACATCAGTGGTGGAATAAATGATGTGATTATGTCAGATGTTATTGTTGCAACTGTGTTTGTCATTGTGGAAGAACATCAAAATCACACAAGAAAATAAAGTGGAATATATGTAGGGTGTTGTAGGCTTCTTCAAACATCTGACTTTAAGAGAAGACTCCATCTTTGTAACAAAGTTTAAAAAAAAAAATAACTAGTCTTCACAATCAACTTCCTGCCACATCACAAGATTGAATAGAATAGAATAAGAGACCTTGGGGGTCTTCTAGTCCAACCCACTGCTCAGGCAGGAAATCCTATACCATTACAGACAAATGGTTACCCAATCTCTTCAATGTTGTAGCATTCACAATTCTGGAGCCAAGTTGTTCCACTGATTAATTGTTTTAACTGTCAGGAAATTTCTGCTTAGTTCTAGATTGCTTCTCTCCCTGATTAGTTTCCACCCATTGCTTCTTGTCCTGCCCTCAGGTGCTTTGGAGAATAGCTTGACTCCCTCTTCTTTGTGGCAGCCCCTGAGATATTGGAACACTGCTATCATGTGACCCCTACTCATTCTTTTAATCAAACTATATAGACATACCCAATTCTGGTATGTTTTATCTTCTAGTCCCCTAATCATCTTTGTTGCTCTTCTCTTCACTCTTTCTAGAGTCTCAACATCTTTTTTCATATTGTGATAACAAAAACATCATATTCGGAATGATTTTCTGCAGCAATTGGGCCCCTCTTGAATTTCTTAAGTGTTGAGGCTACTATGTCTGCAAGGAGAATGGTCATCTAAAGAAAGAGGGAAGTGTAGAGAAGACCTAATATGCACAATATCATTGTGATGATGGTGGTGGGATTAAGCCTCATTGTTAATCACTAAATGTAAACATTTGAAAATAGTGATGTGGAGTTATATCAAAGGCCAAGGCCATGATGAATGATGCATGGTGGTCAATCAAATATCCTGGCCATCTTCTAGAAGAAGAATATGATAGAAATTTTTCTTCTCTTGATGTTCTTTCCCTAGAGATTGCTTTTAATTCTAGAGCAAAGCAATTTGTGACCTTATCCTCTATAAGTTGTTCTGTTCATTCATGGACTAGTTATTAATGTTTTTAATTCCATATGAGATGGGGAGCTTTGTGACTCAATGGAAGTATTTTGCTGAAAGAGTCTCGCTCATGTTGTAGGAAAGAATCTTACAGAGTTGAACTATGAAAAATTATGTGAGGCTCTACAGCAGTATTCTAAATAGAGAAATGGGCTGACTAAGAAAAAACACACACACAAACATATTTTGGAGAACATTTATGCTGTGATCATAAAGAAATCTGCTTCAGAGTAAAACTAACTGAACTCCACCTTATAAGCAACCTTTTTCAGTAACATACTAGATGCATTGCCTAACAACCACAACCACCAACAAAAAGCAAGACAAGAAACAATGGATGGAAACGAACTGAAGAGAGAAGCCACCTAAAAATAAGAAGACATTTCCTAATAATGAGAACAATTAATCAGAGGAACTGCTTGCTTCAGAAGTTGTGGATGCTCCATTACTGGAGAATTTTAAGAAAATACTGGATAGCCACTTTGTATGGAATATTATAGGGTCTCCTGATTAAACTAGAAGACCTCCAAGGTCCCTTCCAACTCTCTAATTCTGTATCTGTTATTCTGTCAAAATAAAAACACCACCTACTCCTAAATCAGTAAAAGTCCTCAGGTCTTTTGCAGAAGAGGCTTAAATAATTATTTAACTGATATTTTATTTCAGAAGTCCATATT
This sequence comes from Hydrophis major, assembly GCA_033807585.1. Lineage (NCBI taxonomy): Eukaryota > Metazoa > Chordata > Lepidosauria > Squamata > Elapidae > Hydrophis > Hydrophis major. The sequence goes on along the minus strand of CM066332.1, from coordinate 11,324,362 downwards.
CTGAAATTAATAGTAATTATCAAATGGGCAAGGATTTTTCAAGCCTGCAAATTATGCCAATTTTTCAATAAAGAGTGAGGGGTGTATTTATTTCAGATAATGCCACTAAAATGGAGAAACTGAAAGAGGTATAGGTGCAATTTGTTATAGGGAAGAATGTAATGATTTGACTCTTAGTTGATGAAATGCACTATATGTTTAAAATATTATATATGGAGCATTGGGAATGTTATCCTATACAAACTACAAAAAAGGATAGAAATTTATATACCCATGTTTGGAACTGATAGCCATTTTCTAATTAATATTAAACTATTCAGAACTTTTTGCCATATTTTAGCAACATTGCAGTCTTGATATAACCCTACAGATAACACCAGTGTTGAAGGCTAGTCTTTTCTACCTAATCTGGTGAATAACAACTGTGCATTTCTTTGGAGAATACAGAAATAAATAGCCACAAACAATTCTGGAGTAGTCAAAGTGTACTATTTACAAAACCACCCATATACTTGCATTGTGTGATGTTACTTTGAAGAATAAAATATATACAAGGTTGCCTCCCATTGACTCTTGACCTATACCAGTTTGCTTATCAGAATAACAGATCCACAGAGGATGCTATTGCCATGGCTCTCCATTTGCACTGATCCATCTGGAGCATAGTGGGACCTATGTAAGGATGTTTTTAGTTGATTACAGCTCGGCTTTTAATTCTATCATTCCAGATATACTGATTAAGAAGTTGCTGGAAATGGGCCTTTCCTCTCACATCTGCTGTTGGATAAAGGACTTTCTTACTAACAGAACCCAAACTATTAGGATTGGCAGCTATTTTTCCTCCATTCTTGCTGTCAGCACTGGCTCTCCACAGGGCTGTGTGGTGAGCCCCCTTCTGTATTAACTCTACACCTACAAATGCACTCCTTCTTGTCCCACTAACTCTATAATAAAATTTGCAGATGGCACCATATTGGTGGGACTCATATCATGAGGAGACAAGATGGCCTATAGGTCAGAGGTTCTCAGACTGGTCTTGTGGTGCAAGAGTCATAACCTCACCCTGAACATCAAAAAGACCAAAGAATTGATTATAGACTTCAGAAGATGCAAAAGGGCTTCTACCACTATATATCAAGGGAGAATGTGTGGAAAGAGTTCATAGTTTTAAATTTCTAGGAACTCATATTTCCGACAAACTTACTTGCTCGATCCACACTATGGCCACTGCAAAGAAGGCCCAACAGTGCCTGTACTTTCTGAGGTTGCCGAAAAAGAGTGGTCTGAATGAGAAGTTGCTGGTTACTTTTTACTGTTCTACCATCGAGAGCATTTTGGCATAGTGTGTAACGGTGTGGTATGCTGGATGCTCTGTAGTGGATAAGAAGATGCTCAAGAGAGTTATAAACACAGCACAAAAAAAATCATTGGTTGCTCTCTTTCTTCTTTGAAAGAGTTTGCGAAGACCAGACTCCTCTCTAGAGCACTAGAAATCTCCACAGACCATTCTCATCCTGGACACTCATATTTTGAACTGTTACCATCAGGGAGGCGTTATAGGTGACTAATCGATTGAGAAATAGTTTCTTTTCGAAGACAGTAATTGTCTTGAATCAAACAGTGCATTTGTGATTTAGTCCTATTATTATTATTATTATTATTATTATTATTATTATTATTATTGTTGTTGTTGTTGTTGTTGTTGTTGTCATTGTTGCCATTATCGTTGTAGTTGTAGTTGTTGTTATTTTAATTTTATAAATACTCTATAGCATGATTGTGATGTGGTGTTTGGGGCACTGTGCTGGAGTAGCTTTCAAATTTCATTGTATTTGTGGAATGCAATGACAATAAAAGTATTCTATTCTATTCTATTCTATTCTATTCTATTCTATTCTATTCTATTCTATTCTATTCTAGAGGATTAATGGAAAGGTAACTAAAAACTTTATACCTGGATGTTACCAGGACTAAATAATAATGTGACATGCAACTGTCATTTTATATATCACTGCAACAATAACCCTAATGCCTAAATATGTTTTCAGGGCCAGACAAAGTGGCAATGTTAAAGTTACTCCCAACTCACATCCAATCCCAGGTATTTTTACAAAAACTTCTCATTGGCATCTTGTAAAGGTGAATACCATCCCTTCTCTCGAAAAAGAATAGAATATTGATAAAATGCCCATGATTTAGGTTGATTGATTGAGTGTGTTACACAGAAGCTATACTGAAACTACTTTACATGAGGTGGTGACCAGGGTGTGAAGTGAAATTAGTTATGTATGTCAGAGAATACATTCAGAAAACAAGATTAAGTCATGATAACCCAATTCTAAACAAAAACATCAAATTCCCAACTAGCTTTCCACAAACACCATAGGAGATTCAAGAAATGGACATTTCAATTATATTGAAATTCATTATCTGCACTGCTCAATGTTTGCATTAAGGCACTCTTAGGGCACTTCACAGGACTGATACCAAATATCTATGCCACGTATAATTTAAAACATGATTTGTCATGAATTCAGTGCAAGGATTTGAGCAAAACAAAACAAAGCACTATTATCCAAAGAATCTATAAAATGACAAGTGGAAAAACGCTATGGCAGAGTGTTTTTCAGTTTACAATTTCCTTTCTGCTAAAAACTACTTCTGCAGCAAAAGTAGCAATGATGTGTAGGTGTGTAAGTGTGATGATGGGAGAAACACTTCCCATTTTCTTCTATTATTTGAAGTACAAGACATTTTTCATCAAGTGCATAGCATCAAATCTCCTTTCTCTATGCCTTATGTCACTATGGAATTGGAATCTGATTTTTAAATATTTTAAGTATATATGGAAACTTTTAAACTAAAATGACAGCTAAATTTTATATCCTCAAATGATGGTCCCAATCTTCATTTTCAACCAGAAGGCTCAACTATGATATAACAAACCCAGAGTGGTTATTGTTCCTGTTTAGTTGGGAATCTTTTTATGATATTTAATATGGTGGAGGATTTTAGAACATTCTAATGAAGAAATCCCACTTCCGATTCTTAGAAATTACTAATTTAGGAAACATCCACATACTTTAATCAACTTAACTCTTGATAAGAGGGGGAAATGTTCAGGCATTCTAACTAGATTATCAATATTTGTGCAAAATTTGTTTCCTCACAAATTAAACCACAGTCTGGTTTTATTACAAGGTGGAAAATATGGTTAATGTATGAATGAGTTTGAATCACTGAAAGAATGTATGAGGTTATTTTGATCAAAGTGATGAATTTCATCCCTTGGTGGTATCTGATTTATTTCTAAAGTTCTTAAAACAGCTTCTCCTTCTCTTCCTTCTCTTCCTACAAGGTGGAAAATATGGTTAATGTATGAATGAGTTTGAATCACTGAAAGAATGTATGAGGTTATTTTGATCAAAGTGATGAATTTCATCCCTTGGTGGTATCTGATTTATTTCTAAAGTTCTTAAAACAGCTTCTCCTTCTCTTCCTTCTCCTTCCTCTCCTCTCCTCCCTTCTCCTCTCCTCCCTTCCCTTTCCTTTTCTTCCCTTCTCTCCTGCTTTATCTCTTTCTCTCCCTTTCTTCTCTATATATATTTCATATATGAAATATGAATTTGAAATATATTTGAAGTATGTTTTCTCTACGGCAAACATGAGACCCTTCGGGAATCCTTTGGAAATATGGTCTGTGTCATTTGAATCAGTGGTGTGATTCAAATTGTTTTACCACCAGTTTGGTGGGCGTGGCTTGGTGGGCATGCTTTGCCTAATAATGCTGGCACACAGCTTTCCCCATACCAGCTGAGACCTGCAGCACCAATCAACTGAGGGGATAAAGAGAAAAGCACAGGGGCTGGTGGGAGGGTCGATGCTGCATTTTTCTCTTCTTTCTCCTCTCAGCTGGCTGGAGGCTTTTTTCCCCCCTCCTCTCAGCTGATCATTGGCTTTTTTTTAACTATCAGTTCAGCTGCAATGGTCAGAACTGGTAGCATGCCACCACTGATTTGAATGCAAAACTGAGAAATGGCTGAAGACATGATCTTGTTTGTAAAATGTAAATCCATAGGTTTGTTGAATCCCATAACATGCTAGCAACCCTCTCTTTGGGCTCCACTGTCAGATTCATTCCACTTCAGATCATACTGACTAAAGTGAACATGTCCTGTTTTCTTTGCCATTTGTCAAATGCTGCCCAGGTGTTCATTTCTTCTGCTTGAGCAGAGGTTTGGACTAGAAGACCTTCAAGTCCCTTCAACTCTATTATTCTATGTTCTATACCTTTCTTTCATTTAAGGAGCTTCCTAAGAGACCACCATGTTTTGACAAATGTTTTCATGGAAAGCCACTTCAGAAGAAAGGATATGGGATGCTTTCGAGTTGTGAACTACATTTTAGCTTGTAGTTCAGTGTCTAGCTGTTTGAATGTGGACATGGTATCTGTCAGGACTGTGTGAAGCTTCAAGATTTGATCAAAGTAGCCCCTTTAAAGGAGTGCCCTCAATCAAAGTCATGTTTCTCTTAGAAGTGCTGGATCAGAACTCTCAACTTGTATGATCTGCAGGGTAGAAGGAGCTGCAACATTTGCAGAATTCCTTTTCAGTTAAAAGGACAACAACTGAACACATGCACCCAGCCTTTTTTTTTTTTTTTCAGTTAAAGCAAAGCAGCTGGCCAGATGGATCCAATCTACTTCAACTCTTTGATTTAAAGGATCAAAGGAAAGAATTTTGATTTTCCAAGCTGAAACATCAACTCAGTTTGGATGATTGTTCACAGCTCTGGCTGGCCTTTTATTCAAAACCTTATCTTATATTTAAAGACTTGATCCTAAGCTTTCTTGCTATGGAGAAAGTACCCTTGTCTTTCCCTGCATTTCCCAATGCATAAAATAGACCTGAAAAGGGATCTTAAAAAGATATGCTGAAGATCAATAGATACCTTTCTCTATTCATTTAATTTTATTCTGAGTATCCTGGGAGATCCATCGGTTGTGTGACCAGCTTTTAAAACATTGATATCTCCATCACAAAAGCATATTAGAAATTCTACTGAATATGTTTCAGACCTCTGTTCCAAATAACTAGAAATAAAAGTTTCTAAGCAAGGTATATTTAGACTATAAAACTAAAGATATGCAAATGGCAAGGCACAAAGATTTTAAAAATAACCCCATTTGACTATTTGGGATTAGTGAAGGTCATTGCCAGCTGTTGAGTATTTCATTTAACATTTTATATAATAAAGAGAGGTCAAATACAGACAAATGCAAGGATGTGGAAAACCAAAAGCTTCCTCGTTTTGTTTTGTTTTATACAAAACAAAAACAAAAACAAACAAACATTTTTGTTCAACAGGTCATGTCTCTCTTTAGGAGACTTTTTGGGAGCCATGATTGAAAAAGTTCTTAAATCAAATGTTTGGTAAAAACTCCATGTCATTTTGCTACCTGGGACACCCATCTAAGATATTCTGCCTAGCTGAAGAGATGGTCTTGTTGACTTATTTCTGTACACCAGGGGTGTCAAGCTCAATTTCATTGAGGACTGTATCAGGGCTGTGGGTAACCTTGGGGAACTGGGCAGGCATGGCCAACTGGATGGGCATGGCCAACTGAATGGACGAGGCCAGGTTGACAGCACTCCCCAAACTGCTGGCATGGTCAGATCTGTGTATCTGCCATTCTTCAATGGAAGAAGGGGGGGGGGGGTTGGATTTGATACAATTAATTCATTTCCTCTCCATGTATCCTAAATATCCTATTTCTTACAATGGCTGTGTATAATCTTTACCACAATTTGTAACTATTTTCTGGCACCCCAGATACCTGGAAAAATATCACCTCTTTGAGGGATGTAAGAGGAGAAGGGCCATGTGGAATGCAGCACTGGAAGATAACTCCTGGGAACCTTTCCTTATCTGCTTTCTCAGGAAGTGGGATAATAACATGTTCACACCTGTGGATTGGTGGAATCCACATTGGATTGCTGGGAGGAGTTCTTATTCCCTTTACCTTAGTTGCATGCCCTGAGGGACCTTAGACCCTGCTTTGAATTTTGACTTGCTTTTACCACTCCTCAATAAAAAGATTCCTTTTGAAATACAAAGCCTTCAAGAGTTCATACTTATTTTTTTGAAGGGGGGAGAGGCTGGTTCTTACAGGCATGTTTCCTCTTTGCACAGGGTAGAACAGGCTGAAGCTACATTGACCTGATCTCTCCTCTTCACATTGAGTAGCTCGGGCCGAAGGCACACTAGCCCAATTTTTCCTCTTTGCATTGCGTAGACCAGGATGGCCCCATGGGCCAGATCCACGGACCTTGAATTTGACACCCCTGCTGTAGACCAAACAAAACAAAACAACTGAACAAGCACAATCACAGGAACTATTGTATTCCAAAGCCTACATTTTAATGTCATTAAGGGGAGAAATGACCAATGCTACTATGTATTCATTTATTTATTTAGTTAAAATATTTATACAGCTACCCATCCTCTATCAAATCCTGGGTAGCTCCTAACCAACTATACTACCAGTAGCAATAATGCTGTGCACTGTTGTATCTATTTTTTTTTTAACAACTCTTTATATGTTGCACTACTTAGAATATTCTTTCATATACTGAAAAAAAAGTAATCTGAGGATGAAATCACGTTTTAAATACTTTGATTATTTTTAAAATGCAATTATTTATAGACTGATGTTTTATTTGCTGTCCACTGCCTGGCAATATGAAATGTTTGACAATCTGATTCAGCAATATTTTCCTTGTGCCTAGGCTATTGACATTTTTGGGTGGACTAACAGTAAATCATAATTCCCTAGGCTGCTCATTAACTTTTAGGAATAGATATACTAACTTTTAAGTTCAAGCTCCTTTGACTGGCAATGAATTAGGTACATAGAGACTGCACAGGATGTATCGAAAATGTTTCTGTTGGGCAATAAATAATATTGCCTGAAAACTTAATTTTGCTTTAGCAAACATAATCCCCAATGTCACTATTTCCTTCTAGATTCACATGGATGCTTTGCGGACTGTGGAGATCAGAATACTTGTCACTTCAGATGAATTATATTTTCATTTCAAGCAATGTCATTATCAAGCTGGTAGGTACCATCCATCACCTTAAGATCATGGATCACTGCAGTTAGGATCTGACTCGATTCCAATGCAGGGAGGGAAAGCCAGCTCTGAACTTCTTTGAAAGGATGTCATTTTACCTGGAGAAAGATAATACTGAAAGGAAGCTATCTACAGCAATAAATGGAGAAGGAATACACTTGTGAAACAAAGCTGAACTGCAAAAGAAAATAAGCCTTCAGGAAGTCTCTTGATTAATTCATTGCAGGTTGTTTTGCAGCATTCATAAAGGGAAAAATGTCCAGGACAAAATTGTTATCTCTCAGAGATGTTGTAGTGTTGGGTTTTCTGGTCCTTAAGTCTGAGACAACCTCCCTATTCTGTTTATAAAGTAAAGGTAAAGGTTCCCCTCATATATATGTGCAAGTTGTTTCTGGCTTTAGGGGACGGTGCTCATCTCCATTACAAAGCTGAAGAGCCAGCGCTGTCCGAAGATGTCTCCATGGTCATGTGGCCAGCATGTCTAAACGTCAAAGGCATATGGAAAGCTGTTACCTTCCCATCAAAGTGGTCCCTATTTTTCTACTTGCATTTTTACATGCTTTTGAACTGCTTGGTTGGCAGAAGTTGGGACGAATAATGAGAGCTCACTCCATTACGTGGAGCTAGGGATTTAAACCACTGAACTGCTGACCTTTCTGATTGACAAGCTCAGCCACTGAGGCACTGCATCCCCTGAAAGTTTAGGGCCATGCCCCTTCTGTTTATATGATATCAGTAATGTCTTGGACCCCAAAAAGTTGACTTGTGTTACCTTTCCAACTCTTTCCTTACTTAAGAACATGTAGTATTCATTGCCCTTATTCTGTTTTTCAAAGGGATTCATAGTTCTTTCTTATCATTTGCTGGTGACTGCTAAAGAAGCTTCAATGGATGAGTTTCACAAAATCCAACTTTGGGATGTGCTTGAAATTGGGAAAAGCAGAAATTTGTCAACTTTTCCAGGACATACATATACATATTTCTGCCTAACAGCTATTCATTGTTTATTCATACCTGATGAGTAGGCCACCTTCCTGCTTTTGTAGAGAAATTTCAATCTCTCAGTAGGATCAATGTATATGCATAATTTTATTCTGATATCCAGCATCACGAGGCAAATATATGGTGCCTGCCACTATTCTGGCTTGGCTTGCCTTAAACAAAAATTTGCTATGTCATGTGAAACTTGGTCTTTCTTAGCTCCTGCTGGTTAGTATAACTAGCTTGATGCTTTGATGATTGGAGCAAACATTTTCTCTGGTTACATTCACGAAATTGTATGTGTCATTTGTGTATTCCATGCATGTGCAAAACAAGAACTTCTATACATTCTGAACAGGAAAGCAAGTAGCTCCTTATTCAACATGACTGAAAGCATTTTCTGTTTCACACAATGCTGTAGGATAAGGTGTGATAGAACATGGGGTGGAGTTAGAAGAGGTATTGTCATAGAATCCCTATATAGTCATAAGCAGACTGAATCCAACCACCCCAAATTCTGTTGACTTTATCTCATTCCTAGCAGTGCTAACTATTAATTGAGAAGATACCTGCATATAGGGGTTTCAACAATAAATCAGTTTAATTAGACCTTCGCATGTAGGACCTGATCTTTTGCATTCAACAAAAGCTTTGTTTCCAAGAGCAACTGTTTCCAATCTCTACCGTTACTCAAAAGTATAAGGTGTTATTTTCAGGACAGGTATAAAGCTTTTGCAACAGACACCACTGGAATCAAATGGGATCTGTGCAATGTGTATGTGTGGGCTGTCCAGGCTTCAAAAATAATCAGAACACTTGCTTTGAACCTCACACAACTGCAGCTATGGATATTTATTTTAAAAAGCAGCTCTATTGTGTCACTCTTCTACACAAACCTAGAAAACCTTGGTTGTTTTAAGGTTGCATTATGAATCAACTCCTGAAAACAGTGACATCTTTAAAAAAAAATAAATCATTTTTTTAATATTCTGTCCATGAAGAACAGAGAGCAAAATCTATTGCCACGTTAATAATTTGGCCACCGATAAGAAGACTTCATTGGTTTTCCTTCAGTTGACAGGCATTTAAACTGCATTCCAGCTTTCCAGCTGGCCTGAATTTACAGATAACTAGACATGGATATTAAAAGATCATGAGATGTTCTGGTTCCTCATATCTCTGTAGGCCATCATCTGCTGCTGAACAGGTGCAAAGAACGGTACTATGCATAGCTAAAAATAGCTTAGAGTATCTTCAGAAATGATATATTCTGCAAGTATTTTCAGGCTGGATTGCAGCTCAGCCTCATCTTGTTCAGGATAAGAGAAAAATCACATGTTTGCTTTTAGATGATCCTCTAGGTAAACTGAATTCATATATTTCAACTGTAGGATATCTTCAGAAGCTCAGGCAGGGGAACTGAACCAAAATTCAAGCAACAAAATAAAAATATATGTTTATATTAGATGAAGTTTGAATTGAGAAACAAAACTGGAAAAAATAGACTACTTCTAAGAAGCAGCAGAATTAATTTACTTATGCAGACAGATAGATAAGCAAAACTTTATTTTGGACGTCGAGCAAAATCCGTAAAATGAACAATAAAAAATTATTCCTTGACAACAAGAACTGTTAGCAACCATTTATGGACAAAGCATATACATGAGAATATATCTAAATACCTTTAGAAAATAATTTATTTTGATTATCTATTATCTTGATTATCGTCCAGAAGTATTTCACAAGAAGAATATTATACTCCTTTGCTCACAACAGAATACCCTACATCACCAGGCTTGAAGTTTTGGGCTTGGACAACCTAGAACTAGACTGCCTATGGTTGGACTTAAGCGTAGTACATAAAATTATCTGCTACAATGTCCTACCAGTCAATGACTACTTCAGCTTCAACCACAGCAATACAAGAGCACGGAACAGTTACAAACTCAATGTAAACCACTCCAAACTTGATTGCAGAAAGTACGACTTCAGCAACAGAGTGGTCAATGCCTGGAATGCACTACCTGACTCTGTTGTTACATCCTCTAACCCCCACTCCTTTAACCTCAAACTAACCACTATTAACCTCACCCCATTCCTAAGAGGTCTGTAAGAGGTGTGCATAAGTGCACAATCCCTCCCATCCCTGTCCTATTGTCCCCATTTATTCATACCTATTTCCCATATTCATAGTCATGTTTATTTTTATACCTATTATCTTGAAAGCAATTGACAATTCAAATAAAATCAAATAATAAATAAATAAACAAACAAACAAACAAACAAACAAATAAATAAATAAATAAATAAATAAATAAATAAATAAATAAATAAATAAATAAATCTAACGCAAGTATCAGAGTACCTGGAAATTTAAATATGAGAGGTAATTGGTGATGAGTGTCCCTATAGTGGGATAGAAGGACATGTGATGTGGTTTCTATAGTACCTATATGGCAGGTGCATTGTTGGGTTTTTATGTGGGATATTTCTATATTTTCCTTGCAGGCTGAACTTGGGAGGTGATAAAAATATGATGTAAGTTAGAAACTAAAATTTTGTTATTTATTTATGCATGTGTTTGACTTATTTTTGGCAAACTCAAGGTGCCATATGTAACTAATGCTTCTATTTTCAACAGCAACAAGGGTTCCATGAAGTGGATTGGACAGAGAGAAAGTGGGGTCCTTGTTACTTTCCAAGCTTGGGGGTTTTCTTGCAGATGTTTCATTACCAAATGAGGTAACATCATTCCTGCTAGCAGCTGCTGATGTTACCTAATTTGGGTAGTGAAATAGCTGCAAGAAAATCACCAAGTTCAAAGACAACCAAGGATCTCACAGTTCAACCCTGAACTACCAATATTCTGTTCTATTGAGGTATTGAGAGAAAGTGACTGACCCAAAGTCACCCATGCAGCTTTCACTAGCCCAAACACCTGAACCAGTGGTGGGATTCAAAAAAATGTTACTACTGGTTCTGTGGGCATGGCTTGGTGGGCGTGTCATGGCTTGGTGGGTGTGGCTTGGTGGGCATGGCAGGGGAAGGATACTGTAAAATTTCTTTCCCACCCCACTCCAGGGGCAGGATACTGCAAAGTGCCCATTCCCTCCCCACTCTTGGGGGAAGGTTACTGCAAAATCCCATTCCCTCCCCACCTCACTAACCTGCTTTCCAGATCTGCTCTCCTGCACAGGGCAACAAAAGAAGACCCAGCCAATCAGCCGGGACTTGAGAGGCAGAGAATAGATGGGGGTGGGGAGGTCAGAAGTGGTACTTGCCAGTTCTCCAAACTACTCAAAATTTCTGCTACCAGCTCTCCAGAACTGGTCAGAACTTGCTGAATACCACCTCTGACTGAACTAATTCTTTTCACACAGCCCTTCAAACTGTTCTGTAGACAAAACCATGGATTCTTGGGGGTTTCCATGGATGCAAATAGAGGCAGATAATCTTACATCTGATGCTATTTCCCTTTTTCCAAGATTTGTCTTCCCTCAAATTATTTATTCTGGATCTTAACTACTGAAGTGGGGAATAATTCAACATATAATTAATCATTTGACACAAATCTATTATAGTTCTACATATTCCCCACAAACATTCAGCAGAGTAAGCAGCTACTATACAAAGAACTACATTCTTCTGGTTTCATCAGAGAAAAAGGAGCAATTCAAAATGTTCCTCAAACTCTCCTAATGAGTAGAGGCATAGCAGTCTCTATAGCTTCTCATGAAAATCTTAAAAATTGTTCACCTTCTGATAACATGCTGTGTGATACAACCTTTGTACATTGGCATCATATTAAGCACCATACAATATAACAAGATATTCTTTATAGACTCCTTCATTTGTGATTACCAAATTGCAGAAGCTCAGCTGAAAAACAGAGATCCTTGAAGATGTACATTTGCAGAAAAATAAAGATGTGATTTTCCTCAGGGTGCCCTTACCAGATTCCAAACTGCACTCCTCTTTTAAATTTTAAACATGCCTAATTGTCAACGGTGCAATTGTCCCACCAGGATTCAATTTATTTGCAGAAGAAAGCTGTCATTATGAAGACGTTCACAGTGGGAATTTGTTTCTAGTTCATTGGAAAATAGCTTCATGTTCTTTCGGCAGTAAATGTTATCCAGCAGGAAAAAAAAAAATCATTGGTTAAACAAAATGTGCTTCACACAGATATTCTAAAGTAAAGGAAATATTACTAAGATCAGGGGTCAGCAACCTGTGGCTCTGGAGCCACATGTGGAGCCACATCCCTCTTCTGCAGCTTCCTGTTGTTGCTCGGCTCCACAATTGATAGGGCTTTTGGTTAGGAAAGGTAGAGGAAAAAGGACGCCGTGCTAGGAGGACACTGTATGGTGGGGAAACTGCCCTAGAGTCTCATCAGATCCAGAATTGAATGGGGGCTTCTGGTTAGGACCTTTTGGCTCTTTGAGTGTTTAAGGTTGCTGACCCTGACTTAGACATACTGGATGTACCAGTTCACCAATGTCTGAAAGACTTTTTGGGTGTTCTCTTGAAAATGGCTGTGATAGTCAAAGACAAACCTCACTACTAGCTATTTTATAACAATTGTTGCTTCCTCTCAATTACAGAGGGCTACATTTCCTGATTGGTGAGATTGGTGAGTAACTTCACTGTCTCCTACTTTGTCTCATTGGCATCAATGAGAAAGAAGGAAACTGCTGTGAACAGTGCACTTGTATTGTTGGACTTCCCTATGTTCCACTTGTCAGGAGTTTTCAGTGAGATTAATTGATCATACTCTTGCATTTGTTAATGATTGAGCCTTATCATTGGTGACATCTTTACTCAGGGTAAACCATTTCCTAAAGTCCATGAAATCTCTACTATTCCCATTTTGAGGTCTCTTCAACCCTTTAGGAAGGTTGAAGAAGTTTTTGTTTTCTTTTTCTCTATCCAATTAATGTTTTTGCAATTTGCTACCCAAGCACTCTTTCATATTCTTCAGAGGAATAATAAGAAATTTGGTGTCCTCTAGATATTTTGTACCACTCTAGATATTTTGACTACTTAGCATAGGGGTGGAGCAAAAGGAACTTTAAATCCAAGTTGAATGTCACTTGGCTGTATCTTCTTGGTTGGATAAGAATTATGTTTATGGTTGTATGAGTACCAGACCCAAATTAAGTCAAGCTATGTCTCTTCCAATTGCTACTACCCAACTCTATTGGTTTATTCTCCTTGGGAATCAGATACGGTTTCAGATCATCCATTTCCTGGACCGTATCCCAGGAAATATATAATTTAAAAAGCCCAGCACGAATAAAGGAACTGGGGGCAATTATTCTCCCCCTCCTTTGTTCTGGAAAACTAGAAATGTAGGAATGTCTGACTTGAGTTACTGAACAGTGACAGCAAATAATTTAAAGCTGGCGATCACAAGCATCTGGTTATTTAATAAAAGGAATGGCCTTTCAGAGTAAAATCATATACACTGACTCCACTTATCATGGTACATTTGAAAAAAAATGTCAGTCTCTCTATGGGAGCTAATTAACATTTAGCCACCAGGTTCCCCCACAGATCAACAAACCAATTAAAGTAACTTTTCCCCCCATTTCTTCTGTTTTGGATGAGACTGGTTCTTTTCTTTAGGCCTGGAATGTATCTCTCAGCAGCATCAGGAAATTAAAAAAATCTGTCTCCTTCTTTGAAGGATTATCTGCTTGATCAATGGCCATTATACATTAATAGGACAAATGAGACCACAGTAGAAACATAGAAGTTTCCTTTAACACGTATAACAGATGTTTTATATATATATATATATATATATATATATATATATATATATATATATATATATATATATATATATATATATATATATATATATATATATATGGATCTTTGGTTATTCGGGTTTTCTCCCGCGTAAGATTGGAATTATCTAGGCAACGTTTCGATGAAGTCTCATTCATCATCTTCAGGCTTGGTCTTCAGCTCTGTGCTTCTCAGAGTGATGTGAGCTCGCAGCTGCTTCTTCCTTTTAACTGCTCCTGGGCGTGTGACTTGATTGGCTGGGGGCTTGGCTGTGTTCTGATTGGATGGGGGGGTGTTCTCATTGGTTGGGGGTTTGGCTGTGTTCTGATTGGTTGGGGGGTTGGCTGTGTTCTGATTGGCTGGAGGCGTGTTCTGTTCAGGTGGGGGCTTGATTGTGCTTGATTGTGCTAAGACTAACCTGAGCACAATCAAGCCCCCACCTGAACAGAACACGCCTCCAGCCAATCAGAACACAGCCAACCCCCCAACCAATCAGAACACAGCCAAACCCCCAACCAATGAGAACACCCCCCCATCCAATCAGAACACAGCCAAGCCCCCAGCCAATCAAGTCACACGCCCAGGAGCAGTTAAAAGGAAGAAGCAGCTGCGAGCTCACATCACTCTGAGAAGCACAGAGCTGAAGACCAAGCCTGAAGATGATGAATGAGACTTCATCGAAACGTTGCCTAGATAATTCCAATCTTACGCGGGAGAAAACCCGAATAACCAAAGATCCACATACAAATACCCGCGAGAACCTCAGAAAACATATATATATATATATATATATATATATATATATATATATATATATATATATATATATATATATATATATATCTGGCATTCAGCCAATCAAGATACAAAAAGAGCCCCCCCCCAAAAAAAACAAACAAACAGAAGATATTAGTAGCAGAACACAGCAAACTCCAAGACCAATAAACACAGACCAAGACTCTCAACCAATCAGGAGGAAGAAAAAACCATTCTGACACAGCAATAGGCTGCCCCAAATTTAAATCTGAAACCACTGTAAAAGTCTGACTCATAGACAAACACCATCCAGAAGCCTGATGATGGCAGATGAGATTCTGCTGAAATGTTGCTACAACTTTAAAAGCACCACGTGGGAAAATACCCGAACAAAGCTGAATGCCAGACATGTAAGTACCCGCGAAAACTTAAGAAAACATATATATATATATATATATATATATATATATATATATATATATATATATATATATATATATATTTGTTTTCTGAGGTTCTCGCGGGTATTTGTATGTGGATCTTTGGTTATTCGGGTTTTCTCCCGCGTAAGATTGGAAGTATCTAGGCAACGTTTCGATGAAGTCTCATTCATCATCTTCAGGCTTGGTCTTCAGCTCTGTGCTTCTCATATATTAGGGATATTTCTTTCTTCTGAAGTTTCAAAACAGCAAAGTTGTCAAATTTGCCAGTATTACTAGTTCACAATTCATATTTTATATTAAAAATAACACATTTTTCAGGCACATATTTTAAAATGTGCTGTTCTCTTTCAGGTGCATTTGTTGTAGTTATCACACTCAATGTACAACTGTGCCTGTTTTATCTGTATATCACAAGAGATTTTCTTAAATAGAAAGCATTTTGGTACATATAGGTGGTTACATGTATATTTCATATGCTTTCTTTCCAAATTATATTTCAAATTTTGTACACATTTAAATTTGGAAGGTTTTGTATTGGGTATTTTGCATCATATATGGTTTCATAAGTATTACAATAGAAAGTATCTCATAATACTATTGCACTGCATGGATTCTGTAGTGTGGCATGATATTGTATATACTTCATTATTAATTACAACAATAACATTGCTGTCTGATGATCACAATTGTTGATGAAGGACATAATTCAGAAAAGAATCTGCTTCAACCTAGACTCAAGGAGATATTAAATCTCATTCACTCCATTCTGATCTTTTCCTTCCTTCTGTTCTTGCATTTCATGATGTAAGGATAGTTGAAGTAAGGAGCAAGGAGCTTGTTGGAGCACCAAATGAAACATAAAGCATTCTGGTGGTGCTAATTCAGTCAATCACCTGGAAAAATTTAACATCACAGTCAAGAGCCATGGAACCTTATTCAAAGGGATCCAGTTTTTGACTTATTTGGATGTGAGTCATGGCCCCATTTTGAAATACCTGGGAGGATGGATGGATGGATGGATGGATGGATGGATGGATAGATAGATAGATAGATAGATAGATAGATAGATAGATAGATAGATAGATAGATAGATAGAGGGGTGGGTTTCTATTAGTTCTGCCCACCTCTGTAGAACCGGTAGCTCTGAAGAGCAGCGGACATAGAACCGGTTCTATGTCTGCTGATGTTTTTGCTCACCCGCCCACCCGGGCTCTTACCTGATCTTTATTTCCTGATTTTTCAACTTCAGCTGCCGAATGAGGCACAGCTGCAGTTAAAAAAGCAGGAAAAGAGGGCTGTTTCAAAGGCTGCTTCTCTGCACAAAGCATGATGATGATGATTTACAGGCGCGCGGCGCACAGCATGCAGGAAAGCTCGTAAATCCCAAACCAGTAGTTAAGCCTGTCATATCCTAACCCTGGATAGATAGATAGTTAGTTAGATAGATAGATAGATGGATGGATGGATAGATAGATAGATAGATAGATAGATAGATAGATAGATAGATAGATAGATAGATAGATGTCAACGAATGGCCAACACTCTTAAAATTATAGAGGTCAGACCAAATTGTTTATTTGAAACTTTCATTTCACTTACAATACATTTGTCCTCATGGGTGTCCATGGGGTACAGAAACGAAGCATTTTAAAATTTAGTGAATGATGACATCATTGTAGAAATGATACAATTTAGATAATTTGCAGGGATAATGTAATCACAGGTTTAACATTACTGTAACTCTTAAAGGATGTTTCAGTTTATCGTCTCCTGACAGTATTTTGAGAATGTAGTAACAACTCTTTGTTTGTAGTTGGCAATCTGTGAGACTAAAGGTTCTTACATTTACAATTCTGCAGGTGAACAGCATTTTTTTAAAAAATGCTTTCTTTAGTTCTGCCTCCCTGGATATAATGCGTGAAATGTTCAATTACAAGAATACCTTTGTGAATAATTCCCATACTTATTTTTACTAAATCTTCCCGGTTGGTTATCAGGAGGAGTGCTGTTCTCATTATTAAAGTATATATATATATATATAAAATTTGCATGCAGCCCATCTTATTACTGTGTAATTCTGGCTGGATTACAGCTTCATAAAAGCAGTATAAATAATTAAAGAAACTGTAACACATTAAATCTTAAAGTTGAAACAGCATTAACAATTAGAAAAGGATCAGATAGATAAACCACCTTTAACATAAGGATCAGATAGATAAACCATCTCATCAACCTCTGTCCCCCCGTTCCTTCCTTTTTTCCTTCCTTTTTTCCTCCCTCCCTCCCTCCCTTTCTTCTCCAACAGTAGATTGATTCCAACTTCCAAATTATAAAATTGGGTCCTCATGCCAAGGCCTACTTATATATGTTACAACTTCTTACTCTCGGCACAAAAAGATCACATTTAATCTTTATCTAATTCTCACAGATTTATATAGATTTTCCTAACTGACACAATGGAATTCAATGTGGAGAAAATAAGATGTTACATTTAGGCAAGAAAAAGAAATCTATAGATACAGATCAGGTGAAATCTGGCTGAATAGCAGGAACTGTGAGAGGAATCTTGGAATTCTAGTGGACAATCAATTAAATATGAGCCAGCATTGTGTAGCAGCAGCCAAACAAGGCAATGCAATCTTAGGATGCAATATTAGAGAGGGATAAAATCAAGATCATGTTTTCCCCAAAATAAGACCAGCTCTTATTTTCTTTGGGGGCTCAAAATAAGCACACCTGCTTTGTGGCTGTGGCACCAGCATGCCACTTGATCCCTTGCTCTATTGCAGTTGCAAGCAAGCAGAAGAAGTAGGCTAGCATCCACAAGGGCTCCTGATGCATATGTCAGGTATTGGGGCATGGGTGGCCTGGCTGTGGGAGCCCTCAGGTAAGCTGGTGTGGGGAATGTGGGGGGATGGGACAGCACCACCATCACTCTGCCTTACCCTGTGGTGTGGCACTGTGACCAACCAGAAGGAATGGGCGGGCGGCTAGCTGCGCAGGCTGTTTAGTAGGTCAGGTCAGTTTCAAGATTAACATAGATTTTTGGGGGGGTGGGGTGGGGTAAGGCTTATATTAGGTGCACACGTAAAATCATGCTAGGTCTTATTTTTGGGATAGGTCTTATTTTTGGAGAAATGGGGGGGGGTAGTAGCATTCTATAAACCTTAGTAAGGCCACACATGAAATACTGCTGTGATGGTGAACCTATGGCATGCGTGCTGGAAGTGGTATGCAGAGCCATCTCTGCTGGCATGTGAGCCATCACCCCAGATCAGTTCCACTGCATAAGCATATGCACCTTCCACCAGTCAGCTGATCGTCAGGTATCTGCTGTGCATGCTCAGGGGGCAGGGCACACATGGGAGACAGTGTGCATGCCCAGAGGGGGTTGGGGCATCTACAGGGAATCACATGCACATGTGAAGAGGTAGGGGAGAGGGACGGTTGCATGCACATGCACAGGGGCGTGGGGGTCACTCTCATTATTGCATTATGGGTGCAAGCAGGCAAGCATGCACATGTGGGCACACGTACACTTTCAGCACACGATGACGAAAAGGTTAGCCATCACTGAATTACTCCATCTAGCCTCAGCAGGGGTTTGGACTACAAGACCTCGAAGGTCCCTTCCAACTCTCTTATTCTATTCTATTCTAAGATGTAGAAACTTTGGAAAGAGTGCAAAGGAAAGCAACAAAGATGATTAAGTGTATGGAGACTAAAACCTATGCAGGAACTAGGCATGGACAGACACGTGAAGAGAAGAACCATGGGAGATATGATAGAAGTGTTCTAATATTTGAGGGGCTGTCGCATAATAGAATAGAAGGAATGGAATAGAATACCTTTATTGTCATTGCATTCCACAAATACAATGAAATTTGAAAGCTACTCCAGCACAGTTCCCCAAGCACCACATCTCAATCACACTACAGAGCATTTAAAAATTAAATTATTATTATTATTATTATTATTATTATTATTATTATTATTATTATTATTATTATTATTAATAATAATAATAATAATAGCCTAAAATTTATCTAAAGCATTTAGTAAGTTAAATAGTTTAAAAATGCCACTATATACACAGGACTAAATCACAAATGCACTGTTTGATTCAAGACAATTACTACCTTGGAAAAAGAAACTGTTTCTCAATCATTTTAAGACACCTATAACATCTCCCTCATGGTAATAGTTCAAAATATTAGTGTCCAGGATGAGAACGGCCTGTGGAGATTTTTAGTGTTCTAGAGAGGAGTCTGTTTTTTGCAATCTCTTCCAAGAAGAGAGAGAACAACCAATGATTTTTTTGTGCTGTGTTTATAACTGTCTGGAGCATCTTCTTATCCACTGCAGAGCATCCAGCATAACACACCGTTTACATAGTATGCCAAAATGCTCTCGAGGCACCTGAAGGCCCGACAAGGAATAATGGATGGAAACGGTTCAAAGAGAGATTCAACCTAGAAATAAAGAGACATTTCTGGCACTTAGAACTTGGAGCTTGCTTTCAGAAGTTGTGGGTGCCCCCTCACTGGAGGCTTTCAAGAAGAGACTGGACAGCCACTTATCAGAAATGTTATAGGGTCACCTGCTGGAACAGCAGGTTAGACTAGATAACCTCCAAGATCCCTTCCAAATCTGATATTCTGTTATTTCCTAAAGTGAATTTTATTAGCCTTCCTATATGACCTTAATGGATCAAGGGAAAGTTAAGAATTCAAGTTACCTCAGAAAACAAAGAAAGCTAATTCTTGAAAGAAAATGGGGAAAGTTGGTTGGAACTTCCAACTTACAAAGAAACTTTCGAAACAATGCAAGAAACTCATGAAATACATGCTTTCTCGTTAAAATTGAAAGGCAGCTTTAGTAATGAAGTTTAGTGGATATTTTATTTTAGGAAAGATTCATAGCAGAGAAGTTTGCAGGATCATTATAAATTAATGCAGTGCAACATTCATGTTAAATTCAAAACACACCATGTAATAAACTCTTGAAAAATAATTTAGAGATTTCCATCATTTTATGTACATTATTCACCACAAATTATTCTCCCATTGAAAAGTCGACAGAAGGTGAATGATAAACAACCTAAACGGATTCATTCCATTCCTGGCATTATCAAGATTCAGACTGAAAGGAGCCCAGTTCACAACTCACAGAGATGTGGGCAAAAAAAGTTAGATGTTTTAAAAAAATGAAAGCCCTCTGCAACCAATTTTGAAAGTGAGATCGCACCCTCACACACTGTTGTTTGGAAGCCTTATCTTCAATCCCAGGTGATGGCTCTGCTTTGTGGTGACAGTAATGAAACCTGATTAATTGTAACTCTCTTCATGTATCTGTAAAAAGGATAGGTCAGATGACAACATTAAAAATAACATTAAGTAGAAATTATACAGTACAATCCAGCAAAGTATGATGAAGAAACAATTTCATATGGAGCTCAACGGGTAACCAAAATCTGCTTCTGGAGACATTCAGCCAGTTTTTCAATTCCACAGATGACTTGCCAAAGACAAGTGTGAAAATTACTTCCTCAGTCTTGTTGAGTGTTTGCACACCAGGGACATTAAGAGGAGAGCTAACAAGGAAGGGATTTCATTTTACTGTTTTGATAGTCTCTCCTTGTCTTCTCCCTGATCAGAAGATGGATTTGTCTCATTCATTCTAATTCCTACAGAAGGCATAAAACACTTTCTTCTTTTCCCCCAGTGAGGAGACAAAAGTTCAGAGATACAAGCTTTTCACCACAGCAAGTTGCTTTTTCGATAAATCTCTCTTCTTCTCTTAATATATAAATACTCTTAATGGCCTTAGTTCAAGACCACAATTCTGTACTGCTAAATGCAAACACTATAAATGAACCACAGGAGTCCAGTTGGGATAATTTTGGCTTTACTTCCCCCTAGGGTTACTTGCCAGAATCTAACAAATTTATGAACAGAGAAGCATAACTGTCAACTAGCTCTGGAAGTAGCAATTGCCATACTAAAGCACTATAAAAGACACCAAACGATCTATAAAAGGACAGTGTTTGTCAGTGTATATAGTTCATGAACTGGATTAGACATGGCAACAGATCAGTCATTGGAGGCTGTTTGGAAACTGAAACATAATATTTGTTTTGTATGGTGCCATAAGAGACAGTTAGGAGACTGGGTGTGGCATTGGGTCGAGTTGGTTTGGACTCCGTATGTCTCCACTCTGTAATGACTTGCTTCTGTGAATATTGCTTCCCTGTTCCTGAATTTGTATGCTGACTTCTATTATATGGTATTGTATATAAAGAAGTTTCTTATGTAAATGAATCCTGCAGAATTATTTAATTGTGTGCTGGTCAGATGTGCTGTACAAACTCTGACAGTATTCTCATCATATCCTCAAGCTGAAGAGTCTAGGCAAAATTAGCAGTATATTATTATGGTTGTTTGCACAGTCAGGATTATTATGGTTGTTTGCACGGTCACGATTTGACATTTTTGTCCATCTATGGACTCCTTCCCAAGGACCTTTGATAAGCAGATATTGCTGTTGGGTGCTGTTAAAGATATTGTCACCGGATATAAACTGTTCCAGGTAAACCTTCCTTTTGCAATTGACTTCTGATGAGTTTGTCAATGCCAAAGGTGTTCAATGCTCCAGTTTTTTGAGGATTGCATTGAAGATGTCTGTTACTATTCGTATTCTCTTTGCTCAGATTGTTCACATTTTGCAAGGAAGAAAAATAAACTATTCATTTTGTATGAAGGTTATCTATTTATTTCAACTTTTGCTTAAAACAGGGTTAACAAAGAAACAATCTTCACTTCTATCTTAACATACAGCAGGATTTTGCACTGACCCACTACAGCTGCTTTTCACAAATAACAGCTTCCAGCATAACTCAACATTGCTTCATATCACATACTGAGTTTTTTATCACCAAACCAAAGGAATACAATCAATTGCAAACCTGTTTTTCTTAGCCTTTTGGACTTCTTTTCCCCCCTCACTTCATATATAAGGCCCCATTAGTTGGCAATTGCTGATGTTCAATCAGTTACCCTGAAACACATATATTATGAATAATTTAATTAAAGGCTGTTTTCCAACAATAAAATTATTTCTTTTTTAACCCAGTGAGACAGAACATTAATGGTGCTTCAGTAAATATCCAATCATAAATGCCTTTTGGTTTATTGATATACTTTCTCTGTCAACCAGACAAAGATAATATGGGAAAGGAAACATTGCAATTATATCCTGACATTGTTTAATTCTTACATAGCCTGGCAAATCAATTGGATTCTTGATCCTTCCTGAGCTTGGTTGTTTTCCTGAAGATGTTTCATTATCAAGCTAGATTATATCAACAGTACAAAGAAGAGGGGTTTAATGGCCATTTATATATAGAAACCCACCCTGGCAGTCTTAGACATCTTCTTAATTGTATTTCTTAGAATATTGCTTCCTCTTTGACATTATTTGCTGTTATTTCCTGCTAAAATCTGGGTGTTGGCTGAATATACACAATGCTGTTTGTTTCATTCCTGGGTTTTGGACTATATTTGTCATTCCCCTATCAGAGTCTGAATCCAGGGAGGAAGATGAACAACTGACAGGGAGTTGGAGTGTGGCTCCGTTGGCTGTGTAGTAAACTGGGGAAGGGCAAAGTCTGGTTGGGCAGAGCAGGGAAGAGATAGAACAAGGGAGAGGGAGTTCAGAGGAAGACCCAAGCCCACCCTCTCTTTATCAGAGGGAGGAATGGAGAAGCGAGCAACATGGGTTGCATGGCTTACGGGGAAGGAAACGGCCCTAATTCCCTTTGTTAGCCGCAGCTGGGAATGAGAGTTTAAAAGAGATGCATGCTGAGTGTGGCAGCTGCTGGGAGCAAATGTGAGTTTATATTGTGTTGACTTTAGTTATCTGTGTTCCCGACATCTTGCCAATCATGTTGAGTTATTCACATGTTGAGTGAGTGCCTTCCCATCTGAAAATTCTTGCTCCTGCCTGCTGAACTAATTACTTCATTTTGCCTTGATTAGATTTATAGTTACAGTTTTTGTTGACCATGTTTATGAATTGATTCTCTGCAGCCAAAGGCTGTTCCTGGGAGAGTTTTTCTCCAGACCAGAAGGTAACCAGGACATTGGGGGCAAAGTTGGAGCTAATAAAGGGACTCCTACTGGTTATCTGACTGTGTTGCCTTTGTGCACTCCCCGGGTCATCATAGTATTCTTCAAATGGCACATAAATGGAATTTGTCTCTGTGTGTCTATTGATGATAGATTCATCTGAATGTCAAAATCTTAAGAATTCCATATCATTTTTGGATGTGGCTTGGTCTATGATATCAAGATGTGGTTTGATTTCTCTGTGTGTTCTATTGGAATTACTGCATCAGTTGTGCTGGTACAACTCAACAGATTTAATCAAATTCAATTATTTAATTGGAGCAGCTATTTGGTTGCAGAGACTCACAACATGAAATGATTCTCACCAGTTTAGTTCACTAAGACAAACCCAAAATATGTGAATGATATTGGTGACATGATTCTGAAGATTGCTGTGTGAGACAATTATGGATGTTTTGCCAGACATATGCAAGCTTCTTTGGAACAAATTTGAAACATATTTTGGCAGCTGAAATCATATCTTTAGTGTACACATTTAGTTGCTGATCTCCATATAGGAAACAGCTGATAATCTTCCCCCTTTCCTATTTAAACTATTTGAATGTTGATACATTTTTGATATCTTCATCATCATTCTCAAAAAATATCTCTTACATCAAATTATGTTCTCTAAGTCCATTGGTTGAAGCTTTCCAACGATCATCCAATAATAATTGTCCTACAGCATTGAACTAACATTCCTTTCGTATTCTTTAACTCTACATCCTATAGAATATTCAGTTTGTTAAATGTAATTGCTTCAAAATTGACAGTTTAATGAGTTCCTCCTTGTTTCTTAGCTCGGAGAGAACTCTTGATGATGTTATAGATGTACCGCATCTGCAGCATCAGGATGAAAAGCTAAACTCCTATACAAAGACATTTTGAACTAAAATAAATGGATTGTTGAACCCCATCAGCTAGCTGTCTGAAATGGTCAAACACGATCTCCCAGTTTCATATTTATTTATTTTTTATTTATTGGAGCCAGTCTTTTAATCCAACTTGATATACAGTAACTACTCTACAGTAAAGAATGCTGGTAGGTCTTATTTGATTTGGGATATCTGTTGGAAAAAAAAATGCATGGATCTCCAGATGGAACAAAGGGGCTCATCTAATATAGAACTTAAGATGCAGATTAGGGGAAATGATTCCTTTGGGAGTGTCATAAATTTTATGATCCTGCTTTTCCTTCCATGTTCCTTTTCTTGAATAATAATTGTCAAGAGTACACTTGGGGGGAAAAAGGCTTAGTGTTCATTGATAGTAAAAGAATAACAGAATAAAGAGTTGGAAGGGAACTTGGAGGTCTTCTAGTCCAACCCTCTTCTCAAACAGGAAACCCTATAGCATTTCAGACAAATGGTTATCCAATCTCTTCTTTAAAACTTCCAGTGTTGGAGCATTTACAACTTCTGAAGGTAAGTTGTTCCACTGATGAATTGTTCTCACTGAAAGGAAATGTCTCCTTAGTTTTACGTTGCTTCTCTTCTTGATTAGTCAGGAAATTTCTCCTTAATTATATATTGGTTCTTCTCTTGATTCATTGCTTCTTATCCAACTTCAAGTGCATTGGAGAATAGATTTTGGAACATATTGGAACACGGCTATCATGTCACTCCTAGTCCTTCTTTTCATTAAACTTAGACATATCCAATTCCTGCAACCTTCTTCATATGTTTTAGCATCCAGTCCACTAATCATCTTTGTTGCTCTTTTCTCCCCACTCATTAGCAAAACTGAACCTGGCTGTGTATCTATGTGCAATTCACACAACCAAAAGCCAGTTTTCCTTTCAGGCTTTTGCAGGAGGGTGGCATCATGATTTCTCCCCCCCACCCCGGCACACCCATGCCATCTTCTTGGCAACCTTACAGGAATGCCTTGCTTTTGTCTTCTTCCAGATGGTGTCAGCACCAGCATTAATTTCAGTTCTCTACTGGAGCTGCAATTTGTTCTTCAGATTAATCTTGTTCCTGCTGTCAAGAGACTGTTTTAATTGATCATTTTAATTGATCCATTTATTTCTTTATGAGGTTAGCACAAACCATGTTAGAATTCATTTGACGTACTATACTGTACTTGGCTGAAGCATTTAGATGATAGTTAAAAAATATGTTTATGGTAATGATTGTAAACTGCCTTGCAAAATTCTAAAAGAAGCTAAGAAATATGTTCATCAGTATGATATATCTTCCCAACCCGAGACAAAGAAAAGCAAAATAAAAATATCCTTTCTCCGCCCAAGAAAAAATAAGATGGGTTATTATAAAATTATATAGTTGTCCCCACAGTGCTTTTAAAACTATTATGAAGCACTCAGAATGTTTCCCTAAGACACATGAGAAAGAATAACCTGAATGAAAGCTGCAGTCAGACTTAAGAGAGACTGCCAATGACAATATATGATTTCTAATATATTCCTGTTGAAGCAGTTAGTGAAAATGACAGCTGATAAATGCTTAACTCAAAAAAGTATCCCCAATGATTGTTTTCCATATTGTGATGCCGTTTTCACTTCTCCAGTGTATTTCTGCTGGCTATTGTTAAATAAATTTAGTATTTTTTTTTTCCATAAATCTCCTAGGAAACTTCATCTAGCACATGGGAAAAAAAATGTCTCCAGAGTGTGATCTGAAAGGAATGTTATGACATTTAGCATTTGAAGAAAGTTCATGTTCTTTCATAAAGAAGGATAAGATGTGGTATTCAAAGCTACTTAAAAGGTGTGGACTTAGAATAACTTTATTGTCACTTTGAATGTACACAAATTGGCATACACTGAAATGAAATTTCATAGCATACATCTCTCAAAGGGTCTCCACCTCATACACTATGTAAACATGACTAAATAATAAATAAATAAATAAAAATTGTGCATGTACACCCATGATAGATGGATGGATGGATAGATGGATAGATGGATAGATGGGTAGATGGATAGATGGATAGATGGATAGATGGATAGATGGATAGATGGATAGATGGATAGATGGATGGATAGATAGATAGATAGATAGATAGATAGATAGATAGATAGATAGATAGATAGATAGATAGACAGACAGACTGTTCTTGTATGCTTTTAACTGATTACAGAAATGTTCATCTCTAGAATAAACAAAATCTCTCTTGAATGCTATGTATTTCTAGTGCAGTTCAAATCCTCCAGTGGGAATTGAACTCATGGGACAGTGCACTTTAGATGACTTCATGGGGTATATCAGCTTTGGATAGTGTATAGGTGGTATATAGGTTCTGTTGTTCAATGTTTCAAGAAAAGCTTTTTATATTTTATTCTTTAGAATAAATATATTGATTACATTTTTTCTTAAGGTATAAGACCACACACACACGGGGGGGGGGGTAATACTTTTCAACAGGTTTATATATGATTGAGAAAAGTTGGGAAAAACTTATGTCTACATTGTATGTTTGAAGAATGCCTTCCATTAAAAGAAAAAGAAAAATCACTATTTTCTATAAGATCCCTTTTCTTCCCTTTCTTTGGGTCAAAAGAATCACCTGTGAGAAACCAAAGAGAAGGAGAGGAGAAAAATCTAAGTGGGGACCCTAAAATCCTTAACAATGAATGAGATGCATATAATGATCAATTGCATAACCAAAACAGGGCAGTTGATACACAGCAAAACATTAAACCAACCATGTCTCTCTCCAAATATGATGGGATGTCCATAATAGCTGTAGGGTGACCTTGCAGAATATGAATTGTGCTGTTCCCTTTGACAGCTTAGGAAAAGTGCATTTTTTTAATCTCCCTGATGGTCTAGAACTTTCATGCGTTATATTAGTTGAAAAACTTACTTTTATCCTTTTGGGATTATTTTTATTTTTACTGTTGGTGACCCAAATGCCATAAGGTGACAGACATAGTTTTAAAGTGCTGTGAAAATAAACCTTCTCTTGGAATAACATTGTCAACAACCTTGATGGACTTCCTAGGTCACAAATTCCATTAAGTGCAAGGGATTTGAAAATCTTTTGACTGTAAGAACTGAAGTGAAGACAGGCTTGCATCCAATATACGCATAGGGACAGACAGACAGACAGACACACACACAGAGTATGTACCAACCTTGATGACTTTGGTGATATC
This sequence comes from Hydrophis major, assembly GCA_033807585.1. Classification (NCBI taxonomy): domain Eukaryota; kingdom Metazoa; phylum Chordata; class Lepidosauria; order Squamata; family Elapidae; genus Hydrophis; species Hydrophis major. The sequence goes on along the minus strand of CM066332.1, from coordinate 11,296,965 downwards.
TAGAAATAATTGGCAATTTTTCAATGGCTAAAATCTGTTCCCTGTTTTGCATGACTTTTATGGACATATATATTTTTCCTTAGAAGGAGGAAAAGATAGTATGAATAATAAAAGTTTATATTAAGATATTAAGATAACACCGACTGAAAAGGAAAGGGAGAAAATGTATAACATAAAACATAAAAACAAAAAGCAAACCACTTATTACCTTTGACTTTCAGCTGGAGAGTACATGTCTGTGTGCACACACAGAGAGACGTTCACATATACATACACAGACATACAACACACACACAGAATTATAGTAATTAGACCCAAGAGTTGGTTTTCAAAAATGAAAACTTTCCCTTAACATAAAATAAAATAAAAAAAACAAAACAGTTTCTAGCCCTGAGAGCTTATGAGATGCTGTCCAAGGTTACTTGCATTCTATGGTCATTACCAAGCCTTTTAGTGATCAAAGTAAAGATCTTCATATCATTTGAAAGTTAATAAATTTGCCAATGTAATTTTATTAAAGTCTTTATATTTTAAATGCCTGTCTTTAAAGGTATACAAGCAATTTTGGAAGGGAAAAATTATTAATGATTCTAACACAGATTCAGCCATCTCTTTCTCTCCCTCTCTCCCTCCCTCTCTCTCCCTCCCTTCCTCCTTCCTTCCTCTCCTCTTTCCCTCTCTCTATCCCTCCCTCCCTTCCTTTTTCTTTATTTTAACTTTCTCCCATCTATTTTTGAAATGGTTTACAAATAACATGCCTGACAAAGCCTGGGAAAATTGATAAAATTCTAAGGCAATGTGGCAGTTTAATAAGAGCAGAGTTCAAACATGACATGAGAATTGGCTTATCCCATATTTTTGCTAGGTACATCAGGTGACATTTCTAATGCTGTGTTTTGAAATCTGAATATTTAAACAATACTTTGGTATCCCTAAATGGATTCAAATGGCAAGGAAATTGCATGATAGATGCAGCCTTACTTAGAAAGAAAAAAGACCAAAGAAGAATGTGTTTGTGGTTTAGTTAATAAAAGAAATGAATTCAAATTCAAAAAGAAAGAATACATTTAACTGGAGTTATTTTCTTCTGATCCCTTGATTTGTATGAAGGTGAAATTCACTGTATACTCAGAATTTTTTGTTTTCTGTGTCAGGTAAGACACAGCAGGGGATGAAATGAATTCATCTTCCTGTCTTTGAGTAAACTAAAAGTAATTTTCGTCTTCCCATGTGGTCACTTGTGGCTCTTGTCATGTTCAAGCTAATGATATCAACCCCCCTTAGATTGTTTAAGTATTCATGAAGTAATTAAATTCTCATTAACATATAAATAAAAGAAAACTGAAAACAAGTTTAGCAGGCACCTAACATCTGTTCTAATGCCTTTAAGTATTGAAAATGTGCCATATACAAAAGGTAAAGCATAGTTTGTTCAGTGATGTATTTTTATATGGATTATTTATAGAAATTCTAATTAAACGGATTAGGCACATGAAGGAAAAACTAAACTAGAAAATACAAATTAGATGTCTTATTACAATTCCATTGCATAAATAAGGAATTTTCAAATCAAAGAGAGAATTGATATGACTTATTTATGTTTTTGCTTTCAAATTCAGATAAATTTAAGTTGAAAATTGGATGCACCTACATACATTGTTACTTTATGCAAATATACTTCACTAACAATTAATGATGTTGGAAAAACTGATCAGAAGTAACTTATATAGTTACTGTTTCAGGGAAAGTTGACCAGAAAGTCCCAGAGATATCAGTTAGACTAGATATGAAGTTACGTAAAATTAAACTATTTTTTTTTTAAAGATCAGTGACACACGACCTGAAAGAAACCAGTGATAAATGATAAGCCTACTATTGTTCAGAAAATTACATAGCTATGAAATCATGGGAAAAAAAAAAAAAAAACTACTTCAACCTGACAGTGACTTTAACTCTCCTATAGAAATCTTTGGCAATTTGAAGAGAATTGTGTTTATTCTGTTCTCTGCTGTTTAGTAAAGTTGTGTAACACTCTGGATTTGAAAGCAAAAATGTGATTTGAAACAGGTGAGTTGCAAACAGAACATTGATTTGCAACTGCATCTTTTCAAATGACCAGCAATATTAGAAGAAGACATCTTGATTCAAGGTCTTCCTGACAGAAACTCCAAATCACATTTGGTCATTCTGACCAATATATCTAAGGACCTGCCTTATGAGCAGCAGCATTTCCTATCAATCAAATTGGGTATGTCTATTTAAGAAGGATTAGTGGTGACAGGATAGCAGTGTTCCAATATCTAAGGGGCTACCACAAAGAAGAGGAGGTCAAGCTATTCTCCAAAGCACCTGAAGGGAGGACAAGAAGCAATGAATGGAAACTAATCATTTAAGAGAAAAACAATCTAACAGATAACAGATTATCAGAGTTGGAAGGGACCTTGTAGGTCATCTACCCTACACCATTTCTGATAAATGGCAGTCCAATCTCTTCTTGAAGGTCTCAAGTGATGGTGCTCCCACAACCTCTGAGGGCAAGGTGTTCCATTGGTTGATTGTTCTCACTGTCAGAAAGTTTCTCCTTATTTCCAGGTTAAATCTCTCCTTGTTCAGAAACTAATCATCTAGAAATTAAGGAGAGATTTTCTGATACAACAATGATATAATGGAACAATTTGACTTCAGAAATTGTGAGTGCTTCAACACTGGAGGTTTTTAAGAAGAGACTGGACAGCCATTTGTCTGAAATGGCATAGGAATTCCTGCATGAGCAGGTAGACAAGAAGAATTCTAAGGTCCCTTCCAACTCTGTTACTCTGATGACTGAATTCATGGTCAAAATGAACTTCAACCATTTATTCACAGCTCAGTTTTTGTTTTAGTCTGTTAATACTTTAATATAACTTCTTAAAATAGTGTAAAACAGACACATTGTTATGGACTAATAAAACGCTTAAATAAAGTTTTATCAAACCTTTAGAAAAAGCAGGGTTATAACCCTGCGCTTCTGATTGGCCGATAATAGCGATATCTGATTGGCTGTTAACGAGCCACTCTCATTGGTTCAAGGATTTAACACTCCATGTTTCTCATTGGTTACTAGATCAGCAGCCTGCCCTATAAAAGGGCTGCTGCTGCTGCCCTAGGTTTTTGCTCTGTTCAGAATGTTTAATAAAGAGTTGAAGTTCACTGTTCACTGCCTCGTCTCCGTTCCTTGCGCCCATGCGCAGAACTTAACACACATTAAAAACAGGTGATATAAATTTACAAATATATACCACCAAGTTATAAATCAGAATGTTGTCATAGCTGTAAATATTAAAAGCATACTCAAAGTTTCATTTTCACTCATTTTATTGGTAAATATCCCAGGTATGTTAAAAGACGCCTTGAATATTGTTACCTCTCCAAGATATAATACCTTTAGTTGTAGTATTTCTTTTCTATCCATTCCCTGAAGCTTCACTACTGATTTTTATGCAACAGAGCTGGCCAAAGAAAATCTAATAATATTTCATTGCCAGTTTTAGATTGATGGGTTGGCAGAAAGGGAGAGGCAGATAAAAGAATCTCCAGAATAAGTTAAATTATTTTTTCAAATGGATGTGGCAAGAGAAGAATGTATTACTTACACAGAAACTGATTAAAATGCAGTTTGGAGAATCAGCACAATGCAGACATACTCTGCAGAGTACAGTGAAATACTTCGCAAAGGTGAAGTTCTCGGAATAAACCAAAATTCAAGCATTTTTTTCCCATTTTATATAGCTCAAGCCATTATTGGAATGTATTGGACCTCTCACTTCCTGTACATAAACTGTTTTAGTGTTTCCCCTTAGGATGCTGCTATAGGGCATTGCATGCCAAAACTAGACACAAAAATAGTTTTTCCCCTGTGCCATCACTCTGCCAAACACCTAATTTTCACAGCACTGTCTTAGGCCTAAAGCTATCTACCCAAATAGTAGGCTGTAGTACTATTATCCTCCTCATTTTCTCATCTTTCTCATCATCTCATCTTTCCTCATTTCTCATCTTTTCTCATCTTCTATTGGTACATTATGATGTATCCCTTGTTATATCTTATGATTAATTATTGTAACTATGATTTATAATCTATGATGTATCACTTGTAGTTTGTATGTACACTGAGAGCTTATGCACTGGAGAGAAATTTCTTGTGTGTCCAATTATACTTGGCCAATAAAGAATTCTATTCTGTTCTGTTCTGTTCTGTTTTGTTCTGTTCTGTTCTATTCTAAAAAAGACCCAGGAAATGGAATAAGCAGGGGGTTGGACTAGAAGACCTCCTAGATCCCTTCCAACTCTGTCATTCTATTCTGTTCTGTTCCGTTCTGTTCCATTATCAATATAATTTAGAGTACAACTCAGAATGTAGATTCATAGACAGATGAAGTGCTGTACCAATTTATAAGGACCAGTAATCCAAATTCCACTTTATTTCCATGATGAAAATTTCAGAGAGAATAAAGGTTTCTTTTTTTCCCCCCTAAGCAGAGAATTAAATTGTTTTTTTTTTTTTTATAAAAAAAATGAAAATACAGAAGCAGGTCCAAAGTATATAAAAGAGCTCAAATTGTTAAATGATTGCAATCTGACATTGCTATAGAATAAGCTAGTAGGAATAAGCTAGTAAGTTCATTTAATACTTAAAAAGCTTTGAGATTGTTAAGGAATAACTTAAATGTATATAAGGAAACAGAACGTGGTTTGTATGAAGTGATTGTGTTTCTTCCAAAAAGGTCTTCAGTAGGATGGATAGTTTGATCAATCAGGGACAGGGATATTTGTGGTGGAAGGGTATCAAAATCTGAAAAATGGTCAGCACAACATCATTATTCAAACTCCATCTATTTTTATGTGCATTTGGCATCAATGCACACACAGAAAAGGGATGGGGATTAGATCACAATGCCATGTTTGCCATCTTGCAAATTTTGAGCTTTGTTCTCACCTTGTTGTTTTTCAAAATGGAGAATTTTGACAAGCCTCCAATTTATGTAAGTGTTTCTTCTTGCACATACAACACAAAACAGATACATATACATTTCCAAATAAAGCTTTATGTCCATCCATTTTAAATGTCTTGCACAAGATACTTTTTTATTGGATCCATCTCCTCTTAAATCTTTTTTAATTAACTGAGCTACCTTGGAAATACCTCAGTTGAAATACAACTGTGTACATTAAAAAAAAAAAAAATATATGTGTACCATTTGAAAACTGCAGATGTCTATATCTTTTTATATGTTTGTTTTTCCATTTAAATTGAGGAAAAGTTAAACAAAAATGTGTGTTAACTCAAGTTTACATTCATATACATTGTGTGGCAAGGAAAGGAGATTATTACTTTATTTTATAAATGACAAAAAAGTTATAATTATTGAAAAATATGTGTATTAAGGACAGCCTGGGTCTCTGTTAAATTGTTCATGAGTTCTTAGCCAATACAGAATAACTGACTTAGTAACCCTGAAGATTTTAAATGAAGCTAACAATATGTGAATACATTTTAACATTTTTTTTTTAAATAGTCTTCTTTTAATTCTCCCGCCCCCTCATCAATAACTGCACTGTGGCATGGTTTCTTCTGTCCATTATTTTCTGTATCTACATTATTTTATGATGAGCTGGCATGTCTATCAGTTTTATATTCTATGTTCATTTTTACAGTGATTTTATTGTATGTTATTATGCTACTTTTATAGTTGCAATTATAGTGCAGAGTGCCTAGAGAAATTGATTTTACGAAACATTAAATAAATTAGTTATATCAATAATAATGGCTTCTGACACACTGGAAAAATGGAGAATGTTAGATTCCTTTCTTCGCTCTCTCCATTTCTTTCTTTCTTTCTTTCTTTCTTTCTTTCTTTCTTTCTTTCTTTCTTTCTTTCTTTCTTTCTTTCTTTCTTTCTTTTCTACTTCCTTCCTTCCCTCATTCCCTCCTTATTTCTTTCTTTTCCTTCCTTCCTTCCTCCCTACTTCCTTCCTTTTTGAAATATTTTGAAATATTTTACTTGATTTCCTCTTCAATTTCTGATTCTTGCAAAGGTGAAATCTTTAGCATTCTTTTAACAACTGTTGATATTGCATTTGTGTACGGATGTTGTGCGATGTTTCTTTGTTCCCTTGTAGAGTTTTCTGAATTACTAAATCTAACTTCTTATCAACTTTTGTTGCATGAAGCTCAAATAATTCTAGGAAACTGTGCAAGGCATTTCTATGAATCTCCCAAGAAAATTCAGCTATCATGGAATTCTGATATGAGTCAAACCACTCAAGATTTAGGTATTGTTATAGAAGCAAGTTCGTGTAGTGGCAGTTCGGTGTATGATGTTGAAGGTGCTGGCGTAGGAGACAGTGAATTTTAGCCTCACATTAAGTAGGAAAGCTGACTGGTTGACTTAGGTTAATCACCAGAAGACCATGATTTCTAATTCTATCTTAGGGATGAAAGCCAGGTGGGTAACTATCACAGGATAGTTATTATAGGGAAAACAGGAAAAAGGAGTATTAGGTATGTTTGCCAGCTTGATTTGTAGATGAAAAAGAGGCGGAATGTAAATCTAAATTATCTAAATCATCTCAATCTGAATCATCTAAGTCTGAAAAAATCTAAACCTAAACCTAAATCTAAAATCTATCTATCTCTAATCATAGTGTCTGTCTGTCTGTCTGTCTGTCTGTCTATCTATCTATCTATCTATCTATCTATCTATCTATCCTCTATCTCTCATCTATCTATCTATCTATCTATCTATCTATCTATCTATCTATCTATCTATCTATCTATCCATCCATCCATCTATATCTATCTATCTATCTATCTATCTATCTATCTATCTATCCTCTATCTCTCATCTATCTATCTATCTGTCTGTCTGTCTGTCTGTCTGTCTGTCTGTCTGTCTGTCTATCTATCTATCTATCTATCTATCTATCTATCTATCTATCTATCTATCTATCTATCTATCCATCCATCCATCCATCTATATCTATCTATCTATCTATCTATCTATCTATCTATCTATCTATCCTCTATCTCTCATCTATCTATCTATCTATCTATCTATCTATCTATCTATTTATCTATCTATCTATCTATCTATCTATCTATCCATCTATATCTATCTATCTATCTATCTATCTATCTATCTATCTATCTATCTATCCTCTATCTCTCATCTATCTATCTATCTATCTATCTATCTATCTATCTATCTATCTATCTATCTATCTATCTATCCTCTATCTCTCATCTATCTATCTATCTATCTATCTATCTATCTATCTATCTATCTATCCATCTCTATCTATCTATCTATCTATCTATCTCCATTTGTTTATCTATCTATCCATATCTGTCCATCCATATCTGTGTGTCTGTGTGTCTGTGTGTCTGTGTGTCTGTGTGTCTGTCTGTCTGTCTATCTATCTATCTATCTATCTATCTATCTATCTATCTATCTATCTATCTATCTATCTAATCACTTATCTATCTATGGATTAAGGAACCTTACCCTTTTGAAAATACACTTAGCACAATATTATGTCAGTTGCTCCCACATTTAACCATGTTTCAATCTTATTTTCCAAAGATTTCCTGCTCCATGCTATGAGACGTGATGCTGAAAACCTGAAGATGAATGTAGCAAATCATGATTTAAAATAGCTGAAAAATTAAAATAAATTCATGTACTTCAAGTGTCTGGAGATACCCAAAAAAGGAATATTTTATGTTTAACTCCAGAAAAGAAAGAAATAAGAGAAGAGGGAATACAGAACGAGAGAGCTCAGATAATGCATTATGTTTATAATATTTATTTATGCTGTATCTGAGATTCTCCAGAGCAGAAATGGCAATCTTTCTGAAAGATGGTAATATTAAAAAGGCAATTAATTAAGAGGAAGGGAAAACTAACATCAGTGAGGCCACTGAGTGTATTGAGAATTGCTCAAATACCGAGGGAAAGTTGAATATTTAAAGCAGTTGTTCCTTATCTACGTTTCAGGTTAAATTTCCCCATGTCATTACAGTAGTATCAGCCTGTGTTCTCTGAATGAATCTGGTCACTGACATGCTTGAAGTCATTCAACATCAATTATGCGGCAACCTGTACTTCATTATCCCTGCATAAATAACCATTCAGCCAATAACCTGAGAACAGGCTGTGAATCAAACATCATTTCAGATTTTTCCAATCATCTTCAAATCAAACCAAAGTTTTGACTACAGACTTAAGCCCAGGAAACCAAGGTCGCCATACACCAAAGAGAAATGGCAAACAAAAGATGACCACATAATTCAGAGAGATGGAAAACCTTAAACTCTTTTGAGTTCCATTCATCATCATATCCTCCTCCCTCCTCCTCCTCCTCCTCCTCCTCCTCCTCCTCCTCCTCCTCCTCCTCCTCCTCCTCCTCCTCCTCCTCCTCCTCCTCCTCCTCCTCCTCCTCCTCCTCCTCCTCCTCCTCCTCCTCCTCTTCTTCTTCTTCTTCTTCTTCTTCTTCTTCTTCTTCTTCTTCTTCTTCTTCTTCTTCTTCTTCTTCTTCTTCTTCTTCTTCTTCTTCTTCTTCTTCTTCTTCTTCTTCTTCTTCTTCTTCTTCTTTCCGAACCCATGTTCAGTGGCTTAGTCCTTTGTCTAATTATAAAAAATATGCCATTTTTTCAGTCTATTACATATCATTGCATGGGAAGTTAAGTGCATTTTGATACAAAACAAGTTTGCTTAAAAAAAATGTTCTTATAGGTATCAGCTTCTGCTTAATCTCCTCCTCCTCCTTCCTCCTCCTCCTCCTTCTTCTCCTTCTTCTTTCTCCTCCTCCTCCCCTTTCTCCTCCCCCCTCCTCATTTCTGGGCTGCTGGACTGAAAATTCCCAGAAGCCTTTCCAACTTTCTATTGGTAATCCAGCTTTTGCATTACTAATGATGGAAGTCTAGTTTGAGTCAAAAACAACTTCATTATTTATATTCTTCCTTCTCCTCTCAATCTCTGTATTTGTTTAACATGTCTTTTACATTCATACTTTGTTTTGCATTCCATTCTACATTAAAGCAGATGTATGATATATTTTATGTAAATGAATGTTTCAACAGGAATTAATTAATGCAATGTTTTAATGAATATCTGCCAAATTATCATACTTGCTGATACATATAAGAACTTTTTTTTTAAAAAAAGGAAACTTGTTTTGAATCTGAATGCACTTAATTTCCCATGAAATAATATGCAATAGACTTAAAAAAATATGGTATGTTTTTATAATTATAAACTTGATTGCAGGAAATACGACTTCATCAACAGAGTGGTCAATGCCTAGAATACTCTACCTGACTCTGTGGTTTCTTTTCCAAACCCCAAAAACTTTAACCTTAGACTGTCTAGTATTGACCTCACCCCTTTCCTAAGAGGTCTGTAGGGGGCGTGCATAAGCGCACCAACATGCCTACCGTCCCTGTCCTATTGTTTCTTTTATTTTTCTTATATGTATCCATGTTTTTACTTATACCTATTACCTTGTAAGCAATTGACAAACCAAATAAATAAATTAAATAAATAAATAATTAGACAAATAACTAAACCACCAAACCTGGATTTGGAACCAACTTTCTGACAAAATGTTCTGTTTAAAATGGCTTATATGGGCATTTCTACTACTTTCTCTCCTCTAATTTTTCTCTGTATAGAATTAACTAAGCAAGTTGGTCCAATAATAAAGGTAAGGGAATCTCACAAATTTTACTCCACTAGCCATTGATGACTATAGGGGTCAGGGCTCATCTCTGTTTCAAGAACATTGAGCCAACACTGTCTGAAGACATTTGCCTGGCAAATGTGGCCAGCATGACATCATGGAGTGCTATTACCTTCCCACTGAAGTGGTACCTATTTATCTACTTGCATTTGCATTCTTTCAAACTGCTAAATTGGCAGGAACCAGGTTGGCAGGATAGGAATTCAACCTTGTGTGGAGCTCAGGTCTTGACCTGGGCTGCTGGCTTTCCATCCAAGCTTAGTATCTTAACCCCTGAGCTACTCCATCACCCAATGGATCCAATAATGCCTCTCTCTTTTTTTCTTAGTAACAACAATGTTTCTACATTATTTCCAGGGATGAATTATGACTTGAATATTGATCTGAGTGAACCTTTCTTTGCTTTACAGACTTGCAAAGTTTGGGGATGCAAGTATAGGTGAATAAGGACTAATTATATATGCAAATGATAGATAAAAACTGTAGGTAGGTAAGTAAGTAGGCAGATAGGTGAACTTCATCAGAGATCTGATTATTAAATTCTTGCTGTGCACAAGAATAATCTCTGAATTAATAAGCAATTGAAAAGTCACAGAAGCTTTCCCAAAGACCTTACCTAGCTGTGGAAACTCACCTTGATTAATGTTTTTTAAACCCAATAGTTACTTCCCTGGTAAGTGTTAAATGCCTCTATTGACATCTGTGAATCAGCAGCAATTATATCAGTTCCTAATGAAAAGTCATGACAATTTCTTGCCGTGAGCTTTTTTTCACCTGCAGCTAACAAGGCAACCCACACATTAGTGTTGTGTCAAAATAGCCCTTCTAATATTCCACAATTAAATCTGGAAGTTGTTGACTTGTGCTTGGGAAAGTCAGCCTTTACCCGAGGGAATGGGACAACTTGCCACAGCCAATTTGCTGCAGCCAACTCACCATGGCCAACTCACCATGGTCAACTCACCAAGGTCAACTCATCATGACCAACTCACTATGGCCAACTCACTGCAGGACAATTTACCATGGCCAACTTGCTATAGCCAATTCACTGCAGCCAACTCATCATGGCCAACTCACTGCAGGAAAACTCACCACAGCCAATTCACGGCAGGACAACTCCCTGGGGGACAAGTTAACAATTCTATTTAACTATTAAAATAAATAAAAAATATTTTAATTTTTGTCATTCACATTTCATTCTGTTCCTCCTTTTGCATCTTTCTTTAATGATTCTATTGCACGATTTCTTTGGTATTAGTGTAACTTTTGGCAGTGAGTTGTCCTGCAGTGAGTTGGCCATGGCAAGTTGGCCATGGTAAGTTGACTGTGGCGAATTGTCATCGACCCTTAACTGAGAGGTGGGTTGATTCTATTTCTTTGTTAAATGAAAGAACTACACTGGCATATGTACAATGTTGGGCAGATAACCATATAAGTCATTTATATGGCACTTCCACATTGCTGCAAAGCCAAGGAAACTTTTGGCCACTTTGTTTACCTAGCCAAGAGATATCATTTCTCAACCAATAAGAACTTCTTATTGGCAATTCTCAGAAAACAGTACCTACCAACCAATCCATCTTCCTTATCTAAATCTACTAGGGATTGACGAGAGTAGAAGTCTCTACTAATGGATCTTTGAGCACTTTATCTGAACATTTCCTTTGACAAACAGATATTGGGATACAAATTTTAGAGGACACCTTTACTTGGTGCAACACTTGACTTCATTAACCACCTGAGCCATATTTTTTTTCCAGAATGGTTTTAAATCAGATCATTTCATTGGCCAGTTTTACATAAAAAAATGTCATTTCTGTATTAAACAATGGGACCAGCAGAAGGAGAAGACTAGAATAGAACTGCCATCACTTTCAAACTATTCCTTAGCCTACACCTTTAATATTATATTGACCTATCAGTTCAAATTCTCATCAGCTCAACTCCATGTCACAACATTGTTCTCGTCTGAAGCTCCAGTGCAACATTTTGTGAATGTCCTGTGTGTGAATCCTATCTAGCCTTCATCACTTTTGGGTGATATTTTCCATCTTCATATAATTATCTAAGACATCATGACTTTGCTGAAGGAGTGGTGCAGTGATCTAGAGGTGGAGTTCTCGTAATCAGGAGGCTGTGAGTTCAGTCCTAGGTAGAGGCAGATATTTCCCTCTCTGGCCATGATGAGGAACATATCTGCTAAATATAACTCCACATTGGCAACAGGAAGGACATCTGGCCAGTAAACACTCTTCTCCAATCAGTTGCACAGATTCCACTCTGAAAGGGATTATAGGGTCAAAAAAGAATGGGATCATGACTTTGCTGGAACTGGACCCGTGGTTTCTTGGCATGATATGGGAACCAACCCTGTATCTACATATTTTCTTAATTGTATCTGACTTAAACATATGCAAAGACCTTCATTACTTCAAGATATAGGTAGTGAATAATAGAGCACTATGTTGCAATCAACTTCATTTGACAAAGGGGAATGTTGCTCATCTTTTTATGATGCTGAATGAAAAATAGCCAGCAAGTCAAGTACTCAAGAGTCAGAGAATCAATATCCAGCAAGTGGGATACTACAAGAGGTATTTAGAACATATCCTCCTTCTTGCTTCTGTCTTTTTATTGTTGAATATTTTTTCCCCTTGGGGAAAAAGAAAAAATAGGTTAAATAGTTTGCCTGAATGCCAGGAAGCATTGTAATAGAACCTTTTGAAAACTCCACTTCTTTAGTCAACCATTTCACCAGTATCTGCATTATGATGGAAATATTTATAGCTTTTGTTCCAAAGTTTAGCACACCAAATGTTAAAGCCATCATTTACATGGAAAGCTCATCTGGATGCTCTAGTACTCCACCTAGGTCTTTATTCTCTTTTAGTCAGAAAGGCAAAAATCCTTAATTAAAATTAGCTAACTGGAAGTGTATGATAACCTTTGTTTCAAAAGCTGTCTATTGACTGTGATCTCACTTAGAGTTGCCATTGGCCATGATCCAGAATTAAATTCAATTGTCTGAAGTGCCATGAATGTAACCAAAGCTGAAAGGCATTCAAACTTGCCAAATGGAACTACTAGATTATGGGCTCTTTAATGAATGGGAGAATTACTCTGAGAAGATCAACACTCAGAAGATTTGATCTCCATCCTCTTCTTCATTGAGAAGTACTCCCTTGAGTACTTTAGTGGCAACTGAACCTTATCTAGTTTTACTCAAATGCAAACCATTAATATGAGAAGATTCCTGTTATCATGCTCCAGCATATAACTTTTATACACTGTTGTTGCACTCTAGACCAATCTAACAGCCAGAGGGACAATTACCAATTATATTATTTGAACCTGACACAATTTCTTTACCATCAGCCTGCAATCTCAAAACAAGTGCATGTTGGGAAGCCAGGCTCCATTTCCTTTAGCATTTGGTGAAGGCAGAAACACAAAGAAGAATCCATCTTAATCTGTGATACATGGTCATCCAAGGACAAACCCACATCCCAAACAATGAGCATACACTGGGTGTACATTTGAGAGTTGATGTTTTAATGTTTTGTTTGTCTTGTTTGTTTGTAGAAAATTAATAAAATTCTTTTCAAAAAAAAATACTGCCTTTCTTCTACAGGGGTGGGATCCAATTGATGTAACTACCGGTTCGGTGATTTTATGATTTGTGCATAAGAGTTGCTTTGTCTTTGCAATATAGCCTCTATATTATATTGCTTTTGTGATTCTGTATTCTGAGTTCTGGTTGTGGATTCTGCTGCATGGGTATTGTATACATGCATCATGGTTCATATTATTGTATATAAATAAGTTTCTTATATAAATGAATCCTGCTGAATTATTTACTTGTGTGCTAGTTGGATTGCCGCAAACTCTAACAAGACCTATCAATCTGAAAACATCAGAAAGGTCTAAGAGGTACAGTTGACCACTGGATGATTAGGTTAAACCAGAACAGTTAGTGGGCACTTCTGAATCCAAATCTCATTTCATTGTCATGAAACACTGGGAAAATTAGTAAGGGCAGGTACTTAAATCCTTATTTCCTTCTGTGAGACTTGCTGGATCCACAGAGTGATATCCATTATCACCATATGTTGCTAACCTTAAAAGCCAAAATACCCACTTAAATTTATGTCAGTGCCTTTCTTGTTTTTATTAATGGATTGCCTTTCCACGTGTGATCCATGCTCAAGGTTATTTACATAGAAATGAGAGAAATGCTACTCTGATTTCCAAGAAAGAATTAGCCTGCCACACTTCAATTCAAGCAATGTTGCAGATCCCATCCCCTAGGGAGATACACCTGGTGGGACCCAGAAGAAGGGCCTTCTTTGCGGTGGCTCCTTCTCTCTGAAACATCATCCCCCCAGAGTTTAGAATGGCTCCCACTCTAACACTCTTCCGGAAGCCGCTAAAAGACTGGTTCTGGCAGTGGGCCTGGGGAACCCAGAGTGGGATGGAACCCATTAGATGGCTCATGTGATGTTTTGTCATCGGGGCAGGGAGTTACTTTGTTATATTATTTTATTATATAATTTTCTCTTTTATTCATTTTATTGTTTTTATATGAGGTTCTTGTCAGCCACCTTGAGCTGCCATGTGCAAATAGGTGGCAATATAAATTTCCCAAATAAATAAATTGAAAAAGAAGTGTTCATCTGAATGAATGAGTGAAAACGTCCGTCAGGAAACATTTATAATAGTGCCTACTATTTATCATCATCACTAACTTGTTTGTTGATGTCCAGAAGTTTAGCCAAGAGATGTAAAGACTCCCATTCATTTGAGAAAAGTCCAGATAAGCCCTTGTAATAATTTTTGTTCCCCTTCTAGAATGTACATATGCATAGGGAGAGAAAAAAAAAGAGGAGAATTGAGAATTCTGATGAAGTCCCCAAATGCACATATTTTAAGTATGTCTAAGAAATGATTTCATGAAAACCAACATTCAGGAAAACATTCTAAGTGATGACACACTCATAAAAGAGGAAATGAGCAAAAAAAGGAAAACTTCTACGGTGACAAGCCATGTTTCAGACTGTCAAGACAGTAAAGCAAACAGAATATCAAGAAAGAGGAAAACCAGATTTTTTTTTAAAAAAATGTCCATTCTAAAACTGAGAATTTTCCATTTGAATGTGTACAGCACAAATTTGTGAATTTGTCCGAATATTTACATTCCATTTTTTTCTAGTTCTGACTTTTTCATAATTGTTGCTTAGGATTTCACAGGAATATTTCTATATAAGTATAGATAGTGCCACCTACAGATACAAAAGTTAAGTGTTATATTTTACATATACATGTATACAAACACACACACACACACACAGGGGGAGGGTGTGGATGGATGGATGAGGATGTCTGGCTGTTGCTAACTGATGATTTAGTATTTACTAGCAAATTATATTTCTAATGATAGGATATAAGAAGTCTTATATTCTTTAGAAAAAGCAAACAGTTGCATAATACTCGTTTATTAAGTAGCCTTGTCAGATAAATGTTGAATTAATAGTTATGTGTGTTGCAGGACATAATGAATATGATGTCTATGTCAGGTGGTTTCAATTATTAAAAAAAAATGTTACAATAAATAGACTCCAAATAACATAAAACTGATGTAAAAAAGAAGAAGAAGATTGGCAAAATCAGTATATGTTCCTTAAATCAACGCTGGTTAGAACTTGAGAAAGGAGCTTAGCTATTCACTTAGGAAACAAATTAATGGAAAAGTTTCAAAACCATTTGCTTCCCTCAATATTCTTAAGAAGAGGATAATTAGATTATGTTGGAAGCTAAAGAAGTTATTTAATTAATAGTTGGGTTCCCTTAAGGATCAAGTTTCCAGCCCTTAGGGCTTCATCTTCACGGAAACAATCAATCAGAGTTCCTGGATGTGTGTGCTAATTACATTTGGATTAACTAATGGTTTGTGTGTCAATTGTGTAGCCACATTAAATAGGTATTTTGTCACAGAAAATGAAACAGTTTTTCAGTGACAATAGTATATTGATTAAAGAGTTTCCAGCTAACATTTGCATTACTGCCCTACAAAGTAAAAAAAAAAAAAAAGATTGTTTTAATTCCATAATATGCATCATATTTACTAGTGCTGTTGGGCCCAGTTTTTCAAACCTTGTTTTTCAAACTTTTAAAAGCCTCCAATACAGGAAACACAATGTTGCCAGCCAATCAAGACAAAGCTACAAAACAGACAGAAGATATTAGAAACACCAATCAAGCAGAACACAGCAAACTCCAAGACCAATAAACACAGACCAAGACTCCCAACCAATAAGGATGAAGAAAAAACCATTCTGGCACAGCAGTAGGCTAGCCCCAAATTTAAAACTGAAACAACTGTAAAAGTCTGACTCACAAACGAACACAATACAGAAGCCTGATGATGGCAGATGAGATTCTGCCGAAACGTTGCTACAACTTTAAAAGCACAACTATAATGATGTGGGAAAATACCCGAACAAAGGTGAATACCTGTAAGGTATTACAAACCTGTAATACATAAAAACTTTATTTATATATCTGGCATTCAGCTTTGTTCGAGTATTTTCCCACGTCATAGTAGTGGTGCTTTTAAAGTTGTAGCAACGTTTCAGCAGAATCTCATCTGCCATCATCAGGCTTCTGTATGGTGTTTGTCTGTGAGTCAGACTTTTACAGTGGTTTCAGATTTAAATTTGGGGCAGCCTATTGCTGTATCAGAATGGTTTTTTTCTTCCTCCTGATTGGTTGAGAGTCTTGGTCTGTGTTTATTGGTCTTGGAGTTTGCTGTGTTCTGCTACTAATATCTTCTGTCTGTTTTTTTTTTTTTTTTTGAAACAAATTTTTATTAATTTTAAAGATAAAACAACACATCATTAACCATTAAATACATAAACACATAAAACCTCTTAATATTGTAAATCCTTACAAGTCAAACAAAACAATATTTTTATACAACATAATTCCAATTTATCCCATCCCCATATGGACACGCAAATATCTTTCATCAAGTTTCTCATTATTTCTCTTTACTCCAATTCAATTTCATTTCTCTTCCATATTTATCCATTTTATAATCATCATATTCTTTTCTTTCTGACTTGTTTAAATTATTCTCATCTAACATTCCTCCAAGGTTTTATTGATTCTTTTTTCCTTTTTTTTAATAAAAAACAAATTTTGTTAGTTTTATCATAAGCATAATACACAAACATACAAACACAAAACATAGACAAAACTACAAGATCTTTTCTGAAGGTTGTCTGTTCCCGGGTTAAAAACTCTTTACACAGACACAAATTCAAACATCATATTCAGCCTAAGTCTCCTTCTATATCTTATTATCATTTTCTTTTTTATATATATATATAAAAACCATTTTTATCAGTTTTCTAAAATCAATACACACAAAATCAAGGCATAACAGCTTATAAATTCTTTTCTAAAAAAAAATAATAATGATAGACCAATAAAACATAACATTTCCAGATTATAATATCAATATTTCATATAATATTAACTTCATATCTTATCCCTACTTCTCTTTTCCATCCAAATTATTTATCAATTAAAATTTTATTGCCTTTTATCAATATACAAAATCAAAAAAAAAAGCATATATATCCTTCCATTATTACCATTTTCAACAACATTCTTTGTCTGTTCTATTTCCAAACATCCATTCATCTTTTTTCTTTTACTATACTTCTCCTGTAAACCAATTGGAGTTGCATCTATAACACATTACCTAACTTAAAAATACTACATATAAATCTTTCTTGGGATTCTGTTTAAAAAATTCTTAAAATTACATAATAAATTTTTTATTCTAAATATACATACATATAAAAACACACTCTTAAATACCCTCCAGAATCCCTCTTTTAGTCTAAATTAAATTCACCCATTGTCTCTAAATAAACTTTTTTTCTTTAAATCTTGCTTCCCCCCATTAAGGCTTCTCCTCCCCCCTTTTCTCTCTTGCTTATTCTTCTCCTTGCCCTTTCTACCCCTTTGCTTTTTCCCTTCGCTTTTCTTGCTCCTTTTCTTTTGTTTTCTAACCTTGCCTCCATCTCTTCGCTCATTTTTCTCTCTTTTGGTTGTTTTTATAATTCTTAAAAACCCCTTTTTCTTATCCTTTTTCTCCTCCTCTCCGGAAGGAACCCATTGTTCATCAAAGATGGCTTCTTTTTCCTCTTCTTCCTTGTCCCAGTCCTTCTGCTGCGTCAACTTTTCTAAGGAACATAACGCCATTTCTAAGAATTGGAACAAAGCGCCCAAAGTATCTTCTTTTTTATATTTTTGATATTCAATCTCTAGTTCATCCACAGAGAATGCCATTATGAAAAGGGAAACTTTTTCCAAAACAACCACAAGTATTTTTAATCCAAGACAATCAAAAGCAATTAAAAAAAGGAAAAAAAGAAAAAAGTTCCAAAAGTTAATACTTTTCTTCCTTCTTCTCTTTCTCTTTCCAAATTAATTTTTGATCAAAGAGGTCCAATTACCATATATCTTCTTTTGGGATCCACCAAGACGTTCTAGACAGTCTCCTCCTTTTTCAGTTTCTGCTCCAATTTTTCTTTCTCCCTTCCCACTTGCAATAACAATTTTAAATAATCAAAAATCCATACCTCCAGCAGAGATTTTCCAATTTCTTAAATTTTTCAATGTCCAAAAATCCCTTTGTCTCTTAGCTTAGCTTTCAAAGCAATCCACTTTCAGTGTCTAATACATCCAAATATTTCTGCTTTTTCCGTGGGATGAGAGAGTAAAAAAAAAAATAAAAAAAAAGTTCCCTTTAACAGCTTCTCCGCCGCTTTCGATCTTCTTAGGGATACAATGTATCCTCCAGCAACAAGCAGCTCAATTCCAGGCAATTTAAAAGTTGTTACTTGACCCGGCTCAGACAGAACTTTCACTTTTCACACTTCCTCCAGCACAGTTCTTACCCGGTTGCTGGCTTCTTCGTGGCGGCCATTGCTGACCGCCGCTCCACCGCCTTGGGAAAAAGGGGTTTTCCCGGAGAAGGGGGGGGTCTGCGATGCCCCCACCTCCCTAACCGGCTCCCCTCTATCTTCAGCTGTCCCTACAGGGCAGCCATAACCCCCTGACCCATCTGGATCGGGGGTACCTCGGCAGCTAGCCAGCAGGAATCGCGAGCTGTCGCGAATTCCTGCTGCTCCGAAGCCACGCAAACCGGAAGTTCCCCTGTCTGTTTTTTTTTTTGGGGGGGGCTCTTTTTGTATCTTGATTGGCTGGCAACATTGTGTTACTTTATTGGAGGCCTTTAGTGCAGCTTGGCTTCGGGTAAATGGACGGCTATCATTAGTTAGGAAGCTGGGTTTCATCTGGGTGCCTGGTTGGGGTGTGTTTGACCTGGAGGTATCAGGGGGGATCTGTTTGTGCCCAGGTGTTTGCCTGGCTTGTGGTGTGGAGATTTTTTTGTTTGTGAGTGCAGGCTTCCAAATGATTGACAGCCTGGTGGAATCATCTCTTCCGTTCATGATATATATATGTATGGCATTCAGCTTTGTTCGGGTATTTTCCCACGTCATAGTAGTGGTGCTTTTAAAGTTGTAGCAACATTTCAGCAGAATCTCATCTGCCATCATCAGGCTTCTGTATAGTGTTCATCTGTGAGTTAGACTTTTACAGTGGTTTCAGATTTAAATTTGGGGCAGCCTATTGCTGTGACAGAATGGTTTTTTCTTCATCCTGATTGGTTGAGAGTCTTGGTCTGTGTTTATTGGTCTTGGAGTTTGCTGTGTTCTGCTTCTAATATCTTCTGTCTTTTTTTGGTATCAGGGGGGATCTGTTTGTGCCCAGGTGTTTGCCTGGCTTGTGGTGTGGAGATTTTTTTGTTTGTGAGTGCAGGCTTCCAAATGATTCATCTCTTCTGTTCATGCTTTCTGGTCTTTTTTCAATCTCTATGGCTTCTCTGATGATTCTGTGGCTGGGATTTTCTATAGTGGCTAGGGTTTTGGTGCCATTGAAGTTGATGTTATGACCTGTGGCTTCCATGTGTTCCATGGCAGATGAGATTCTGCTGAAACATTGCTACAACTTTAAAAGCACCACTACTATGACATGGGAAAATACCCAAACAAAGCTGAATGCCATACATATATGTGTGTGTGTGTGTGTGTGTGTGTGTGTATGTGTGTGTGTGTGAGAGAGAGAGATTCAGCCCTCCAGCTTCTGAATGAAATGTTTAGCATGGAAATCTACTTACCAGAGAAAATTTTGTTGGACTGTTGTCGAACAATTTAAATCCCTAAACAAATCAATGCCAAAATTTCTGGAAGCAAGAGACTGCAAAAAGATAAAACCTTGAAGTTAGAACAAGGAAAGCATCTCTTTTAATCAGGCAAAAATAAACCATCCCTTATGCAGGAACATGGGCCAGGTACGGGAGTCTAGGGAGGACTCAGATGAGGGTCCTGCGTCCAATACAGAGATGGGGCCAGGGCCATCTGGGAGTTATGTGCTGACTCCGGTGCCTCCAGAATCTGACAGCAGTTGAGCAGACGAACAAGAGGAGCCTGTTCCCAGTGCACGCATGTGCAGAGCTGCCAGAAGGCAAGAACAGTTAAGACAAAAGGGGCGGGAGTAAGTTTTGGAGGTGATTGGCCCCTCCCATAAGACATAAAGGAGGAGCAAAAGGACATGAATCTTTACAGGAAGCAACTTCGTTCATACTAATTGGTTTGAAACCTGAAAATCCAGTGTTGAATTTGTGTTCCGTTTTGGCCTCCGATAACAAACTGGACCTGTAGTTGTTGGCAGCCTTTCAAGGAAGATAAAGGTGCATGTTTATCAGACTTATCCTGAAGGACTTTGGCAGACTTCCATGGGACTATTTACAAACTATTTCAGATTCATTTCAGGCTGTGAATTACTGAAATTCACAGCCACTGAAATAAAAAAAAAAAAAAAAGGATTTGGGGGCTAACATGTGTTTGTTATTGTCTCCATAAGCCTTGGTAAGAACACTATCTTTCTATGACCTGCCAGCTATCTAGGACTTGCCACATATCTTTCTTGACTGGAATGTGCAAAACATTTATAGCCTTGTCATTATAATACAGAGAATGTCTTACACAACATCTCATTGGAACTTCTTAAGTTAAATGAGGACTAAATATGGTGCTACCATTGCTCTGCCTTTTACAGGAATAATTCTTACTTTTCACAACTATTTATTGATTTGTCTTCCTTTTTTCAATATGTATAAGCTATCCTAATTTTAATAAATCCGGATCAAGTGCACAAAACAAGTAAAATCCTCAGAGTAAGTAGTTATTTCAATAAAATCCAGTAATAAACATCACAGAGGAGGTACGACTTACAACAGTTCATTTAGTGACCATTCAAAGTTACAGCGGCACTGAAAAAAGTGACTTATGACTGTTTTTCATGCTTGTAACTATTCCAGCATTCTGATGATCACGTGTTTAAAATTCAGGCACTTGGCAATTTACTTTTATTTATGATGGTTGACATCCCAGGGGTCATGTGATCACCTTTTTTGTTCTTCTGGCAAGCAAAGGCAATTGTTCTGACCAAGGCTTCCCGAGACCGTAATTAAGCACACGCTTAGTTAAAACAACTCTTGTTTTATTTCAATGCTGGGAATTATGTTCATTCCCAGCCTGTAAATGAGTCCCAAACAGTCCCTCAAGATAAGCACTCACCTTTCTCTCCTTTGAATTGCTGCCAACAACTAAAGTGCCAAATGAACTAAAAAAAAGCCAACCAAAGTACAAAGTCTACATAGAGCTTCAAGGTTTAATCTGAACAGAACAGACAACTTTGCTTCCTACAAAGGTTTCTTTTCCCTTGCCTGTCCTTTATACCTTATGGGAATGGCAATTACCTCCAAGCCTTACTCCTGAGTTGCCCCTTTTGTCTCAGCTGCTCTTGCCTTCTAGCAGTGCACTGGAAACAGGCTCCCCTTGTTCCTTTGCCTCACTGCTGTCAGACTATGAAGGCTCCAGAGTCAGCACCCCACTCCCAGATGGTCCTGGCCCCATCTCTGCATCGGATGCAGGATCCTCGACAAAGTCCCCGCCAGACTCCCAGACTGGTTCTTCCCCACTGTCCGATTCCACTGCCCTCTGCATAGACTGCTGGCGAACCACAACAGCAATGGGGAAGCCCAATTCACTTAGCAAATGTATTACATAACAACTCCAGTGATTTGGTTACTGACCATGGCTAGAAAGGCATAAAATGGGGCAAAACCCATTTAACAACTTTCTCACTTGGCAACAGAAATTTTGGGCTCAACTGTGTCATAAATCAATGACCAGCTGCACTCTTAAAACCAAGCTAAGCTACACTAAGGTCCAAATACAAGTTCCTATATTTTATGGAAAGCCATTTATTGCATCTCTCTGTGCAGAAGGGATTATACAAGTGAGGGCATCCTGAAGAGGTCTATGTTCCAAGTAGCTGGTGAGGAGGGATGATCTTCTAAAGGAGGAATCCAAGAAGTAACTATTCTTAATCTTGCATTGCTTCCTAAACCGACCTGCATTAATCCAGAAATACCATCTACAGCAGGGCTGTCGAACTCATGGCCTGTAGGCTAGATCATCAGGCACTGGCCATGCTCAAGCCCAGTCTAGCAAAGGGGGAAAATGTCCCAATACATCATGTGACACTGCTGTGAGGACGCAAGTTTAACATCCCTGATCTACAGACACAAGAAATTTATATTGATGTGATGCAAGTCAACACTTACAATGGCCTGCAAAATAAGGAGGCTTTTTTTTTCATGTTGATGTGTGTGTGTGTGTGTGTGTGTGTGTTTTGTCTTGACTCCTGGTGACCACCTAGACAAGTCCCTGAAGTTTTCTCAGCAATATTTTTAAAAGTGGTTTTCTATTACCTCCTTCTAAGGGTTGAGAGAAAATGAATGGCCAAGCTTTCCCAGGTGATTTTCCGCCTAACATAGGGCTAGAATTCATGGTCTCTAGTCTAAGGTCTTAACTGCAATGCCAAATTGTCCATTTATTTTCTTTTTCTGATTATTTTAACATGAGACCAAAAAAAATAAATAAAAATAAAAATCAATAATCCTTGAATCAGAGATATGCTCTTTATAAAGTTCTCTTTATTAATGGTGTAGTTATGGTTGCTTGACAAATATCAACATTTCAAATTGGAATATAGGTCTGAATATGCCATTTCATTGGCTCAGATGACAAATCTTGATTTTTCTGGTTTGCAATTTCATCACCTATTTATTAATAATAGGAATACAATGCAATAGCTGCTCTTCTTCTTCTTCTTCTTCTTCTTCTTCTTCTTCTTCTTCTTCTTCTTCTTCTTCTTCTTCTTCTTCTTCTTCTTCTTCTTCTTCTTCTTCTTCTTCTTCTTCTTCTTCTTCTTCTTCTTCTTCTTCTTCTTCTTCTTCTTCTTCTTCTTCTTCTTCTTCTTCTTCTTCTTCTTCCAACACACACCCCTGCGTGCTCTGGGTTTTTTTGCCTCCTGGGTCTATTGAAACTATTGAAAGTTCCACAAATAGAAGCAAACTTAGTGTCTTTAAATCTCTAAATAAAAAGGCAAAGAAAAAAAAAAGGATTTAAAAGATTTCTTTTTATAAAATTGAAAAGTTCAGAGTACTAAAATACTTCTTACCATTTGTGCCAGAGATGCTGCCATATGTCTTCTAACACTGAAACAAAACAAAAATATGTCAAAAGTATTGAGGAATGAGAGTTAGAAGCACACCAGAAGTTCATGACATATTTGGTAAAACAAAGATGAAAAAGCTGCCTCTCACAGTGTTTGATCAGGCATAGTCCTGAATCAGACGTCTGCTCTCCTAGGAAGCCCTTATGTCCAAATATTTAACAATTCAGATGGTGGTTTACATGTCACTGATGGTATTTGAATTCCCCTCTGGATATTCGCATATATTGGAAGTGATTTCTTTGTCTGGAATTCGACTTGGTGAGATTTGATCACTAGATACAAAAGTGTCATGCCCCTGTCGGAATCTAAATCTGAGGAGGAAGATTAACAACTGACAGGGAGTGGAAGTGTGGCTTTGTTGGCTGTGGAGGAAACTGAGGAAGGACAAAGTCTGGGTGGGCAGAGCAGGGATGAGGTAGAACAAGGGAAAGGGAGTTCAGAGGAAGACCCAGGTCCACCCCCTCTTCCTCTTAGGGCACGCAGGGAGGAATGGAGAAGAGAGCAAAGTGGGTTGTGTAGCTTACAGGGGAGGAAAGGGCCCTGATTCCCTTTATTAGCCACAGCTGGGAACACAGTTTATAAGAAAGGCAGACTGCATGTGACAGGCTGCTGGGAGCAAATGTGACTTTACCTTGTATTGTCATTGCTTATTCATGTTCCTGGCGTCTTCCCAACCGTATGAGTTTTGCCATGCCTTCAAGTCTGAAATTCTTGCTCCTGCCCTGCCAAACTAATTACTTCAGTTTGGCTTGATTGGACTTAAAGTTACAGTTTGTGTTGACCATGTTTTAGACTTAATTTTCTGCAGTCAAAGGCTGTTCCTGGGAGAGTTTTTCTCCAGCCAGAAGGTAACCTGGATTTTGGGGGCAAAGTTGGAGATAATAAAGGGAATCTTGTTGATTATCTGACTATGTTGCCTTTGTGTCATGCCCCGGGTCATCACACAAAGGTATATAAACAGACAAGTGGACTTATGTGGAAAAAAATGAGTACCCATTCAGGACTATCATCATTTTAGCCATTGTCTATCCACTACAACAGGGGTGTCAAACTGGACTTCTTTAAGGGCTGGATCAGCTTTGTAGTTCTCTGTGGGCTGTCTGGGAGGTGGGGGGGGGAGAGAAGATAGTGTTATGAATGCATAGGCCTTAATAAAGATATCTTAAGCTTGGAGTCAAGTGCAGGGTTCTGGCCCTGCACTTCTGATTGGCTGTTAATGGCAGGATCGGATTGGCCCATTCCGGGGAATCTGATTGGCCATTAATGGAGCATTCTTATTGGTTAAGGGAGCTAGCGCTCCTAGATTGTTATTGGTTAATAGTTATTGGGTTGCCTATATAAGGAGGGCTATAACTGCCATTGAGTTTGAGCAGTCACTATGTAAATAAAGAGTTGAAGTTCATCGTTCCAGAGGCTCGTCTCCATTCTTTCTCGCCCATGCTCCATACTTAACACTGGCGACGAGGATGGGATATGGAGACCTCTAAGCTGACTGAACTAAGAAGAAACACTGAGCACGTGGCTGACAGCGCTACACGACGGAACCATGTCCGGCGGCGTCGTACCACCTGCTCCGTTCGATCCAGTGCAAGAGGACTGGGAGTCCTACATGGATCGTTTCCAAATGTTTTTGGAAACTAACAATTTAAAGGATGCCACAGCCGGAAAGAAACGGGCGGTATTCCTAACGCATTGCGGTCCAACCGTATTTAAGATGGCTAAAGCACTAGCCAAACCTACCGAAGTGAAGACGATGGACTGGGACGACCTCGAACCCCTACTAAGAGCTCATTATGCACCGACTGTGCCCAAGCTCGTGAAATGGCACGAGTTCTATCAGAGAAACCAGCGAAAAGGTGAAAGCGTCGCCGACTTCATAGCAGACCTCCAAAACCTGGGAGGCCTCTGCGGATTTGCCGATTTGGAAGAGGCACTGAGAGATCGAATAGTTCTGGGATTAGATGCACCAGGCGTGCAGAGCAAGCTGATGGTGAAAGGCAACATCAGCCTTGCCGATGCCATCGCCGATGCTACTGCAGCAGAAACAACCAGGAAGTCGGCTGCACAATTACACTGCAACTGTGCTCCGGTACACCAACCGACAAGCGAAATTTTATCCAAGTCGGAAGGGCAACTGTCAACGACACACCACGAGGACCTGTCTTCGTTGTCAGACAGTGATGAAGAAGAGGTCCATCGACTGCGGTCCGACTGGGACCACCACCTGAAGTCACTACACCCTTGCGCTGGCTGTGGAGCCAACCATGCCAGGTCCAAGTGCAAATTCCGTGACGCGCTCTGCCATGAGTGCGGGAAGAGAGGCCACATTGGACGGGTCTGCCGAAGTTTACAAGGACCCGGCCAGGCCTCAAAAGGGGCTAACTATCGCCAATCGACAGGAAACCGTCCTGTAAGGTGAGGACCAGTAAACCACTCCTACAGAAACCGAGCTTTGCAGCGAGAAGAGGCTCACCATACTATCACTATCGGTCACGCCTCTGCCTTGGATGCCAAGAAAATCCGAATTACAGTGGCCATTGAGAACCAACCTTGCCACATGGAAGTCAACTCGGGATTGTCCCTCTCGATGGTGTCCTGGAAGACCCTCAAGCAACTCATCCCCACGATCCAGTGCCAAGACATCTGTTTCCAAAAACTTATTCTTAAGGACTATCAAGGGAATCGAATCCCTGTTTTTGGTTCCTGCCGAGTCCGGATCTCATTCAAGAAGCACACAGCGTACTTACTGCTAACTGTGATTGACAAAGATCGGCCTAGTCTTCTAGGTCTCCAATGGTTCGCGCCACTTGGCATTGAAGTGGCAGGCAAAAACCGAGTCAGCAGAAGTGACTGGGAGGAGGACCTCATCCATGAATTCAAGGACGTATTCAAGGAAAATCTAGGCGAGTACAAGGGGACCCCAATATCGTTCAGCCTTAACCCAAAGATAGCTCCCATCCGCCTTAAGCCTCATCAAGTTCCATTTGCCTTAAAGCCAAAAATCGATGAACAACTCGATAAACTAATAGCTCAGGGGGTGCTAGAACCTACCAATCACTCTCCCTGGGAAACCCCAATCGTAATACCCATTAAGCCGGATGGTTCAATCTGAATTTGCGGGGACTACCAGGCCACCCTGAACCACGCCCTACAGCAAAATGCATATCCGGTGCTGGTGGTGCAGCATCTCCTCCATTCCCTGGGGGGCGGAAAAGTCTTCGCCAAATTAGACTTAGCTCAGGCATATTAGCAATTACCTGTTGATGAAAAGACAGCACAGGCACCAACGATTGTGACGCACCGAGGTGCCTTTAAATGTACCCGGCTCCAATTCGGAGTCAGTGCAGCCCCGGGGATATTTCAGAGCCTTATGGAGAGGCTACTACAAGAGATTAAAGGCGTGGTCCCCTACTTTGACGATGTGTTAATTGCTGCAGCTACAAAAAAAATCTCACAGGATCGTTTAAAGTTGGTCCCACAAAAATTCCAAGGCACCGGCCTTAAGGTAAAAAAGAATAAGTGTAGATTATGTACAGATAGTGTTGAGTTTTTAGGATACCTAATTGACAGTCAGGGTATTCAGCCTACCGACAGTAAATTAAGAGAAATAAAAAACACTCCCAGGCCTCGGAACAAGGCCGATCTCCAGGCATTCCTAGGCCTCATCAACTTTTATAATGTATTTCTACCACATAAAGCAACTGTCGCTGAGCCATTACATCATTTTCTAGACAAGAAAGCACATTGGTTATGGGGTCATAAAGAAGAACAGGCGTTCTGTAATGTAAAAAAAACTACTGACTTCTGACTCTGTACTCCTGCAGTACAATGAGACTTTGCCGTTAAATATCACATGTGATGCTTCACCTTTTGGAGTGGGCGCCATTCTGAGCCATGTACTGCCTAATGGTAACAAAGCCCCTGTTGCATATTTTTCAAAAACACTTTCAAAAACTGAGCGAAATTATGGCCAAATCGATAAAGAAGCCCTCGCAATTGTATCGGCCGTTAAAAGATTTCACGAGTACGTGTATGGCCGGGCTTTTACTATCGTGACTGACCATAAACTGTTATTGGGGATAATAGCTGGAGATAAGCTGACTCCCTACATATTATCCCCCAGGATGGCTCGCTGGTCAGAATTCTTGGCTGCTTATAATTATTGACTGCAATATCGCCCCGGGAAAGCCATTCCCCACACCGACGCATTGAGCCGAGCACCGCTTCCAGAGACTCTCGACGATCCCGCACCAACAGTAACCACATTACAAATTGAAACACTCCACTCGCCGCCATTAACCGCTCGAGATATCGCGAGAGAAACCAGATGTGACCCCACCTTAGCACGAGTCCTAGGCTGGGTAGAACGCGGATGGCCATTGGACCAATTATCAGATGACTTCACACCATTCAAGACTCGACAAATGGAGTTGTTCTCTCAAAAAGGCTGTGTCATCTGGAGCGATAGAGTCGTTATCCCAGAACGACTCCAAAAAGCAGTACTGAGAACATTTCAAGATGGCCACCCCGGTATCGTGCGGATGAAAGCCCTCGCACGAAGCTACGCATGGTGGCCAGGCATCGACAAGCAAATCGAAAATTGGGTTAAGCTTGTCATAGATGCCAGGAAGTGAGCAACGCCCCACCAAAAGCCATCCCTACCGAATGGGAGACACCACGGGGACCCTGGTTCCGTATTCATCTGGATTTTGCGGGGCCGACCAAGGGCCACACCTTTCTTCTCACCATCGACACCTACTCGAATTGGCTTGAGATTCACTGCATGACGAACACAACCACTGAAGCGGTTATCAAAAAATTGGAAAGACTGTTTGCAACCCACGGATTACCAGACTTTCTGGTATCCAACAACGGACCCCAATTTATTGCGCTGTCCTTCGAGCAGTACCTGGCTGACCGCAGCATCCGACATGCGCTCACCTCACCTGTGCACCCTGCGACCAATGGCAGGGCTGAGCGCATGGTTCAATTTGTTAAGAAAACCTTGCAGAAGATAGACTATGATAACATTGACGACAAGATCAATCGAATCCTTTTTCTACAACGCATCACACCTCATAGCGTCACCAACAAAACTCCCACCGAACTGCTAATGGGACAAAAACTCTGCTTCCACCTCGACCGGTTACACCCAGCTTATGAACTGGAAAAACCACTAGGATCCAGCAACCTATGCCGTACCTTCCAGGTAGGCGATTTGGTATACGCAAAAAACCTATCGGGTGAACCGCTGTGGGTTGAGGCAACAGTAGTTCGTGTAACCAGCCCGAGATCCTACCTTGTACAATGCCTTGACGATAGACTATGGAAACGCCATATCGATCAATTACGATCACGGCTCCGGTCGGGAAATTCTGAACTCTCTTTTGACCAAACTGAGGGGGGGAGAGATACGTAAGAAGACAAATTTCAATTGGAAGAAAACCTGTTCGAAGGGAACAATGGCGGAATAGAGACACAGGAATTGGGACTAGAGAGGGGAATAGATTCACCTTAGGGAGTTGCCGAAGATATTGGTGATGACGGAAACGTGAACTCTGAACCAGAGGCAACCCCATCTACAAACAACGATCTACCTCAGCAAGATTGCAGCCAAACGCAAAACACACAGCGAAAATCCAAAAGACTAATAAAGCAACTGTCCTACCTAAAGGACTATGTAACTGTGCCCTGTAAACAAAAGCTGGAGGAAGGGGTGTTGTGAATGCATAGGCCTTAATAAAGATATCTTAAGCTTGGAGTCAAGTGCAGGGTTCTGGCCCTGCATTTCTGATTGGCTGTTAACGGCAGGATCGGATTGGCCCGTTCCGGGGAATCCGATTGGCCATTAACGGAGCGTTCTTATTGGTTAAAGGAGCTAGTGCTCCTAGATTGCTATTGGTTAATAGTTATTGGGTTGCCTATATAAGGAGGGCTATAACTGCCATTGAGTTTGAGCAGTCACTATGTAAATAAAGAGTTGAAGTTCATCGTTCCAGAGGCTCATCTCCATTCTTTCTCCATTCTTTCTCTCCATCCACTGGGATGGAAACCTCCTGCAGCACCCTACTGGCTAAAATGGGTCACAAGGGCAACCCACAGTACCCTCATGCTCTGTTTTGGCTGGGAGAGTGCTGCAGGAGGTGTCCAGGCCAAAAATGAGGTGCAGAGGGGGCACACACAGCCCCCCTGTGCCCCATTTTTACTAACAGAGGCACCATGGACCACTCCTTTGATATTTCCAGGCCAGCTCCACAGGCCAGATTTAAGCATCCATGGGCCAGATCCATCCTATGGGCCTTGGGTTGACACCCCTGCACTACAAGGTGAAGGTTTTTTTCTGTATATTTCCAACTAATGCAGCCCTGAGCTTTCTTTTTTGCCAATTGGTCTCACAATACTTGCCGATATCATCTTGTTTTAGGTCTCTTTGGGTATAAGTTATAGGAAAACAGCTTCTGTTTGGAGATAGGAAACTTTCACCATGAGGTTATTAGATGGGACCTCCAATGAGCCATATTGGTAGATGATTTTAGAGGAAGGCTTAGAGAGCTATCTATTTAAGTCCTATATGGAGTGGAGACTTGGACTGAAGACTCTGAATGGCCTCTTCCATCTCTATATTTCTATGATTCTGGCAAGCAAAATAGATTGGCTAATAGTCCATCACAGTCAGTCAGATTTTCAGATTGGATTTGGCATTCTTGTCTACCTATAGTCTTTTCCAAGGACCTAGGGTAGATAGATATAGACGGTGTTGCAGATATCATTGTAGAATATAATCTGTTCCAGGTAAAGCTGCCATTTGCAATTGACTGATTGTGAATTTGTTAATGCTGGTGCTGTTCAAGTGATACTGCAGTTGATTTGGGATTGAACCCAAGCCGGGTATTACCATTGGTACTACCTTTGCTTTCTTTTGCCACAGTTCTATTTCTATTTTCAGGTCTTTATATTATTATTATCTATTCAGAACAAAGTGAAGACATAGCTATCAGTTCTTTATCTAGCGTTGGCCATTGAGTTTTCCCCAAGAACCAAGGATGTCATAATATATTGGCGTAGTATATGTGCAGATCTAAGCAGTGTGGCCTTTTCCAATTGAGAGATTTAATTTTTGTCAATGTGCCATCCAAGATTTTTGTTATGATATTCCTATCAACATTGGGATCAGGACATGTATATATGACATCATCTTTCAATTTCAATGAATTATAATTATTTGATTAATGCTATAATTCAATTAATGATCACGATGATTTAATGGCAACGATCAAGGCAATTTCTATATACTGAAGAATTGAGATGGAAAATGATAAGAAATAAATTTATTCAATGCATAGGGACTCAACACAGGAGGGAAGAGGGACCATTTTTCCTTGATGTCACAGCAATCATTTTTATGTCACCCTGAAAATACATGACATTCACAGCTATTCTTTATAACCCCCGATATTACACAACCCTCAGGTCAGCGATATTGTATAATACTGAACATGTAGGTTTCAACCTGGATAATTTTGATCATGATTGCTTGAGTCATTATTGCTACTATACTTCCCAATAAATTTTCCATGAAAGGACCAGAATTTTTTTCCCCTTGATATCCATTTTTCACTTTCTTAAGAGTATGCCAAGATGCATGAAAATAGAGAGCTACTTCACATTTCCAAATCAAAATTGTTTTGAGAGCTCAGGATGATTGCTAAGCCATGGAGGAAACAAAACATTGACTTTTGTCCACTTCTCAAATCTAGACATGGAAGAACACCATCCTGCTACCCATAGGAGCAAGAAAATTATCTCCATAATATCTCCATGACTTCACAGAGATAAGGGAAGATCTCCATGGAATTATCTTCTTTCAAGTTTGAGTCACTTTATCTTTTAAACTTGGTCTTAGAGCCCATGTCATAGTGACAAATCATCCACAGTTTGATCTGGAAGAATCTCAGCAGGTAATTTGAATGACATATTCTGACAAAAAAGAAATAACAAATGAGTGTCCTTTCAGCTTTGCAATTCTAACATATGCAACAAACATTAGTAAATCTAATTAAAAGCTGTAAATGTGTCTTTTCCAATCATTTGTCTTGTGATTTGTAAGTATCAAGTGCTGGGAAAGAGATAAATAACATTTACTCCTTGACCTCCCTCTGGAGCCCAGAGGTGGTGTGTGTAGAATTTATCAGAGTGCAGATGCGACTAGACTCATTAGCTTGCCATCTGCTATAGTGGAGAAATGCTAAAATGCTGTTATTGTAAGGTTCATTGAGCAGTAAAATTATAATTTTCATTTTTAAGGAAGTTTTTTTTTTTTTTTTGAAAAAAAAAAAACCTCCTTGAAAAACAGCAGATGCCAGATTATGACAGAGGCTGTGATCCCATTTAAAAAAGACACCACCACCCCCAAATTAAATCTATATCAGCATAACAAATCACCGTAGCATTTTGCCAATATAATAGTCTCTCTACCAAATGGGTATTTTCAGGTTTGCAGTGAATTATATAAATAGGCATCCTGTAGATTAATGTTGCAGGTTGTAGGCCCACTCAATTTCTCATTCCCCCAATTCCCCAAAAAATGGTTTTTCACATGCACTTGCATGTACTTTTATTGTAATGAATGCATTCTGAATGCAATCCTGCTATCTATCTATCTATCTATCTATCTATCTATCTATCTATCTATCTATCTTTGGTTATTCGGGTTTTCTCCTGCCTAAAATTGGAAGTATCTAGGCGACGTTTCGATGAAGTCTCATTCATCATCTTCAGGCTTGTGTCTTCAGCTTTGTGTTTCTCAGAGTAATGTGAGCTTGCAGCTGCTTCTTCCTTTTAACTGCTAGTGGGGTGTGTGACTTGATTGGGTGGGGGCTTGGCTGTGTTCTGATTGGTTGGGGGCTTGGCTGTGTTCTGATTGGCTGGGGGTCATAGAGATATAGGGACATCTTGGTCATATATATTTGTAGGTTGGCTTCATGAATATAGTATATTCAAGGATGGAGGTATTTTCCTTATATATCTGAAACTTGATTGATCAGTCATCAGGTTCTTGTAGGAGGATTGGAAACATCTTCTTCTTCTTCTTCTTCTTCTTCTTCTTCTTCTTCTTCTTCTTCTTCTTCTCCTTCTTCTTCTTCTTCTTCTTCTTCTTCTTCTTCTTCTTCTTCTTCTTCCTGTCTTGTATATGGTTTTGTACATCATGCACGCACACACACACACACGTATATATAAGGTAATTTGCACAATATTGTGAAATGCTTCTACAAGCAATACTTCTAATGATGCAGTAAGAAAACATTATCCTAGTTATTTCTGCTCAAGAAATTTTTCACTTGTTTGCAATATGTAAATGATTGGATTGGTCAAAAAAGGAGCAGCATTGTATTAATAACAAACTTAATGTTTTCATAAACAGGTTGATTTGGGCTTGGTGAACTGAAAAATAGAAAGCAGATTATTCCATTTTTGCCCTTTCCATCTAATTTTTTTCTCCTTTGCTAGCCAATTGTCAAGGTAGCATACCACAACAGATCCTAAAGATATCACTGCAAGTTCCAACTCAGCTTCTTTCAGTTTCATTTATTGAAAGAATTTTAATTGGCAAGTCTCTGTTTCATTTTGTCAACAAATCCAATAAGTCATCTCATTTGAGTTCAGCATTGCAAAATTTTATCTGGAGGTGTAAGTTCACTACACCAATGAATATTCAACCTGGAGTTTCAAATAACAATAACAGTTTTAGCACAGTTTCCTAGGAAGAATGTAGCCATTTTCAGAAGGTCTAATAACCTTCACATCTTCAGTAATACAACTGAGAAGACAAACTTCAATGCAACTGTGTGTATTACAAAAAAAAAAAATGGGACTACTTTCTCTCTCTTCCCAAGGACACTCTGGTTCCTTTACATTTAGTAACAAGACATAGCAAAACAGCTGTACAATATGGATGACATAAAGAGGCATTTGACAAAAGTCCAATCAAATGTGTCTTTATTGTTGCATTGGCATGGTGGAGTAGTGGTTAGAATGCCAGTACTGCAGGCTAATTCTGCTGACTGCTGGCTGCCTGCAATTTGACAGTTCAAATCTCACCAGGCTGAAGGTTGACTCAGCTTTCCATCCTTCTGAAGTCTGTAAAATGAGGACTCAGAAAACATGCTGACTCTGTAAAGTGCTTCGAGAGGGTTGTAAAGCGGTATATAAGTCTAAGTGCTATTGCTATTGTTGATCTTACAAAAACTTCAGTGTTTCAGCCTAGAAATGTGCAATGAAAAGTGCCACATACCTACAGACAGTGGTGTGGTTGTTAAAATGGAGAACTAAGCACTGGATATTTGGGTTCTACTCTTCTTTTAGGCAGGGGAGTTCCCTCGCAGAACATTGAACCAGTCCTCTTTCTCAGCCCTCAAACCAGGGTAGTCTAGTAGTGAAAGTTCTAGACTGATAAACACAGGTTCTAGATATGTCTTGGTACAGGTCATTCTCTCTCATTGAGCAACTGAACTAGAAAAATATAACAGATTATTCCCATAATTTTCAATGTAGAGCTCTTCATCCTACAGTGGATTCACTCAGGCTGATAATAATAGTGTGTGCCATAGAAAATACCAATTTGAATTAGGCTGAAGAATGTTTCAGATAGTGCCATCAGAAGATGAGTTATTTTGACAACAAACCATTATTTTTTTTCTATAAATACTACCTAGAGGTAGTTTCATCCATCTTGTATTTCCATAGGAAGAAGCTTTTCTTTTTTCTAAATTTGAACAAACTGTTCAAACTGTTTAACAGTTTCAAACTATTCCTTATGGATTTTTAAGAATAATTTATAAATACATCTGCATCTTAATGCTACATTTTGTTTCATGTTTCCCCCTTAAAAATATTATTTGTTTCTAATAAAACAATGGCCCATCCCATGTAGGCTAAATACAGTGTGATTTGCCCAGCAAAGCATCCATTGAAAGTGGGGTTAGCTAAGCTCGTGATGTGAAGGATGATGAGAATCTCAAAATTCTATGCAGAACAAATTGGTATGGTCCAATACATTTTCAGTGTTCAAATTTCAGAAACACCTTTATTATCTTAGGCTGTTTTCCTAATGGGTATTTATCTGGAAGGAAGACATAACGAAACTTACTTCCATTCCATCTTGGTCAATCAATCAGATTTGTGGTCAATGAACATAGTATAAGGACTGTTCCACAAAACTCTGATTTTATCTGTTTATCATCTGCCTGTCTGTCCTACTGTCATCTAGATAGATAGATGGGTGGATGGATGGATGGATAGATAGATAGATAGATAGATAGATAGATAGATAGATAGATAGATAGATAGATTGATTTACTATCTCTGGAAAAATGTGTGGGCATGTATACATGCATTTTAATTGACAATGGGTCATTTTCAATTTCCTTGGAGTTCTCCAATGCATTTCCAGCCATCATACAAAGATAAGACAAAACACATAGATCTCAAGGTTCCAGATGAATGAAGAGTTTCCACTTTCATCCAAGGAACCATGATGCTTTCTATCAACAGTAACATTTTCTGTAATCTCTTGACCATTATGCAAATGTTATTTGGAGAGCAGCATTATGGTCATGGAACCATGTGAGAAGGAAAACAATGTCATATTTGAATGTATTTGCAGCCTTGTAATGGCAGGAATCTTTTTTCTTCATGCTCTACCAGGTTTTAATTCCACCCTCTAAAATGTATTTAATTTAGCAAGCCATTCTGTTTACTATGTATATGTCCTCTGTAACTTTTGTTTAATTCTTCCAGTTTCTTGTAATTGCTTTGTCCCTAGTTTCAATTTTGAAGGAAGAACTTTACTGCTTTGTAAGAACAATAACTAAGTCTATGCATTACAAAAAGGCATGGTTCATGATTTAGTATCTTGTGTAAAAACAGCCTGTATCACAGTAACAGGTCCACCCAATGCATTTTTATTTGTTTTCTATTATCCCATCTTCATTAATTGATGAAGTCAAAGTGGTTAGATACCTCATAGCTCCTATTTTCTATACAGCAACAACTCAGGTGGCTTGGACTTTTGTGCAAAAGGGAGAACTTGCTATTAGAGCCATGGGCAAAGGTGTTAAATATGGACCAGGGACCAGGGAGACATTGATTCAAATCCATGTTCAACAAAAAAGAATCAGTGATGACTTTGGACCTGCTGCTAGTGCCTCATTTAAGATAACCCACAAAGTTCTTGCTGTGGGCAAACAACAACAAAAAGAAGAACAAAAACAATAATATAGATTTTGGAATGCCACTATATTCTATTTGAAGTCCAGGAAAATCAGGTCAGGTAACCATGGAATGGTCTTCTAAGTACAGGAATTTCTGATCATAGAAGTTTAGAGAAGCCCTTTGACAAGGATGCACAAAAAGAAATGCAGAAAATGTCCATTCTTTCTGAAGAAATGTAATTAACCAGGAGCCAACATTTCTTTCTCAATGGTCATGCTGAACATCAGCTAGTGTAGAAATGCAGACCTTTGGAGGACTGATCAATAGAAAGATTCAGAAGTCTCTACATCTCTCACAAGAAATTGCCCATTCATTCCATTTTTAAGATCTTTGAAATTTATACTTTTTCTAACTAATTGAAAATAAACATCAAAAGTTTCATGAATCTGATAATTGTTTAGTCTTGAAAATTATTGATGGGAGATATCAAAATGGTGAAATACTCAAAAAGCAGTGAGGTCCTTCCCCAAGTTTTATTTCAGTCTTGTATGTCTTCAGTTAAAGGGGTAATCATAAGAGGAAGAGAAGGAAAATATATACAAAAAAATAAACTAATGCAATTTCTTTCAAGAAACCTGTGGGCATTCTTTGTTTTTTCTTAATATTTCCCTCTATGATATTTCAAGGAAATTGTACATATACTGGAAGAACTTTTTAGTCCAGGGAACAAAAATAGAGTTAGGAATTAATAAGATTTTAGAATTTCTTACTTGGGAAGAAACTATGAAATACTGCTTATCGCTACTCAGAGGCTCTTCTACCAGTAAATTTATTTTTACCAGGGACCTGTGTAAAACACACATCACTTGGCTGAAATGAAAGTTTAATTAAGACCAACCATCTGCCTTATGCATGTGATATGTACGTCTGGGTATGTTTTGAAGAACTGTAATTTGTTTCTCTTTTTCACTTGGCAATACTACTGAATCCTGAATTTAAGCCTCCTTAAGGCAATAACACCAAAAATAAACTCTAAAAAAAAAAAAAAAAAGCTATCTTGTAACCAAGTTTGTTTGGGGTTTTTTTGAAAAGAGTATCAGAATTACACCTAACAGACAAGTGTTTAATAAAAGTAATGTGATTTACCCTAAGGGTGTCACACTTCAATGCGTGGAATGTACTCCTATTTTAATTTTCACATCAAAGCACTGCTGAGAGGAGAAACAATATTTCTCAGAAATCCCATTATATATTGGATACTGGTGATTAGATCCTGTTTATTGTCATCTGCTTTCCCATCTGTTATGGCTTCAGTGTTTACACACTGAACACTAACACACATACATACAGATGTTTTAATCACGGAAGGTAAATTAACCCTGTTGAAACCAAAAATGCTCATTCCACAGGTGATCCTAAACAATCAGTGAGCACAGGACACATCAGTGAGAGATGTAGATGAGACGAGAGAGACATCGATATGGAAAAGTTTTGATTAGATTAAGGACAAAAAAAACCATATTTATGGTGCAGTTCAGCATTTTAACTACAGAAACATTTTCTCCACTTCTAAAGCAATTTCTGAAACTCACGGGAAACCTTATAACAGGAACAACGTCCAGCAAATCTACAATCCATCCCACTTTCAATTTAGCTGAAATGTATTTTCTGATTACGATTGACCCTGTTTTATAATCTGTCTTAAACTAAATAAGATTACACATTTAGGTACTGTATGCTTTTCATGTTTTGTTTTCAATTCAAATATCTCATAGAATTTTATTCTTGGAGCATATTAACTTTCTTTTATTCTGCTTTACAGCTGACAACCTCCGAAAGTTTTTTTTAAAAAATGAATGTTTCTGCTTTGATTTTAATGATGTTCGGTTAAACCACGGGACAGTTAGGCCAAGTAAATTTTTCAGCTGACAAATTGTGGAGGAAAAATATTTGTATTGATGGCAGATCTACACAGTAATTATGAAATGGAAAGACTCCTTTAGAGTCATATTCACCTTTGTTTCTTAGACACTAAATCTATATGCTCTTCTGATATTATTTCCAAGTTACAGCCTGTATAAGAGTGATTTAAAGATGTAACTGAATAAAAGTCAGTTCTAGCTAACTTTAAGATGAAATAATATATAAGTCCGAAAAATTAGTGATTTTAACTAATCCTGGCTTGGGCATTTCAGAAGGAAGGGAGGAAGGCAGGGAGGCAGGGGGGAGGAAGAAAAGGAGAGGATGGAAGGGGGAGGGAGAGATGAAAGGAAGGAAGGAAGGAAGGAAGGAAGGAAGGAAGGAAGGAAGGAAGGAGGGAGGGAGGGAGGAAGGAAATCTGAAATTTACATCTTTCAATCTAATAACTTCTAGTTATAGGTTTAACTTGGATAAAAACATTTCTTTGTTATCTAAGTAAAAATGTGGTTGGGGCTATAGAAGACAAGAAATATGTAGTTTGGTCAGGTTCTGATAAAAGTGCATTGTTTTAATATCATTGATGTTATTTAAAGTGTATGAGCAGAAATGATTTAGAAGTTACAAAAAAAAAAAAAAGGAAGGAAAAAGATTATGAATGTTTTCTGCTTATAGAATGTGCAACATCCCACAATTGCATTAATCTTAAACAGTCAATTAAACCAACCATTTAATTCAAATTAAAGTGTTATTGCATACCAAAATAAAATGAATTTTGATGGAGTTAATAAAGAAAGGTGATTCCACACACCTTTGGTAACACACAGACACACACATACACAGAAACAGACACACATTCAACTGTACATGTTATTTATCATTAGATCTATGTCCTAATAAAAACATTAAACTCTCAGAAAGTTGGAAGATTTAACTGGTGCTTAGGAAAATAACTACAGTGGGTTGATTTGTATGCGAATTAATGGTCTTAAAATTAGCATGTTAATAGGCATTTATTTTATTAGAGCAGAGTTATCTAACCAGTTACTAATTAGAAGTACTTAAAACATCATTTTAGATTTTTGGGCAAACAAACGATACATTTATGACCTACTGAATTTTGGGATAATGATTTCATAGATTGATTTATGTTTTCAGTGCACTAGATTTGAGCTTTTAGAGCAATTTTAATATCCTGACTAATTTTTATTTAAGGAAATCTCAAGGTAGGCCAGAACGCATCATGCACTCAAATAGAATTACAAAAAAAAAAAAAAGAAGAAGAGAAAAGTACCACTGTGTTTTCCTTGCTGCTTAATAATATATGGAATACATGTGGACATGTCCTATGCTTTGTCATATTACTATGCAGGTAGTCTTTGACTTACAACAGTTCATTTAGTGACCGTTCAAAATTATAACATCATTGAAAAATGTGATTTATGATCATTTTTCATAGTTAGGACTTTTGCAGCATTCTCGTAATCATTATCATCTTTTAATGACCCCAAAATTCTTTGTGGGGTGGAGTCTGGGCAACTGAATGGAGCTTTCAGACTGTTGAATGGCCAGATGCCCTTGCCAATGCAGAGCTTTGTTCAGCAGATGTATTCTCAACTTTCCCAGAGAGAGAAATATCTGCCTCTACCTAGGATATAATTCTCATTAGTTTGAATCACATTGTCCAACTAGCAGTCCAAATATTGTTTTAGCAACAGTCTTAGTAACCCAGATGGTTGAATGACCTTGGTTCCACAGAACTGGATTCTTGTGGTTGTCTTCCTCCCTACAGTCTCTGTGGCAACTGACAAGCAGTAACAGTTGAAATCAGCACAGTTTTGCTTTCATAAGAAGGATCATCGAAAATTAATTCTGTATTGGCAAGAAAATTTACGTGGAAGACTGAAATGTTGAAACTAGGGTGTGAAGTTGACATACTAACTTATCAACAGCAGTAACTCAATTAACAACTGTGGCAAGAAAGGCCATAAAATAGGGCAAAACTCACTTAAAGAATGTATCCCTTAACAACAGAAATGTTAGGCTCAGTTGTAGTAGGCAGTCAAGGACTAGCAATAGTACTAACACTTATATACCA
Source organism: Hydrophis major (assembly GCA_033807585.1). Taxonomy (NCBI): domain Eukaryota; kingdom Metazoa; phylum Chordata; class Lepidosauria; order Squamata; family Elapidae; genus Hydrophis; species Hydrophis major. The sequence continues at coordinate 11,257,238 of CM066332.1, read as the reverse complement.
CTTTACGGTGCTTTACAGTCCTTTCTATGCGATTTATAGAGTCAGCATATTGCCTCCAACAATTTGGGCTCTCATTTTACCAACCTCAGAAGGATGGAAGGCTAAAGTCAACCTTGAGCCTGGTGAGATTTGAACTGTCAAATTTCAAGCAGCCAGCAGCCAGTACAAGTAACCTGCAGTACTGCACTCTAACCACTGTGCCACCGTGGCTCAGACTACCTGTACATTGTTTTTCTCCTTCATTGTCAAACCCATTCTAAATTTTGTATGAATGCTGAATTTCCACTTGGTAAGCTTACTTGTAGTGGAGATGTAGCTGTGGGGTTTTCAATGCTTAGAGGTTACTGCTAGTTTGATCTAGGAAGCCCCGTATGAAATGAGCTAAACAGCTCTCTGCAGCAGGAATCTGCTAGCAGTTATTCCTACAGATTTGTTATAATGGTCCCTGAGATAGTATTTATGTCACCTTTCAGAAACTTTTCAGGATGTCCTCTTGTCAACTGAAGCAGTTTTATTATAGAATGTCATAACAGATGGCAGCACCTCGCTGATTTTGACTGATCTCAAAACAAATGTACAATACAACATTGGGTTTTGACAGCAGAAGTTGAACAAATTATGAAGTTCCTGGGAAGATACATAAACACATTATAGGAAGAGTTATCGGAAACCATTTCTGTATTGACAAGAAAATTTACATGGAAGACTGAAATTTTGAAACTAGGGTGTGAAAAGACTTGGATCTTAGGTTGTATTAGGTAACAGTTTACCAGAAATTTATCCTCTTCAATTAATTTAGTCCATTCATCTCCTTGCTGATTCAGGTTTAGAATTTCCTTTTAAAATTAAAATAAATCAATAAACAATGAAATATCACTTGCAATCCTGCAAAAGAGTAGCATTTCCCAAGCCTGTGGGTACATGTTAACTACGCTCAGATTAATAAACGTTGGCTATGTTTTTAAAATGGGACATGGTGGCTCAGTGGCCAAGACATTGAGTTTGTCGATCAGAAAGGTCGGCAGTTCAGCGGTTTGAAGCCCTATCACCATGTAATGGAGTGAGCTTCCATTACTTGTCCCAGGTTCTGCCAACCTAGCAGTTCGAAAGCATGTAAAAAATGCAAATAGAAAAATAGAGACCACTTTGATGGGAAAGGTAACAGCATTCCGTGTGCCTTTGGTGTTTAGTCATGCTGACCACGTGACCCCACGGAGACATCTTCGGACAGCGCTGGGTCTTTGGCTTTGTAATGGAGACCAGCACTGTCCCCTAGAGCCAGAGACAACTAGCACGTATATGCAAGGGGAACCTTTATACTTTTAAATACATTTCTGATTTCAAGTGTAAGGTGTAGATTGGCAATGTGTCTATGAAATTCTCAGTTATCCAAGTCATATTTGTCCACCTTTTCTGTGGGGACTTCATTGTTTTCTTCGAAGACGCTTCACTTCTCATCTGAGAAGCTTTTTCAGTTCGGCAAGGAAATTAGCTTTCTTGTATCAGGAATTATTTTTTTCTGGGTGTGGAATCAGAATATATAAATACATTTAAAAAGCAGTATACATGTTCCTCCTGTTGATGATGTAAGGGCAATGTCTCAGATTATTTTTCTCCACTTTTTCACAAGGCTTCTAATCTGGACCAAGAATTAAATGACCTTTCATTGATTAGCCTTTAATTGCTTTTTGTCTTTCTGTCAGATCCCACACACTGTTGACCTTTTACAGAATTAGAAGCAACTGTCAAGCTTATGCCAGAAATATCTTCATGAACATATTTCTAAACAGAATCTTGGTTATTTTTATCTGTGGACATTTTCAATCATCCAGGTCATAGTTTCCCCAAAGGTACTTTATTTTTACAAAGGGCAACCGGACGTCCTTTCTTTTTTCCTTGAAAATATTTCACTTTTCATCCAAAAAACTTCTGCAGTTCTTCAGAACTAAAGAAGCTTCTTGGATGAGTAGTGAAATGCCTTCAAAGAAAGAACAAAGGAAGTACACACACACACACACACACAGAGAGAGAGAGAGAGAGAGAGAGGCATTTTATTGGAAATCTATGGAGATTCTCAGTCATCACCTGTCCCAAAGGTGCTTTTTCAAGAGACCACTGGACTTTCTGGTTTTTCTTTGAAGCCAAGGAGTATAAATTCTTCCATTCCCCATCATCCAGTCAGAGCTGAAGAAGCTTCTTGGATGAGAAGCAAAACTTCTTCAAAGAAAAAACAGAAAGTCCAGTGGCCTCTTGAAAAAGCTCCTTTGAGACATGCTTATTTCTGTTCACATAAATCAGCTATACTAATTTCTTGTTTCAACATGAGCATCATCCTAGTCTAGACCTATGGATTTAGAAAGATCAGCAGTCAGAGCTGAATTTTTAATTAATGAACAGCTGAGTGATTTGCCAGACTCCAGTGAAGATGGCAGGACTCAAAAAATTGCTGGGATTTTCAAGCCCACCAGGTAACATCAAGCTCAACTATATCAATCTATTTCTGCATAGAGGAAAATGGATCATACTCATATTTTTTTAAAAAAATACTTTAAATGGAGTACATTGCCCTGAGCAAACAAAAAAGTGCCTTCTATTTTATAATGTGTTCAGTTATACAGAAATTGAATAAAGGAAGGGGAAAAGATTTATAATAGTTAGTTAACTGCCAGTTAAAATGTAATTATGAGCTTCTTTTCATTAATCTTTTGATTTATGATACCAAACAAGGGCTATAAACTTAGCAAAACTCTAAATTTAGAATCAGTGCAATATCATTTTTAATCTATCTATATCTATATTGAGAGAGAGAGACAGAGAGAGACAAAGAGACAGAGAGAAAGAGAATTGGTTTACTTCCCAGTACTATGGTAGTAAATTGATGTTTCACAGAATCAGTGTAAAGTTCAGTATTAAATGTCAGATGGAAGGTAGGAGAGAGACAGAGACAGAGACAGGCAGACAGACAGACAGACAGACAGACAGATGGACAATCAGGATTTAATAACAACTGATAAAATCAGGAGTGTACACCTAATACTGTAAAACATCCTGATCAGCAGTAAGGATAGCTGAGTGAACTTTTAATATATAGCAACATAAGGTACAAAAATATTCCTTATTGGTATGTGGCCTTCAACAAATCTTTGTCTGCATTGCACGTTCAGCTCTTTTTTTTTCTTTTTTTTCTTTTTGAAACTTCTATAGGAAGATTTACCATTGACCTTGGAATTAACTTGCAAGGGTGTCACATTATACTGCTGTATATATCAACTCACTTGGGCTATTGGCATTATATTTAAAGAAAATGATAAGGGGAAGAAAACAGCATAGACTTAGCAATTGGAAGGCTGTCATGGAAAAAAAAAAACCTTCTTCTTGTTATAAAATGAGATATAGAGAGAAAGGCATCTCCATCCTTGGCACAGGATTGGTTGAGAAGATCAGAATTCTATAAGCAACAGTTATGGAAATTTGCACTGTGGAATAGTGAGGGGGAAAACAATGAAGGAGTAGGGAGTTCAACACCGATAATTTATCACCCTAAGTGGAACAGTTCTAGTCCAACCTAAGCAGAAGAATTAGTAGAGCCACACACATTTTAATCGGTAGATTAAGCAACTGATCTCTTAGCTGAATAATTGGTGCGGGCCAGTTTTAAACAGTAATTACAACATTTATTTGAAAGGGTTCTGAATCAAGGATACACACTGATTCATTTCTTTGAATTGTATTTTGAAAGAAAACAAAGAGAACATTGGTTTTAATGCTGAAGTGGAAAAGTGTTAGGGCAGTTGTCATAGAAGCGAAGAATAAGTTAAGAAGAAAAAAGAACTTCCTGTATTGGATGGATAATAGCTGTTCCTCATATTTTTATTTAATTGAAAAAAATATATGTTTCCAGTACTGATAATCTGTTCTTTGTTATTCCCTTTCTTGAAAGATGGATTCAGAATTCAAGTCATTGTGTCATTATTAGAACAGAACAGAACAGAACAGAACAGAATAGAATAGAATAGAATAGAATAGAATAGAATAGAATAGAATAGAATAGAATAGACCTTAGAGGTTTTCTAGTCCAGCTCCCTGCTTTGGCAGGAGAATTTATACCATTTCAGATAAGTGACTATCTAGTCTCTTCTTTAAAATCTCCAGGGATGGAACCCACGATTTCTGAAGGAAGCTGTTCCACTGGTTAATTATCCTCACTGTTAGGAAGGTTCTCCTTAATTCCAGGTTGCTTCATTCTTTGATTGGTTTCCAACCATTGTTTCTTATTCTGCCCTCTGGTGCTTTGGAAAACAATTTGAACTCCCTCTTCTTTGTGGCAGCCCCTCAAATATTGGAAGACTGCTATTATGTCAACCCTAATTCTTCTTTTCTTTAGATTAGCCAAACCCAAAGCATGCAGCCGTTCTTCATATGTTTTAGTCTCCAGGCCTTTGATCATCTTAGCTGCTCTTCTCTGAACTTTTTCCAAGGTATCAACATCTTTTTGTAGTATGATGACCAAAATTGGTTGCAGTACTCCAGGCATGATCTCTTCCTTATTTTAGCCTTCTGGTCTCCCCCACATACCTCTGTTGAATGGGATCAATTGCTTCAACAGGGGCTGGCAATGTTAAGCTGACAATGTGGAGTAGATGGTCATTGAATAAAATTGTTGTACCCATTGATTGATTTTATTTTGCCTGCTTTTCTTTTGGGAGGGAATCATCTTAATTTAAGGGCCATTGACTTGTGGGGTGACTACTTCAGATACATTTAAGCCAAATTATATCATTTACACTTCTGCAGAAATTATGAAGAATTGGTATATAGCTTATATAAATTATCAGGTTTGAGAATATATCATAATGTAATTGTTTTCCATATTGTAAGAGGAAGGCTAAACAATAATATCTTATTTTTTTACTGAACGCCAGAACAGTTCATTTATTCCTCTTTCCATACCTCTCTCACAATCCAGATTTCATGGTTATCAGTGTATGTTCATGGTTTGCAACACATAATTCCCCTTTTCTTCAAGGAGCTGTGAGTGGTCCAAAAATATAAATAGGATTTGACTGGGATTTTTTAGCTAGAAGAAATTTTGCAATTGTCACAGCTTCAAACTCAGTAAACAAAAGCCACCCTGAAAATTAATAAAGGCTTTCACGGAAATATACTATAGTCACACTGTTGTAATCACTGCATTATCATAGAGGCTCTATGTTGCCTTGTACGAATGCATTAAAAAAGAGAAGGAAGATACAATTAGTACATAAGCCAATTAATGCTTTAACAGGGCAATATTTAATTAAATGCCTAGGACTATTCAAAAGTATTAGAGGTACATCCCAATTAAATATAATTAAGAAGGCAAGTTAGAGTAGTCAGATCAGTTACAAGTAAATTAGAAACAAATAGTCCATGTGATGAGACTATGTTGAGGTGATGCCCTTAAGTGCATGTCATTGCTAACTTGTTTTGACAAAAGAAAGACAAACATGACTTTGTAATTTCTTCAATATGGTCATCTGAGGAGAAGAGAAAAATGCATACAACAATGCAACACTTTTTTCAGTATCAGATAGTATAAAGCTATTATATAGGATAAATTATATGTGTGAATAGATTCAGTAAGCCTTCCTTCCTTTCTTCTTTCCTTCCTTCCTTCCTTCCTTCCTTCCTGCCATGCCCCTGGTGGAGATTGACTCTGAGGGAACAGTGATAGGGAGTGGAAGTGTGGCTCTGGAGGTTGTGGATGAGGCTGGGGAAGGGCAGAGGCCGGCTGGGCAGTCAGAGGAGGACCCAGGCCCATCCCCTCTCCATCCTAGGGCACGCAGGGAGGAGAGGATAAGGATAAGGGAGAGACATGGTCTACTCAGGAGGAGAGGGCCTTGATTCTTTTGATGGGTTGCAGCTGTAACAACTGAATAAGAGTATGGACCCATGTACTGGCGAATGCTGGAAACAAAGTGTGTAAATATCTCTAATTTATAGTTCCTCTCTGAGTTTGGCGTCCTTCTCAGTGTGTGTTACCTGGTGACATCCTCCAGTCCTTATCTTGCCTGGTTTGTGTTGCTTTTTTCCATCTTCATGTAACTGTTTGTGTGGGAATATTTTTGTCTTCCGTCAAAGATATTCTGAGCTTGGAAGCAAAGTGAAGGAATAAAAGGGCCTTCACCTGTTTTCTGTGACTGTGTTTGTTTTGTATCCCACCCTAAGTCATCACACTTCCTTCCTTCCTTCCTTCCTTCCTTCCTTCCTTCCTTCCTTCCTTCCTTCCTTCCTTCCTTCCTTCCTTCCTTCTTTCCTTCCTTCCTTTCTTCCTTCCTTCCTTCCTTCCTTCCTTCCTTCCTTCCTTCCTTCTTTCCTTGCTTCCTTCCATCCTTTCTTCATCCCTTCACCTTACCTAAAATTAAAATCTGAGGAAAACCATAACATGGAAAAAAACAATTCATTGTTCAACAAACCATTGTTTCATTGTAGAGAAAGATAATCACAATAATAGAGAGGTAAAGATAAAGCTTTCCCCTGTCCAGCCATGTACAACTTTAGGGTATGGTAATCATCACCGTGCCTTGGTCGAGGGTGTCAGAGTTGTCTGAAGATTTTTCCTTTGTGCAGTACCCAGATCTTGAACCACGCTACCACCTTTCCAGCTGAAAAGCTCAGTGTCTTTAACTGCTCAGCAACCATGACCCCATCCCCAACTATAGATTATAATGAGGTTATCGAAAGTATGGTTAGATTCACCATATGGGCCCTTACAAAAGAATATCTTTTTCTCCATAAATATCTTATGCAACCATCTGCCTGAAGTCAATTCTTGAGTATTCATTTATATCCTAGATGAGAGGTAATACTTAATAAGGCTCTTTTTTAAAAATAAAATAAAATGTATTTGATTAAATTCAGCACGAAAGATATTTCAAAGATTGTTTATGCAACATAGTTGCAAAAACACTACACCAGTGTTTAGTGGTGGGAATTACACTAGTAGTTAGTTACACTAACACTTTGTAAAATAAATGTAAACTCACATTAACATATGGTTCAGTATTTGAGATAGATTTGTTTAAACAACAAACAAGTTATTATTTTGTTTCTAAAGGGTAACAGATAAATATAAAAGGCCTACAATGAGAAAGGCTTGTTTTTAATGCAATGCTGCATTTTCTTGATGGCATTATCTTTTGTTGTGATTAATAATAGAAGCTGCTGAACAGCTAATATGCCTCTCATCCACAAGAGCTTCATTTTTAATGAACAAGCCTCATTTTTGTCTCTTCCTCTCATGAAGGACGAAGAAAATATTCCTTTTATTCTCCCTGCCAGTCACAAGATTTTACAATGTAGCACATGAAAGGAAACTTACTCATGTCCACATAGCCTTGATCATCGTTTTCAGTGAGCTACAATGTGGGTCATTAATCAGTTGTGTATTTCCTCAGAAAAGCAGCACAATTTACACTAGCTGAAAATTGATGCATATCAACCACTGATAAGATGTGGTACTAAAATATCATTCATATTTGGCATAATGGACAGACGTGGATGGCATAATGATTTGTCATGTCATCTCTTAGTCTAAGATGACTTTCATTAGCAGATTCAAAACCGTATCTTATTCATCAACTCAAAGTTTCTTATCATACTATATCTACCTCCCAATTCAGCAACTGTATGTGAGAATTTTGGTTTTGCTCCAACATCCTTCTTTATTTTTTTTTATTTTTTTTTTTTTTATTTTCTGTCATGTTTTATCCCTTTATCCTCTTTCCTTTTCATTAGTTGATTTATTTCATGGAATTTTTCCTTGCTGAAATCCAAACAAGCACTCAGTGGTTAAGAACAAACACAAACAAAAGCAAACACAACTACAAAGTATACAAATGGAAACATCTTCTGTAGGAACTCAAAACAAAAATTGTTTTTACAGTACAGATACTGTTCAAAAAACTCCATGCATCTGATTAAAGAAGATGCTATCAAAGAAGTTCAGTTCTAAATGAGTTCCCAAAGATGTCCATGAGATTTTCCAATGAAGAGTGCAAAATTAAATTGCCTCTCTCTTCTGGATTAATATTTAAGTCCTGGTTTACAAATCTAATACTTTTTGACATTCCTCCATTTAAACACTAACTAGTCCAGCTCTGCTGAGTTTTTCAACTTCAGTCAAGTTTAAGTAGCTGTGATGACCCAGAGTATAACACAAACATAACAAAATCCAAAACATAAATAAATGCCCTTTAATGCCTCCAATTTAATGCCTCCACTGTTCAATAATACTCAAAAATAGTCTTTAAAAGAAAGCAATGCAGTACAAATTTAATGAGCAGAGAGAGGTGAAATAAAAAACCAAACAAACTACAATGATGAAATTTCCACAACAGAACAAGAGTATTTACCAAATTCAAGGAGATAACAAAGCACAGTCTGTTGGAAGGACGCCAACCAAGATAACTTCAGACCAAAATAAAACAGACTTTGTTTCCAGAGTTTGCCAGTACACAGGTCCAAACTCTTATTCAGTTCTCACACCTGCACCCCATGAAGAGGATCAAGGCCCTCTCCTCCCGAGGAGACCATGTCTCTCCCTTATCATCTCCTCCCTGCATGCCCTAGGATGGAGAGGGGATGGGCCTGGGTCCTCCTCTGACTGCCCAACTGGCCTCTGCCCTTCCCCAGCCTCCTCCACAACCACCGGAGCCACATTTCCACTCCCTGTCAGCTATTCCTCCTCTCCCTCAGAGTCAGTCTCCACCAGGGACATGACACTAGCTATTAAAGAGCTTGAGCTTGTCAACTGGCAGCTTGAGTTCGAGCCCCAAGTCCAGCGCATGGATTGAGCTCCCGTTCCTGTCTCAGCTCCTTCTCACCTAGCAGTTTGAAAGCATGCAAATTTGAGAAGATTAATTGGTATCTCTTCAGCGGGAAGGTAACAGTGTTCTGTGTGCCTTTGGTGTCTAACCATGCTGGCTACATGACCAAAGAAAATGTCTTCAGACAACACCGATTCCCTCAGCCATGAGACGGAGATGATCCTAGAGTCGAACATGACTGGACAGAGAAACCTTTACCTTTTAGTCCAGTTCAACTGAGTTTTTCAACTTCAGTCAAGTTTAACTAGCCATTACAGTCTAGCTTACACAATAATAAAATTCTTTAAAGTGCCCCACAACTCTTCATTTTTTAATAAATACCTCTGTCCAGTTAAAGATAAAATTAAGAACCACCTTGTAAAATTCACACACTCATTTTATTTTGCAGATGTTCTGAACTGATTTCAGATTAAATCAGAAATACCAGTGCAAAACATCAGAAACAAAACGTTGAGGTATCATATAGTGTATAATCTTGTAATTATAGAGAGAAAAACTGAAACGAACTATCAAAGAGCTTTCTTTATTCTTTGAAAGCTGTATCTAAAAATATTGAGGTACACATACAAGATACTTGTGTCACCATGAAATAGCCAGAGTCCATTTTCCATTCTATCAAAAAGTTATACTGTTCTCATTTCCAAGTTTTTTTGTTTTGTTTTGTTTTGTTTGATTTCACTTTTTTACTGCCCATGCCTGTTGAAAGCATTTTACAGTGATGCTTGGACAGAAACAAATAAATGTGTTTCCCTTCACGATGTGAGAAGTAAAATAATAACTTTTGAGTAGGGCAAAAGAACAATTTATTTGTGTAACTTTGGCTACATGATCAGATATTGGGCATGGACATGAATAAAAATTATTTGAAGAGTTAAAAGGGTTACAGAGACCAGACTAAATGTACATTTAAAAAAAAAAATGAGGAACTATAAATATTAAGAATGAAATCTTGATCCAATCCATATGCATAATAAAGTGTTATCAAAGTTTTCTTTGCATGGAAGGAATTCAGAGTGGACAGAATGGGAAAATAATAATACAATAGAGGAGAATACAGTAGAATAGCAATAGAATAAAACAGAAATAATAGAACAGAACAGAATAACAGAGTTGGAAGGGATCTTGGAGGTCTTCTAGACCAACCCCTTTACTCAGGTAGGAAACCCTATTCCATTTCAGACAAATGATTGTCCAATCTTGTCTTAAAAACATCCAGTGTTGAAACATTCACAACTTCTGGAAGCAAGTTGTTCCATTGATTAATTGGTCTAACTGTCAGAAATATTGAAATATTGAATATTGAAATATTATCCACCTCCAAGCAGACTCCTCTGTTTAGGACAGAAATAGATCACTTTCTTCTCTAAAGATTGACAGCACTGGATACTTGTTTTCCTCTTAAGTTCTTGAACTTAATGCCTTAGCACTTCTAGGAATACCTAGAAGTACATCCTCACTGGAGTCAATGGATTATTTTGGCAAGTCCAAAATAATCAGACTGCAGGCTCAGAGCATTAAGTCATATGGTAAACAGATCTGAAGTGTAAAGTTCAGCCTGACCCCTTGAGCTGTGGTGGCCCTGTGGTTAGAATGCAGTACTGCAGGCTAATTCTGCTGACTGCTGGCTGCCAGCAGTTCGGCAGTTCGATTCTCACTGGCTCAAGGTTGACTTAGTATCAGCCTTCAAGATTTTCTCCCTTTGCTTTGCATCTTTTGGTTGTCATAAGTAACGGAGGGAGGAGGGGGGAATGGTTGTGGGAAGTGAGCTGGAGGTATTACAAACCAGAACTGTATAAGCCGGGGGGGGTACATTCTTGCTTAGGTTTCTATCCTATGCTATGCGCAGCTGCAACCCTTTATCAAACTATGTCAAGGTCAACGGACAGAAACCTCATCACCACCTGGAGATGCCCACATGATGATCTACACAACTTTTAATTGGATGAGCCAATTGAACTATTGGGGGTAGGATCTGTTATGTTCTGAGCATGGGTGCAAGGATGGAGTTGAGCCAGTGAAACAGTGAACTTCAAACTCTTTATTTACATGTTAAACAGCTCAGCCCAATGGCCATGATGGGCCCCTTTATATAGGCAACTCTTAACTTCTTTAACCAATGAAACACAGGGAGCGCTAGCTCCATTAACCAATGGGAGAGGCTCGTTAATAGCCAATCAGATTCTCCTGAATGGACCAATCTGATGTCGCTATTATCGGCCAATCAGAAGTGCAGGACCTGAACCCTGCACTTTACTTCAAGCTCTTAATGATCTTTATTAAGCATTTATTGATTCACAACACCCCTTCCCCCCGGGTTCCGTTTAAGGGGTGCGGTCACGTAGTCTTTGAGGTAGGCAGGTTGTTTCGATTGTCTATTAGATTTTCATTGTCCTCCCGGTATTTGGCTACAGTCTTGTTGGAGTAGGATGTTATCTGGTGAAAAGGGTACCTCCCGTTCCGCATTTGAATTTTCATCATCACTACTGCTTTCGGCATCTCTTTGAGGCGAGGCCACCCCCATTCCGGTTCCATCATGTGCTGCCTCTGAGCAGTCATTACTACCGCTTAAACTTTCTGCCGCTTCGAATTCAGCTTCCTCGCTATCTCCTCCCCCCTGGGTTTGGAAATCAGGGGGCTCGGAGATCCCCGACTGTAGCCTTGAACACAGCTGATCAATATGGCATTTCCAAATTCTATTGTTGTGACATTTTACACGGTACGATCTAGGGCCAGTTACTTGTACTATAGTTGCCTCGACCCACAATGGATCGCCCGAAAAATTCCTAGTGAAAACCAAATCGCCTACCTGGAAATTGCGACATTTCCCGCTAGAACCGTGTGGCTTTTCAGGTTCATATGCTGGATGTAGACGGTTGAGGTGGGAGCGGAGCTTCCATCCCATTAATAACTCGGCGGGAGTTTTATTGGTGACGCTGTGTGGAGTGATATGCTGTAAAAGGAGTATCCGGTTAATCTTGTCTTCTATGTCAACATATTCCATCTTAGGCAAAGTTTTCTTGACGAATTGTACCATGCGCTCAGCCCTTCCGTTGGCCACAGGGTACACTGGCAAAGTCAGTGCATGTCAGATACCACGGTCCACCAGGTACTGTTCGAAGGACAGCACGGTAAATTGAGGCCTGTTGTTGGATACCAGAAAGTCTGGTAATCTGTGTGTCGCAAAGAGTCTGTCCAGTTTTCTGATGACTGCTTCGGTCGTTGTATTCTTCATTTCATGGATTTCAAGCCAGTTCAAGTAGGCATCCACCATCAGTAAGAATGTGCGTCCCTTAGTAGGACCCGCAAAGTCCAGATGAATGCAGGACCATGGTCCCCTCAGCGTTTCCCATTCAGTTGGGGTTGCTTTCGGTGGGACATTGCTTACTTCCTGGCATTTGCGACAGGCTTTTACCCATGTCTCTATCTGCTTGTCAATACCCGGCCACCACGTGTAGCTTCATGCGAGGGCTTTCATATGCACGATGCCAGGGTGGTCATCATGCAAGGTCCTTAGTATTGCTGGTCGCAACTGCTCTGGGACGACAACTCTATCACCCCAGATAATGCAGCCCTTTTGAGAAAATAGTTCCGTTTGCCGATTTTTGAATGGGGCATAGTCGTCAGATATTTGGTCTAACAGTCATTCCCGCTCGACCCAACTGAGGACTAGTGCTAAAATGGGGTCGCGTTTCATATCGCGATATCCCGGGCCGTTAATGGCGGCGTTTGAAGTGTCTCGATCTGCAGCATTGTGACTGTCAGAGCGGGGTCATCAATAGTCTCTGCAAGAGGTGCATGGCTCAATGTATCGGCGTGGGGAATGGCCTTCCCTGGGCGATGTTGTAATTTGTAATTGTATGCCGCCAAAAATTCTGACCAGAGGGTCATTCTGGGAGATAATATATACGGTTTGGCCTATCTCCCGCAATTATTCCCAACAAAGGTTTGTGGTCAGTGACTATTGTAAATGCTCGGCCATACACATATTCATGAAATCTCTTAACCGCGGATACTATAGCAAGGGCCTCCTTGTCAAGTTGACTGTAGTTGTGTTCTGTTTTTGATAACATATCTGAGAAATAAGCAACAGGGGCTTCATTACAGTTTGGAGAAGGTGTTGTACCACCGGTACTGGGTAAGCGTTTTGTTGGAGGGCGTGGTTCAGGGTGGCTCGGTAGTCCCCACAAATTCTTATTGATCCATTCGGCTTGATGGGAGTTACGATTGGGGTTTCCCAGGGAGAGTGATCGGTTGGTTCTAGCACTCCCTGAGCTATTAATTTATCAAGCTACTCATCAATCTTTGGTTTAAGGGCAAAGGGAACTCAACGAGGCTTAAGTCGGATGGAAGCTATTTCGGGATTGAGGTTAAACGATATCGGGGTCCCCTTGTACTCACCTAATTTTTCTGCGAATACGTCCTGGAATTCGTGGACAAGGTCTTCTTCCCAATCGCTGCTGTAGGTTCAGTGAATGCCGGCTACTTCAATTCCAAGTGGAGCGAACCAATGGAGGCCTAACAAACTAGGCCAATCCTTATTGATTACAGTCAGGGGTAAAAATGCCGTACGGTTCTTAAATGATACTCGTACTCGGCTGGATCCAACAACTGGGATTTGATTTCCTTGATAGTCCTTAAGTATGAGCCTTTGGAACTGGAGGTCTTGCCTACGGATAGTGGGGATGAGCTGCTTGAGGGTCTTCCAGGAAACCATCGAGAGGAACGATCCTGAATCGACTTCCATCAGGCAGGGCTGGTTTTCGATGGCCACTTTCACTCAGATCTTTTTAGGTGTGACTGATCATGATCGTTTGGTGAGCTTCTCGCTTCCTTGGGTGGTTTAGGTTTTTGTTTCTGTAGGAGTGGTTGTTCCATTGGTGGTTCATGGCTTCTCGCTTCACGGGACGACTTCCTGTCAGTTGGCGGTAGTTAGCCCCCCTTGAGGGCTGGCTGAGTCCTGGCTTGCTTCTACAGACCCGACCTTTATGGCCTCTTTTCCCACACACATGGCAGAGCGCATCGAGGAATTTGCATTCTGACCGGGGGTGATGTGCTCCACACCCGGTGCATTGGTACTATGATTTCTGGTGTTGGTCCCATTCGGACCGAAGTCAATGGACCTCTTCCTTGTTGCTATCTGACGACGAGTCGAGGTCCTCGTGGTGGGCCGTTTCCAGCTGTCCCTCTGACTGAGGTGAAATGTCACTGGCTCATTGGCGAACTGTGGCGTGTGTGGGGCGCATTTGGGCAGCCGACTTCCTGGTTGCTTCTGCTGCAGTAGCTTCAGCTATGGCGTCTTTAAGGGTAATGTCGCCCTTTGCCATTAATTTACTCTGAGTGCCTAGTGCATCTAATCCCAGAACGATTCGGTCTCTTAAGGTTTCTTCTAAGTCGGTAAACTCGCATAGGCCTCCCAGATTCCAGAGATCCGCGATGAAATCAGCAACGCTTTTGCCCTTCCACTGACTTCTCTGATAGAATTCATGCCTTTTCACGAGCGTTGGCATGGTTGCTGCGTAGTGAGCCCTTAGCAGTGGTTCGAGGACGTCCCAGTCCATAGATTTGCTTCTGCCAGTTTTGCTAGTGCCTTGGCCATCTTGAATATGGTTGGCCCGCAATGAGTTAGGAATACTGCTCGTTTCTTTCCGGTAGTGGCATCCTTTAAGTTGTTGGTTTCCAGAAACATCTGGAAGCGATCCATATATGAGTCCCAGTCTTCTTGTGCCGGGTCGAATGGAGCGGGTGGTATGACGCTGCCAGACATGATTCCGCTGTTGGTGCATTCAGCCACGTGCTCGGTTATGGTTCTTCGTCATTCAGCAAGCTCTGACGTCTCCACATCCCACCTTCGTCGCCAGTGTTATGTTCTGAGCATGGGTGCAAGGATGGAGACGAGCCAGTGAAACAGTGAACTTCAAACTCTTTATTTACATGTTGAACACCTCAGCCCAATGGCCATGATGGGCCCCTTTATATAGGCAACTCTTAACTTATTTAACCAATGAAACACAGGGAGCGCTAGCTCCATTAACCAATAGGAGAGGCTCGTTAATAGCCAATCAGATTCTCCTGAACGGACCAATATGATGTCGCTATTATCGGCCAATCAGAAGTGCAGGGCCTGAACCCTGCACTTTACTTCAAGCTCTTAATGATCTTTATTAAGCATTTATTGATTCATAATAGGATCGTTGCCATAACTTTGTATATGTGATTTACGCACCCATTTTCTCAGATTCAGAATTATTTTGTTGCTACCACTTGATTTCCAGTAAAATATATCTTTTTCTCTGATTAAAGGAGTCCAAGTATTTCTTTCTTGGATTTTGAATGGAGCACCACTCAGCCTTCCATCCTTTCAAGATTGGTAAAATGAGGACTCAAATTGTTGGGGACAATATGCTGACTCTTTAAAACTACTTGGAGAGGGCTGTAAAGCACTGTAAAGCAGTATATAAATCTAAGTGCCATTGTTATTGATGGTTTCTAAAGACCAGTGTCACAATTTAAAAGAAGATAGGTATATGGTAGATCACTTCAGAGTCCAGTTCCCTCATTGGGCAGTGTGCATATCAGTTTTGCAAGAAATACATGATCAGTTTTTGCTGAATAAATATATGAAGTGGTGAACATTCAATTAATCTTGCAAATGTTGATTGCTTGCACACTGTAGCTTGCCACAGACTACCACAGTCTGCAAAGTCTCTTGGGCATTGATAGCAGCCATTCCTGAAGATTTCCTCTTTGCATTTTTACTGCTTAGCAACCTCAACGTTCTCCTTCCATTTCTCTGCCCCCCCAAAAAAAAATCAAATATGAAAACACTATAAATTTGGTTTGAATACATATTTATGCCAGTTAAATATCTCTCCCACTCAGTAGCTTGTTTGATATTAAATTATTGCCCTTGGTCAGAAAAGTGTGTGTTCTGTCTTACCAAGACATGTTTTTTCCTTGTCAGAACTTTCCAAGAAGCAAAGGTGTTTGACATTTTTTAGATGCTCCAGATTTTTCAAGCGATATCAGCTACAATCTACAGGGGGTTCCTTTCCTATCATAATAAACTACTTCAATGTTTATTCCCCCAAAAGACTGTCTTTCTGTTGTTGATCTGTTTGCCCTCATGCCTGGTCAGAGACTGAAGCAGTATTTTATTTTATTTTTTAAGGTAGTGTGGTTGAACAGATGCTCCATCTGTTAGAATACTCCTCGAAGTAGGGTGGCCAAGTGGGACAACCTATTGAATGTAAAAGACTGTAGTTGAATACAGAATACAGAATACAGAATACAGAATACCTTTATTGTCACTATCCACGTGTACAATTTGCATCATACGCATACACAGTGAAATTAAGCGACTCGTCCTTCAGTGCAACATACACACCAGAAATATACATAAATCTCTAAAAAATTATGATAAAAAGAGTAAAAAGAATAAAAGAATAAAAGAATAAAAATACCCTACTGTGCCTGTCCCAGTAGGAATTATTGCACATGCCCACCAACACAACAACAATAGTGATCATATTGCACAAGATTTGTTCACAATTATTTACAGTGTATCTGGCAGTATTTAAAATCAGTGCATGTGTAAGTTCAAGGTAGTTATGGCTTTAGGGAAAAAACTGTTTTTAAGGCGGTTTGTCCTTGACCAGATGCTCCTGTAACGCCTCCCTGAGGGCAACAGGTCAAACAGTCCATAACCAGGATGAGAACTGTCTTTTATGATGTTCACAGCTCTACTAAGACAGCGGGAGGAATAAATGTCCGACAGGGAGGGAAGAGGGCAGCCGATGATCTTCTGAGCTGCTTTGACTACCCTCTGTAATCTCTTCCTGTCTGCCATGGTGCAGTTGCCATACCACACTGTGATGCAGTATGTCAACAGACTTTCAATGGACGCACGGTAGAAGGTAATCAGCAGGTTAGAGTCCAGGTTGTGCTTCCTGAGCACCCGCAGGAAATGGAGTCTCTGCTGGGCCTTCTTAATGACCGCCGTGGTATTTTCCGTCCAAGAGATTTTATCAGCAATGATGACACCCAGAAACCGGAAGGTGTGGATCCTCTCCACCTGCTCTCCATCGATGTAAAGGGGAGCCAAATCGGTGTTATGCCTCCTAAAATCCACAATGAGTTCCTTAGTTTTCTTGGTGTTCAGAACTAAGTTGTTGTCCGAACACCAAGCTGTTAACATCAGGACCTCCTTCCTGTAAGCTGCCTCGTCTCCCTTCGAAATGAGTCCAACCACTGTGGTGTCATCAGCAAACTTCACAATGAGGTTGCTGTCGTGCTGTGGACTACAGTCGTGGGTGTAGAGGCAGTACAGGAGTGGGCTCAGCACGCAGCCCTGTGGGGAGCCAGTGCTGAGTGTACAAGTGGAAGAGAGGTGGGGGCCAAGCCTCACAGTCTGGGGCCGATCGCTTAGGAAGTCTTTTATCCAGGCACATGTAGGGGAAGGCAGACCTAATATGTCCAGTTTTTTAACCAGTATTCCTGGGATAATTGTGTTAAAGGCAGAGCTGTAGTCCACAAAGAGCATCCGGACATAGCTCTGCTGCTGCTCCAGGTGGCTCAGCGCAGCGTGCAGAGCTATGGCTATAGCGTCCTCTGTAGACCGGTTTGTACGGTAGGCAAACTGGTGAGGGTCGAAATCCAGGGGGAGATGATTGATGATGTGCCGGAGCACCAGCCTCTCAAAGCACTTCATAACTACAGGAGTAAGCGCCATTGGACGATAGTCATTGAGGCTGGAGATGGGGGATTTCTTCGGCACAGGGATAATTATAGCAGATTTCAGACAAGATGGTATAACTGCCTGGGCCAAGGAGAGGTTAAAGATGTCTTTGAAGATGGAAGCAAGCTGGGGAGCACATGCCTTGAGCACCTTGCCAGGAACTCCGTCTGGACCGGCTGCCTTCCTGGGATTCACCGCACGGAGCACCCGTCTGACGTCATCCTCCGTCACAGAAAGTGTACTGGGTGGAATAGTGGAGCTGGGTATAGTTGAAGGTGGGAATAGGGCTGGTACAGCTTTATGATGTTGAGGGACTTCAAAACGAGCAAAGAAGTTATTCAGCTCCTCTGCTAGCGCTGCACTCGGATGTTCTGTTGTCGCATGACAGCCCCTGTAATTAGTAATGTCATGTATGCCCTTCCACACCTCCCGTGTGTTATGGCTGGACAGATGGAGCTCTATGCTCCTCCTGTGGTCTATCTTGGCTTTTATGATCCCCTTCCTCAAGTCGGCTCGAGCGGCTGTATACAGGACTCTGTCACCTGACCTGAAGGCTACGTCCCGGGCTTTGAGGAGTCTGCGGACTTGAGTGGTCATCCAGGGTTTCTGGTTTGGGAAAACCCGGATGTTTTTATCTACAGTCACATTTCCGATACAGAACTTGATATAGTCCAGCACCGTACTCGTGTACATTTCCAGCTCCTGATGTTGAAACGTATTCCAATCTGTCTGCTCAAAGCAGTCTTGTAGTCTGCTGAGTGCATCCTCCGGCCAGGTCGTAATAGTCTTTATGATAGGCCTGCCCCTACATCTGAGGGGGGTATAGGCTGGGGGTAACAGGAGGGAAAGATGATCTGAAAGCCCAAGATGGGGGAGGGGTATGGCTCTGTATGCATGTTTGATGTTGGTATAAACGTGATCCAGAGTATTTCCTCCCCTCGTAGCACACTTAACATGCTGGTAGAATTTCGGGAGTACAGTTTTCAGATTGGCCTGATTGAAATCTCCTGCAATGACGTGAACACCATCGGGATGAACCCGTTGCTGTTCATTTATGGTGTTCAGCAGGAGAGAGAGTGCCTTGTCCGTGTTTGCACCGGGTGGAATATACACCGCCGTAACAATCACGACAGTTAGCTCTCTCGGTAGAAAAAAAGGCCGACATCTTACAGTGAATGGTTACTTGAATGGTGTGGAGAAGGAGGGAGAGGAGGAAGGAAGGAAGGAAGGAGGGAAGGAAGGAAGGAAGGAAGGAAGGAAGGAAGGAAGGAAGGAAGGAAGGAAGGAAGGAGGGAAAGAAGGAGAAGGAGAAGGAGAGAAGGAAGGAATGAGGGAAAGAGGAAAGAAGGGGGAAGAATAGGGATAGGGAGAAGGAGAGGGAGAGGAAGTGGGAGAGAAGGAAGGAAGGAATTAAACGAAATGAAATAATGAAATGAAATTCTTAAGAATCTCTGCAGATATGAAGTTGAATAACTGATCATTCATCGGAAAGTGGCTTCAACTGTGATGTATAGCCTACTTATTGGAGAAAAATAAATGCACCTGCACCAGGGTCAGTCTATCATTCCTTGTATGGTTGTCATGGCAAAAATCAGTCCATAATGACTGATTCCTATATCTAACTAAGATATAAACACTTTTATACCATCAAAATATCCTGAATCCATATGTTCTGTGCCAGGAACTAGACCTTGCTGTTCTTTATCTCTTGCAGCTTTCAAGTTATTGATTGTCCATTCTTATATTTAGATATCTACAAAGGGTTGTGATTGATGCAAGTATTTACAAATGGTCCTCTTTCCCAAAGGACTCAAATAGCTGTTTACAATGCAAAGAAATAAAAAGCACCAACAATTTAAGCTAAGACGAAATTCTACCAGTACTGAAACCCTTACAGAGTAAGACAATGTTTAAGCTCTTCCCAAAAATCAAGAAATTGCGGCTGTTCCTTGTATCAAGAGATAGCACATGTCTTGTGGCCCACCAGCTGTCAGTGGAGCTGCCAGCAGACTCAGACAGTGAGGAAGTTGGGGAGGAACATGGGCCAGACCTGGAGTCTAGGGAAGGCTCTGATGAGTGTTCTGTATCAGAGGCAGAGATGGAACTAGGGCTGCCCAACATTTATCAGATGCCTTTGTAGTCAGAGGTAAGTGGGGAAGAAGAACAGCTGGAGCCTGTTCCAGACGTGTGTATGCACAGAGCTGTCAGGAGAAGGGAACAACTAAGGAACAGGGGTCAACTCGGAAGAAAAGGCTCAAGTGGATGCTGAATAGCCCCTCCCATAGGGAATAAATAGGAGCAAAAGGAGAGGGGTGTTTTCAGGAGACAATTAGTTCACATTATTGTGAAGATTTGCTTACCTGAGCTCATGCCTCACAGAGATTCCTTGCCAAGTATTTCCTTTTCCAGCATTGCAACTGGAAGCTCTTGTCCTGGCAACTGTCCAAAGACTGATAAGGTCTGTTCTTGCACATACACCTGGTTGTCGGGACTTTTTTGGGTGTGAATGCCAGGAATTAAGCAAATAAAAGGGGGGGGTTGGGGGGGGACAAGGAGTCTGTTTCGTGATTCTGTTTAGCCTGGGTCAGAACAACATGCTTAACAACACAGAGAAGCATTGAGTAGGTAACTCTGAATAGTTGATCCTCCATACAAAGATGATGGAATAAAAATTTATCAGGAGAAGCTGGCAAACAAAATACTTTATGTGTTTGTGTCTATGTTCCTTTATTAACATTGGTTTGATTTCAAATAATGATTGCACAATTATAATTGAAATCTTCCTAGCGTATTCCCATTAGTGCAGGGTCCACTTTTCAGATCATCGAATGCCACTTTGCGTGGTTAGCTGTGTTTCCATATCTTGTATACCTTTGTTGATGGTGTTTTGCCATCTCTGTTTTGGATGCCCACAAGGTCACCTACCATTGACTTCTACTTGGTAGGCAGTCTTGGTCAAGGTGGAAGGTGCTGCCCTCAAGATATGTCCATACCAGTGGAGTCGGCCTTATCTCATCTTCTCTGTAGTTTGGTGCCACACCAAAATGTTGACAAATGTTATCATTGTGATGTGGTCAAGAAGGGAGATGACTGATATTCAATGGAGCATTCACATTTCCATGGCATGGAGAGAGCTTCCTGTTCTTGTCGTTGCTACCCAGAATTCAGTGCCATATAATGCAACAGGGCAGATGGCTGTTTTGTTTACAGAGATTATGTATTTCCATTTTTAACACACACACCCGTATTTATTGTACATTGTCTGGGAGTATTTATTCTAAAGGTTCAAATCATTTACTCCACTTTTTAAAAAAATGGAAAATGGGAGAGAGATTTTGGAATCTTATATTTTCTGGATATTTCTTTTTTACATAGTTTATTGAAATAACAGTTGAAGTTACAAGAGATTAATGCTGCAGAGGGTCAACTGCTAATCCAAAGATAAGCTCCCAGAGTCTAAAAAATAATAAAAATGGATATTCAGAAACATTCAGCTAATCCAATCTTACAATGACCTAGACAGACCAGTATTTCCCTCTGAGGATAATTCAATTTCTAGAAGACAGTTAGGCTAACATATACAAGATTTATGTGGCCTACCACAGTGCTAAAGGAGTGTTTCTAAAAACAAATCTACTGTGACAGGAAGCTGCTATTATTTATAGGCCAAAACATAATTCTCAGTAGACCTTCTCACATTCAATTCTGAGTTTATCAGAATCTCTCAGTTGCAATATTTATTCTTTTAATCATTGTATCTAATCATCGCTACTACTTTCCTGCACTTGAGCTACCCAACAGAGAAAAAAGATCAGGTTTGAAACACAAGCATCCAGATATGGTAGAAGTATATATTTCCAACAGCAAGGGACTACTGTGAAAAATGACACCCCTGAATGAAAATATCTCTTTCTAAACTTTCTTTGAAAATGTTTTGCTTCTCATCAAAGAAGTTTCTTCAGTTCTTTTTATCATTTTTTTTATATTATTATTATTCAAATCATTTGTTTCCACTGACAAGTGTACAGAAACTTAGGATGCTGTTAGATCATATTTTAGCTGAACTGGACTTTAGCTGAGACTCATTTGTTACATGATGAACATTTTTTTTTTTTGAAAAAGATTTTATTAGTTTTCTACAAACAAACAAGACAAACAAAACATGAAAACATCAACTCTCATATGTACATCCAGTGTGTCAGTTGGTTCATCATTTTTGTGCATTCATTCTGTAGTTTCAATTACAATTATGTTACATAACAACTCATATTGTCAATCCAAACTTATATATCCTAATATCACTACAAAAAAAAGAAGTTTTTGACTATACTTTTAATCATTCATGCTTTATGAGCTAACAATACTTTAACCAGTTTATTCTATAACAAATCATATAATCATACCAAATCAATCCTAAAAAACCCTTTATAAATATAATGTCAAACAACAAAATAATAGCAAAATAGCAAAATAAAGATATTCCTTACTGTCTAGCATTCTAAATATTCTATTATCGTATTTTATCATCTAGCCCTTGATAAAAAAGATCCCAAATTTCATAAAATTGTTTATCCTCTTGCTCTCTAATTTCAAATGTCAATCTGCTCATCTCAGCACATTCCAATATTTTCTTAATAATTTCTTCCTGTAATGGTATTTTCTCATTCTTCCAATTTTTAGCAAATACAATCCTAGCCGCTGTTATTACATTTACAATCAGGTACTTCAAATCTTTACTATATATATCAGGTAAAATTCCCAATAAGAAGATCTCTGGTTTCAAGTCTATATGTTTATTTGTCATTTTTTCCAACCACATGCAAATTATAGTCCAATATTTTCTAGCGTCCTCACAAGTCCACCACATATGGTAATACGAGCCGGGTATCTGATGACATTTCCAGCATTTTTCAGATTTGTTCTTAAACATTCTTGCTATTCTTGTCGGGGGAAAGTGCCACCTGTAAAACATCTTATACAAGTTTTCTTTATATGCTGTTGACATTGTCATTTTATAATTTTGAGACCACAATTTCTGCCATTTCTCTAGATCAATCCCACATCCAAAATTCTTCCCCCAAACAATCATAGTTTCTTTGACTTGTTCTTCCTCTAATTTCATTCCCAGTAAATAACCATATAATTTTTTAATCACCTTCTCATCAGTACCCATCAAGATCTTATCTAAATCAGTCTGCTTATCATAGAATCCCTCCGTTTTAGAATCTTCATCATACCTTGAATGTATTTGCGCATATGAAAACCAATTCATCCTTATACCTTGTTCCTCTAAGTTTTGGATCGATTTAAGTTCACCCTTTTCATCCAAGAGTTCCCCATATCTAACTGTTTGTTCCTTCTTATAAATTATAGGATAGGAAAATGCTTCAATAGTCGATAACCAAACTGGAATTTTCAAATAACATTGTCTTTTTGTCTTCCCCCAGTTTAACCACAAAGACTCCCGTATATAATGTCTTCTAAAATAACCCTGTGTTTTAGTTCCCTTATACCATAAAAAAGCATGCCAGCCCAACAGCAAATCATGCCCTTCTAATGTCAACAACCTATGCTTTCTTAATGTTATCCATTCTTTGACCCACATCAAACTTGCAGCTTGATAATACAATTCCCAATCAGGCAGGCCAAAACCTCCTCTAATTCTAGCGTCTTGCAAAATCTTTAGCTTTATTCTTGCTTTTTTACCTTGCCATATAAACTTCAACATGATTTTATTTAAATCTTCAAAATAGTCTTTTCCAAGCCTAATTGGTATTGTTTGGAACAAAAATAAAATTCTGGGTAAAATATTCATCTTGATTGTTGAAATTCTCCCTATTAATGACAATTGCAAGTTTTCCCACTTCTTCAAATCTGTAGCTATCTGTTGTTTGAATTTCTTATCACGTTGAAATGTCCTTGAGAAGGAGTCTTCTTACAATTCTTTCCAATTCAAATAAAGTATTTTCAAGCCTCTAGTTGGCAGTGTTGCAATGTTTCTTAATGTTCTTCCCCCCCCAGCCAGAAAAAAGGAATAATGTATACAAAAAAAAAGAAAAAAAATAGCTAAAGGGAGCCTCTATCCTAGAGAAAATTAAAAAATCAAAAGGAGCATAAAAAAAATATATATAAGAGAAAATTCAATCCGGTTACCTACAAAGTCACACTTCAGTCCCCAGAAAAAAAGTCAGAAAAAGAAAAAAAAAAACCAAGCCTCAATTTGACATCACTTTAAAAAACGCCGCTCAAACAGTTTTGGTCAAAAAAAAAAAAAAGTCTCACAGGTTTCTTCTTTGTTCAGGATGCCCTTTCAAACCTCAGCGAATTTACAACACAAAAGAAGTTTCTCACCCAGCCGACACACTTCTTTCCAGCCGCTTTCTTTCTGGAGCTGTCCCCAACTTCAGCAGCTATGGGGGCTGCCTCTCCGCCGCCAGCAAAAGGGCTTCTCCCAGATCAAACCAGAGATTTTGCGATATCTCTGGGATCCTGGGACAGTGCCCTTCTCAATCCTCGTCTCTACGGGACAGTTTAGGTCTGTTGGGACCAACCAGGGGCGAAAATATCGGCTGCGATCTCAGAGCCCCAAGATCACAGCTGTATCGCCAAAACGAAGCTCCGCCTTCTCCTATGATGAACAATTTTAATAACACATTCTTCATAAATTTTCAAAATATTTCCTAATTTCATGGCATCACCCATTAAAATGTCATCAGAAGATAAATAGATTGATAGATGATAGATAGATAGATAGATAGATAGATAGATAGATAGATGATAGATAGATAGATAGATAGATAGATAGATAGATAGATAGATAGATAGATAGATGATAGACAGAACAGAGCAACAAAACAACAGAGAGACAGACAGAAAAACAGACAGACAGACAGATAGATGATAGAAACAGTATTATACAGATGAGTAGGAGTAGGAAGAAGAAGAAGAAGAAGAAGAAGAAGAAGAAGAAGAAGAAGAAGAAGAAGAAGAAGAAGAAGAAGAAGAAGAAGAAGAAGAAGAAGAAGAGGAGGAGGAGGAGGAGGAGGAGGAGGAGGAGGAGGAGGAGGAGGAGGAGGAGGAGGAGGAGGAGGAGAGAGGAGGAGGAGGAGGAGGAAGAAGAAGAAGAAGAAGAAGAAGAAGAAGAAGAAGAAGAAGAAGAAGAAGAAGAAGAGAGAGGAGGAGGAGGAGGAGGAGAGGAGGAGGAGGAGGAGGAGGAGGAGGAGGAGGAGGAGGAGGAGGAGGAGGAGGAGGAGGAGGAGGAGGAGGATGGGCAAAGTCTTGATTAGTAAACTTAATTTTCCTTCTGATTCCTGAAAATAGATGTCTGTAACTTGTGGGATTTATTTTCCTGAAAGTCAAAGAAACTGAAAGTATTTGGTTATTGTCACAGTTACTGTGCCTTATAAGAAAAGTGGGAGCGGGGATGAGAATTAAGCATAGAAGCTTTTAATTGACCAGTAAATTAATCAAATATTTAGTTGATTAATTCCAGAAAAGCCATTTTTAATTGATGATCTTTCAGTAAGATAAATGAACAGGTGCAACACATACTATAGGATATTAATTTGTAGGACTGTGGCAGATTTTCTCTTTGGGGTATTATCATAGCAGAGTTATTGAGTCAATAGAAACACTGCTACACTCAGATACATGAAATTTACCTCTTCCCATTTTCAAACAATGGACAGCATTTGTATATTAATTGGTAAACTGTTCACTTCATTATTTGAAAATAAGGCATTTTTACACAGCATAATAAGGTTGATATATTCAACAATTAGTAAATTGTGGTTCATTTTGTATTCCATGATTTATTGCACAAATGATACAAATTAGGTTAATTTGAACAATTCATGTCATTTTGTGCAATGACATCAGGACGGCGATGATATTCTGCATGATTTTGTGCAGATGCTTATGGTTCCCTGTGTTATATATCCAAGATGTAATTCATGGGCAATCTCTGACCCTGCAAAGCATTCATCATCCAACCTACTCCTTCGTGTCTGTGGAGATTCTCAGTCATTCAGGTCAGATATTGCCAACCTTTTGGACCTTAGGGACCACCAAACTCATAATTTTAAATCCCGCAGACCAGAGACCGTGAGATAATCCCCCAAAAAGTCTGCAGGAAAATTCCCCACCCCATTTTCCTACCAATCGATCATTCTTTATTTGGGATCACAGGATACCGTCTCCAGCTCTGTTCTCGGGGGGGGGGGGGACGTCAGAGAGAGAGAGACTATTGGCTTCATGCAAGGAAAGCAGCAGAAACAGCAGAAGTCTTTCTTTCTCTCCCGCAAACTCCACTAGAAATGAGTCTTGGAACAGGATGCTTTGTAGGGTCCCAAAGACTCATTTCTGGCAGAGTTTACGGGAGAGAAAGAAAGACTTTTGCTGCTTTCATTGCATGCAGCCAAAAGCAGAAGAAGAAAGAAGCAGAAAGAAACAGCCTGGTGGCCAGGCTAGGCACATGAGGTGAGTGGGGCAAGTCCCCCCCCCTCTACTTTTTCCCCCCTGCCCTCACTACCTCATGTTGTTTGCAATGCAAGCCACACAAGCCTTGTGTTCCTACAGGCCATGTGGTTAGTACAGCCTTTTGTTTCTATGCAGCCGGAATTAATTGCTTTGGGGGGTGCTTTGCGGGTGACATTTCTCTATAGACCACCAAAATTTTCTCATGGACCACCAGTGGTCCCCCGGCCCACTTTTTGGCAACCACTGATCTAGGTCATGGTTGTCTCAAAGGTGCTTTTTCAAAAGGCAACTGGACTTTCTTTGTTTTTCCTTAAAGGCATCTTGTTTTTCATGCAAGAAGCTTCTTCAGTACTTCTTTATCTCTTTTTATCTGTTCCTGTAGTCTTAGGGGCGTGGAGACCTTGCTTCTGATTCTACATCCAAAACCCCAGCTTCCAACTCAGAAGCAATAAAATCTTTAATTATTCTTTCACTGCTCCAATCAGGCTATGATCTTCTCCATCTGTCCTATCTTTTTTCTGGGAATGATTATGAGTTTGACCCAGGCATGTTCCTCTAAGACCAAGCTGTGCCGAACCTGGAGATTATTTTCTGAGGTCAGCAATCTCTGCAAAGTACATAAATTAGCTCAGTTTAGCTTTGGTTTCCAGAAATGGTTAAGCTGAGGTTTCTATTGCTTTGCAAAATTATCCTGAACACCTTCAGTTTTGAAGAGTAGTTTGCCATTTTAAAATAAACATTGCTTTCTACTCTTGCAGGTTTAATATCTTCTAGGTAAATTTAAAAGGTCTTTATCTCACCTTTTACCATAAATATGACAAATAAGAGACGTGGAGTCAGAAATACTGGGAAGTATATAACGGTGATTCATATTTCCTGAACTGTTCCCTCTTTTAGATTGTTTTTAGATGGTAGGATGGATGGATGGATGGATGGATGGATAGATAGATGGATGGATAAATGGATGGATAAATGGATGGATGGATAGATGATAGACATAGACTATCTTTTTTTTGCTTTTTAAGATTTTCATGTGTGTGTGTGTGTGTGTATGTGTGTATTTTATACTTTTTTACAAGTTTTTTATACTTTTTATTTTTTAAACTTTGATGAAAAAAAATGTGTTTTTTTTTTTAAATTGAGAGCACCCCACCTCTATATGCTGGTCTTTAACTGCAATAAAGGTTTTGTTTGATTAATTCTTGGTTATTGAGCTGGAGAAATCTCATTAAAAATGATATTCCCAGAGTTAAATTCCCCTATGAGATTGAAGACTCATTCATGAATTTGCTATAACTGCTGGTTATGTGCGGGAAGCACAATGGTGTTCATATAGGAAGTCCACATAGACAAGTTTACAGGTGTGAGATCATGATACAAGGCAGGTGTGGGATTCTACAGGTTTGAACCTATTCACTAGAACCAGTTGTTAACATTCTAAGCAGAAAAACAGTTGTTAAAAGAAATTACTGGCCTAATCCTGTAACGAAGGCAGGAAGGAAACATTCTGGTGCTGCTTACAGAAACTGCCTCTCCATTAACCCTTATTACATTCTTAGCAGGACTAGACTTCCTGTCTCAGTAACTTCTCTGGAGTTTCTTTCCCCTCCTTTGCTGGTACTTTGTTTGTGTGGACTGACCATTCAAAGTTACAATGACACTGAAAAAAGTGACTTATGACCATTTTTCACACTTACAACTGTTGCAACTTCCCCACAGTCATGAGAGGCCAGGCGCGGAGATATGTGCCTCAATGTGAGTGATATTGAGTTGGCCATGCCCAGCCAATAACATCCGACCAAGCCATGCCCACCCAATCACATGACCACCAAGCCACACCCACTAACTAAGCCATGCCCACAGAACCGGTTGTTAAAAATTTTGAACCCCACCCCGATACAAGGTCTTTTGTAAATGTGTTGATGTCATATTGAAATGTGGGGAGTGTTTACCCTGCAATGCCGTGCAATTCTGTAGCCACTATCTTCCTTATTTTGAGACTCCTACACACACATGGATGCACACAGAGTCATCTAGTTGCAGGTTCCTATCTATTTATTCAGTACTTCTTTCCATCTAAGTTTTATTCATAGAGTGCTATGAATTCAACGGATCCACATTTACTTTGATATGGCACATTTTCCGATATGAATATTTGCAAGGTTAATTAATCTTGGATAGATGATTGATTGACAGATGACATGCACACAGAAGAGAGAGCAAGAGATAAACCTTAAGAGATCTGTAGTTTCCTTTAAGGTTAGAATTGTCACCATGATTTTTTCCCTTGAAGTCTAATTTGGATTTCCCTTCAATGTCTCAAGGAATGTCAAAAGACTGTCATGAAAACCTAGAAGTGTCCAACTGTTACCTTTGTGATGATTAGGGGAAGAGTGGGCTATGAATCCCTTTACTGACATCAGCTGAATGTCAGCCAATTGAAACTCAGACTTCATCTGGACATTTTTTTTTTTTTTCATCACACAGCTGTCTGTCGAATTTGGAAGGACACAAAATAATTGGACGAGATTAAGAAAATGTCTTAGACACTGACATCTTACATCAATAGAAGTTTGGGGATAGGAGTAGTGTTCCCAACATACCACAGAAAAATAGCATAGGAGGTAACCTAAGGATATTTCATTGTCAATAAAATGTAAAATAAAGTCTTTTTTGAATTGAACCTTTGTCAAGGTGACTGTAGGTTTGCTTTACTTCTCAATCCAGTATACAGTTTTGTTTTGTTTTTTGATAGTCTACCATTCCTATACTAACTTTAGCAAATGAGGTTGACCCTAAGAGAGGGGTCAAGCACCTCATAAGTCACAAGTCATGACCCTCTTTGTTGCCCTTCTCTGCACTCTTTCTAGAGTCTCCACATTTTTTTTTTTTTATATAGTGGTGTTCAAAACTGGATGCAGTATTCCAAGTGTGGCCTTACCAAGGCATTATAAAGTTGTATTAACACTTCATGTGAGCTTGATTCTACCCTTCTGTTTATGCAGCCTGGAACTGTGTTGGCTTTTTTGGCAGCTGCAGCACACGGCTGGCTCATATTTAAATAATTGTCCACTAGGACTCCAAAATAATTGTCCACTAGGACTCCTCTCACTTGCAGCATATATCAGTTCAAGTTTCCCTCAAGAGATCTAAGTCCAGTGCCCCTTGAATGCCTTTCTTATCTCCCGATCATTTCCTTTCACCATTAGTTGGTCAGATTCTTGTAGAGAGCTTAAGTTTGCAGTAAATCTCTATGTTCATTTGAACTGCCTGAATCTCCTGATTTCCCTAGCACTTGACACTAACCAAGTTTGATGATAGCTAGATATTGCCATCCCGGGTTATCTTTCTATGCAAGATAAAGCAAACTTTTGTTTTTAAAGAAAAAAAGAGCTTGTGTCACCCAGTTTGTTCTTCCTTACAAGGAATTCCAAGACAAATTTGAACCTGAAATTCAAAATTGAAACTTAAAAGGATTCTTGCCTGCTTAGCTATTGAAATGCTTTTGACCAGAAAATCCTGAAGAGAGAGAGGGAAAAAAAAGTAGTGGCATACTTCCAATGACATATTTCAGAACCCACTGTTTCTGTGCTTAACTGTGCTTTTCTACAGCTCTTTCTTTGACAAGCAAACCTAATCTAAATGATGCATTGTGACTCCCAAGTTAATAGACGAAAAATAAATTTGCGAGTTAAAGTGAGGCTCCACAATCAAATAAATCACCTCTGCTTATTACAATCATCCTTCAAAAGGTAAAAGTAATCAAACGAAAAGGGATAGTGTTGACTCTGGATTTAATTGGTCCTTCTCTAACTTTTATTCTATTAAGGTTTGATAATGCCCCATTTTTAAGGAGCTTGAAGCACTAGCAAATATGCAGTCTTGATTGCTTTCTATAGATTGTGATTTACTCCTCCATAAATTGGGGTATAGTAGAATTTATTACATTAGAACTATACTAAATACTCAAAAGATATTTAGAATTGAATAACAGAGTTGGAAGGGATCTTAGAGGTCTTCTAGTCCAACCCCCTGCTTAGGCAGGAAACCATGCACCACTTCAGACAAATAGTTATCCAATCTCTTCTTAAAAACTTCCAGTATTGGAGTGTTCACAACTTCTGGAGGCAAGTTGTTCCACTTGTTAATTGTTGTAACTGTCAGGAAATTTCTCCTTGGTTCTAAGTTGCTTCTCTCCTTGATTAGTTTTCATCCACTGCTTCTTGTCCTTCCCTCAGGTGCTTCGGAGAGTAGCTTGTCTCCCTCTTCTTTGGGACAACCTCTGAGATATTGGAACACTGCTATCATGTCACCCCTAGTCCTTCTTTTCATTGAACTAGACATACCCAGTTCTGGCAACTGTTCTTTGTATGTTTTAGCTTCCATTCCCATAACACTTTTTGTTGCCCTTCTCTGCACTCTTTCTAGAGTCTCCACATTTTTTTTTTTCTTTTTAATATCATGGTGACCAAAACTGGATGCAGGATTCCAAGTGTGGCCTTACCAAGGCTTTATAAAATGGTATGAACACTTCCTGTGAGTTTGATTCTATTCCTCTGTTTATGCAGCCTAGAACTGTGTTGGCTTTTTTGTCAGCTGTAGCACATGGCTGGCTCATATTTCAATAATTGTCCACTAGGACTCCAAGATCCCTCTCATTTGCAGCATGTTTCCAACTAAAGCCATTGCTCCAGATCATAATGATAAATTTGATGGGGGTTTTTTTAATCCATCATGCAAGTGATTTCTTAAGGACTTTAAACTGAATTCCCCACAGCAGGGGGATTACTCCATTTCAAAAAACATAAAAGGACAGAGTATGCAACAGGCGTTTTGCAGCTTTTTTTCTGGGGAGAAAATAATGACCGTCTTCATAGTTAAAGAGCCTGATTGCACATGATTTCAAATCCCCTGGAGGATTATAATGGCATTTGGTTGAATATAGCTACCTCTTTACTGCAGAACATTGGGGATGGAGAGGGGAATTGAATGCATCAAGTCAGAACAGATGTTCTCATCTCCTTTCCACACCCTCTTTTGGATGCACCTGAAGAGAATAATAAAAAGCTTGAGAAAAATTATCTAGCCATTTTACAACATCTGCCTCATCCAGCATTTTCTCACATAGAAAGAGAGAGAGTAGGAACCAATTATATATCCCATGACAGAGACAACTAACACAAATAATACCTGCAGAATGCCTAGACTGGTTATAAAAGGAACTATTCTTGGTTCAAAATTAAAAGGGAGATTTTTGTCATCCACTTGAATTGCATGTCTCCCCCCTACCCTCTCCCCCCAAAAAAGAAGGAGGAGGAGGGGGAAGGGGGGGAGGAAAAAGAAGAAGAAGAGGAGGAGGAGGAGGAGGAGGAGGAGGAGGAGGAGGAGGAGGAGGAGAAGGAGAAGGAGAAGGAGAAGGAGGAGAAGAAGGAGGAGGAGGAAGGAGGAGGAGGAGGAGAAGGAGGAGGAAAAGAGGAGGAAGAGGAAGGAGGAGGAGGAGGAGGAGGAGGGGGAGGAGGAGGAGGAGGAGGAGAAGGAGGAGGAAGAAGAAGAAGAAGAAGAAGAAGAAGAAGAAGAAGAAGAAGAAGAAGAAGAAGAAGAAGAAGAAGAAGAAGAAGAAGAAGAAGAAGTCATTCCAAGTACTTCTTTTTACTACACTAAACAAATCCAGTTCCTGTAATATTCTTCATATGTTTTAGCCTCTAGCCCCCAATCATATTTGTTGCGCTTCTCTGCCCTCTTTCTAGAGTATAAACTTTTTAATATATATATTCTGGTGACCAAAAGTGGGTGCACTATTCCCAGTGTGGTCCCATCAAGGTGTTATAAAGCATGTGAATTCCAATTTTTTGTTTTTTTAAAAAAAGAAAATGCCTTCAATCATTGCCAGTCTTCCACCATCAGTTTCTGACTGATCTCCTAGTAAGGCAACTAGAAAGTCCTTTCCAACAAATGGATTCCAAAATACCAATGTGAGATGTCAGTGGACATCCAGAGAAATGAATTAAACGCACATTGAAAATAATGTGTGACTGTGTTTTAACAATTTAGGAATAATCTGTCTATTGAAAGTCAGTTATTGAATTTGAAGTGGCAGGATTATGCTTATTTGTCCTCAACAATAGGGCATAACTGTACCTGCCATATTATTCTGGTGAACATCTCCAGGGGATTGGGGGAAGAGCAGTAGATTATCTCATATTCTGTAATAGGAAGTCAAGCATGAGCTTACTGCTGCACTCTTATTGGTATGTGCATTTGAACTGGATAATTATGTGGCATTTACCTGGTTGTTAAAATTAAAGTTTTTGATTAAATGAATTAGTTCATGTTATTAAATTCTGCAATGTAAACATTAACTAAGAAATTAGAAGGTAATTAAGAAGAGTTCTTAGGTAGCTGACAGCAGAGACTTAATTAATGCTTGGAAGCTTCACCTCTGACTTCCTATGGCCATTGGAAACCAAAGGCATGGAACTGAATTGGTGCCACAAATTGCATATTCCTTGCTTTCAGACATTCTCCCAGAGAAGCTGAGAGATCTATCAAGCTTTAATAGTATTATTTACCAACATTTTGGGCTATGCTTCAAAACAAAGGTCAGCCTAGCTATTAGGTGTGGATTCAAAACACTTTCCCAGAGGTTATACTAAATTGGCTTTAGTGTTATTAGCCTGTTGGTGGGTAAAGCTTCAGAACAGATAAATGTTTTCAGCTTACCTACTGTACTAAAATAGTTGTTTTGTAAAATAATTTGGTTTGATTTAAGTATGTTACTTTCTCAAGTCATGTATAGGTAAAGGTTCCGCTCACACATACGTGCTAGTCGTTTCTGGCTTTAGTGGGTGGTGCTCATCTCCATTACAAAACCAAAGAGCCAGTGCTGTCTGAAGACATCTCTGGGGTCATGTGGCTGGCATGACTAAATGCCAAAGGCACACGGAACGCTGTTACCTTCCCACCAAAGTGGTCCCTATTTTTCTATTTGCATGTTATGTGCTTTCAAACTGCTAGGTTGGTAGAAGCTGGGACAAGTAACGGGAGTTCACTCTGTTATGCGGCACTAGGAATTTGAACTGCTGAACTGCCGACCTTTCTGATCAACAAGCTCAGCATCTTAGCCAGTGAGCCACCACATCCATCAAGTCATATATGAGTATATTTATAATTTTGCATGATTTGAAGATCCCAATGAATAGAAAAAAAATATACGTATTCATATATGTTTGTTTTTGAAAATAATAAGAGTGCTGGGTTGCATTTTCAAGAAAAAATGCAAAATTAAATTTCTGAGATCATGTATTTAAATATCACTTTGAATGTCATTTCTTTCCTTCCTTCTTGTGTATTGTTTTCCTATAATAATTCATAATGGTGCACCTTGGACTTCGTTTGTAGAATGTCAAAATTCTATCATCCATCAATCATCTATCTATCTATCTATCTATCTATCCATCTATCTATCATCTATCATTCTATCTATCATCTATTTGTCTGTCATTCTATCATCTATCTATCATCCATCATCTATCTATATCTGTTTATCTATCTCTATCATCTATCCATTCATCTATACATCTCTAGCTCCCTCCCTCCCCCTCCCTTTCTTTTCCTCCCTCCCTCCCTCCCTTCCTCTTCCTTCCTTCCTTCCTTCCTTCCTTCCTTCCTTCCTTCCTTCCTTCCTTCCTTCCTTCCTTCCTTCCTTCCTTTCCTTCCTTCCTCCTTTCCTTCCTTCCTTCCTTCCTTCCTTCCTTCCTTCCTTCCTTCCTTTCTTTCTTTCCACTTACTTGTTATATTTTTAATGCATAACTCATCTTTTGCCACATTTCCTAACTCCCAAGATAATGCCGAGTTTTGAAGAGAGGACTTTTGAGTTATTATGTCTTTGAAACAAAGCTCTGAACTACATTTTTGCCTTCACACATTCTCTTGCATGTTCCCTCTTCTTACCCTTGGCAACAATTGAGTGTTTTGCAAAGTGAGCATCGTTTGCAAAAGGTATCCAATGCAATTATCATTCCCTATTCTATTATCCTCAGGTTGGCTTTTAAAAAAAAATTGCACAGGGTCAAATGAATATTCATAGTTGGAGGTGCTGGAGAAGAAAAGACTTATCTTTCATACCTTTCTTTCTCATAATACGACTTGAACTTACCAGCAGGCTGAATTGGCTCTAAATGGAATTTTCAGGAAGAAACCTTGCCTCTGGATCTTAGCAATTTCTCTTAGTGAATTGTTGGATGCCACTCTGAAGACTAGCCGAGTCCAAGCCTTAATGCTCGAATAAAGTCATACATCCTAAAGTGACTGGTCGACAATGATACTGCATCATCAGTAAAGTGAAGCTAGTCTGCTCAGTAACCTATACATTACGCTGAACAATTTCAGATTTCATCTCCCAACAGCGCTCCTTGTGAAATGAAGCTGAAGAGGACAGATCTTGGTATGTTTTTCCCCTCTCTGCCCCTCCTCCATCTTCCCCATCTACCATTATTAAAGAGAAGAAGAAAGTAGAGCCAAAGGGAATGAGATGCGAAATCTATGGCCACTCAGCTGTGAAGAAAGTAAATTAATAAAACTAACCTCATTTCTTTTGTACATACTTTCAGTAGATATCCCTGAAGGACAATTCCCTTTTGTAAAAGTGAGGGAAGAGATAGAGAGATAAAAGAAGGGAGGAAGAATACCCACTGGGCATTGCAAAATACAGTTCTTTTCCCTGGTATTGACATAATAAGATATGTGTCTTCAGCTTCAGATACATGGAAGGGATATAGAATACATATACCTATTTCTATGGAGATTCTCTGTCCTCTAGGTCATGTCTTCCTTGAAGACATTTTGCTTCTCATCCAAGAAGCTTCTTCAGTTCATTCAAAGGATTCATTCATCCCAAAAGGCTTAGCTAAATGTCTGTGGAGATTCATCCATTTCATGGTTGTCCCAGAGATACTTTTTCAAGAAGTAATTGTACTTTCTAGCTGTTTTTTTTTAAAGACATTTCACTTCTCATCCAAGAAACTTCTTGAATGAGAAGTGGAGCATCTTCAAAAACAAACAAACAAACAAACAAACAAACCAAGAAAGTCCAGTTGCCTCTTGAAAAAGCACCCTTGAGACTACTTATACATACATAGGCATATGCATATACACTGTCCATAAAAGCGTTTCTCAGATCAAAGTTGACTAGACTCCAGTTAGTTCATGGAATGTGGTTCTCTTGACAACTGAAGTGCTTGCCATTGCCATCTTCCAACAGAATATTTCCATATAAATGGGAATATTAACTGGGCCCAACCTTAGTTAGCCTTTTGAGGTTATCCAACATAGCCTGGCCTAAATTTGATACCTCTTGAGGCTATTCAATTTGCTTTTCAGCTTTCAGAATACATTTTTAGTGTCACCTTTCAGAGGCTTTGATTCAGAACTGTGTCGATTTAGGAAACGTGGAGGTACTTTATTTTTGGTATTTAAAAAAATCCTTATTTTAAACAATTGAGTAATTACCCTGATACTGACTGAATATGAGACTTCATGTCCATTAACAATGGATTTTTTTTAAAAAATACTGTGTAAGTAAAATAAAGATATGCGATTTTTATAATCAATGTAGTTGGGAAAAATAACATCTTATGAGAGAGAGAGAAGGAGAGAGAG
Source organism: Hydrophis major (assembly GCA_033807585.1). Classification (NCBI taxonomy): domain Eukaryota; kingdom Metazoa; phylum Chordata; class Lepidosauria; order Squamata; family Elapidae; genus Hydrophis; species Hydrophis major. Next base: position 11,221,502 of record CM066332.1, on the reverse strand, counting down.
GGGAAAGTGGGAGGGAGAGAAGGAGGGAAAGGGAGATGACAGATTAAAAAGGTATGAAAAGATCAATCTATGAATGATAGCCAGTTTGGTCTATTAGCTAATACACCAAGCAGGAAACTATGTACCAGTGTGTAATTTTTTTTGCATAAAATAGAAAGACTAAATGAATTTGCCTCAATCAAGAATATATATTTAGCTTATCTATCTCACCTATTGCCTTATTCAAACTTACTTTTCATTACTTTATGATGCTATTCCCATATCTCAACTTCACAAAGAGATTAAAGAAGAGTCTGTTGGATTATTATTTTTCCTGCTCTCCATTTACTCTTCAAAGACATCTCTGTAATGTGTAGGAATTGTAGATGGAAAGGAGAGTGGGGAAGAATCAACCCAAAAAGCTTCGTGTCTTGAACAAGATGTCTGAATATTTTCAGTTACACCAATGTCAAGACAGAAAAAATACATTTGAAGTCAATAAGACTCAATGATACTAGTGAGATTTGGGTAGCTCATCATTTCCTTTGGTTTTCTCCATGAACCAAGAGATGCTTAATTTGTACTTTCAAGTTCTTGGTAGAACTATATGATATCTCACTTCTCCTTTTTGCTCAATTGTCAGCTTCCTTGCTACTGAATTCATTGATTCCTTTGCCATTTTTTCTCTTCAGATTCTTCTTTGCCCTTTTCACCTTTCACTGAAAATGTTCATGTGACTCTTTTGCTTCTCTTGAATGCATAAGATCTTGCTTTAGTCATGAATATAAATATGCCCATTTTTGGAAAGGTAAAAAAAAAAGATGAATCTGAATAAAAGTAGGCAAACATTCATAAATAACACAGTTGAATTTAGATGAAAACATCAAATAAGGGCAAAATCAAAGATGTAGAATAATTCTATAAGCATCTGCTCAGTAGTCCTACTGAGTTCACAATTGTTCACAGGAATGGTATATTGGAACCATGACTAATATTTTGTTATCTGAGAAATATTTATTCTGAAAACTCCTAATGGAATAGTATTGTCTGTTATTTTTCAACATCTTTGGCTAGCCATTGCATTGCATAATCATAGAAGAAAATGGTGCTGATCATACATGTATGAAGAGAGCCACATAAATTAAAAAATGAAAATGCACACAAGAATTCTTGTAAAGGGCAAAAGTATGGGTGGCAATGTAAATTCTTTCTAAACCAGCTGTATATTCTTCTGTGTCTGGTTGCCTAACACAGTAGTCACACATTTAACAAGAGCATTGGTAAAGGGTTCGATTTGCAGATCTTAGTAGATGAATACTATCCATTAAATTTTATGCATGGCTCCCTAGAATAGGACCTATGGTTACCATGCTCTGTGTCGTAGACAAACTAATTTGTGTGTATCCCACTTCTCTGGATATCCTTTAGAAATATTCTCCTTACCTGAGTAGATCAAAGACTAGAAATTGAAGAGCTAGTGGCTGGCTTGGGCATTTTTCATATGGCTTATTTGATGTATTAGCTCTTAGCAGTAAAAGCTTGCAAAGATAGAAAAACAAAGCACATCAATGAAATACAGAGAGACATATATAAAAACAGGCTCAGAAAGAGGAAAATAATTGGGGAGCTATTGCAAGATAATTTAAAGCAGAAACAAATTGGAAATGTGCTGGAACAATAATTCATATTGCTAACCAATGTGGCAGAAAAAAATGCTTAAACTATTAGTCAAAGAAAGTGGTTGGAGATGGGGGGGGGTGGAGGGGCACAACTTACAGGTCTGTAGCACACTGGATTAAAATACAACCTCCTTATGAAATTGCCATGAAATTGAGTCGAAGCACATGCAGAACTAAACAGATTGCTTGGAAAGCATTCAGCTACAAATCTGCTGTTTTCCCAGGCCTGCTGAAAATCTAAGCAGATTTCAAGGGAAGTGGTTTCAATTATGAGCTCCGCTGTTGAAGAAAAACCACTTCAATAGATACAGCAGCTATCAGCCTCGTAGGATGTGAAGAAGTCCCTGTAGACTGGCAAAGCCGAAGATGTTGAAATGTCTCCAAAATTCACAAATGAAAGGGGAGAATGGAACATGGGTGTGCTGAAGTGTTTCTATAGTAGAAAAGCGAAAATAAACTCAAGGAATGCTGATGAGTTTTGTTTGAGTGGAGCATTTGAATTTGTTTCTGGAGTCGATATAGATTATGACAACCACAAAATAAAATGGTACTAAGAGAATATCTGTAACTCAGGGTTGAATTGTGGAGTCCTTGGGCTCTCTGAGCTTGGTGGTTTTCTTGCAGATGTTTCATTACCCGAATAGGTAACATCACTGAAGCTGTGGATCAGCATACCAACATTGATGGTATTACTTAATTGGGTAATGAAATGTCTGCAAGAAAACAAGAAAGCTCAAAGAGCATCAAGGACTCTATACAAAATTAAAGCTGCAGTTGCTGTGCAGAAGAGCTATGCATAGCAACATTTACTTTCCTTGACACATCCATCAACTGTTTTTTTTTTTCCTTTGTTCTAGTTATTATCCTTTGTTTAGTTATTATTCTTAAACATCTCTTACCCATATAATGCTTTGGATATTTTTGAAGTTACTTAGCTGTGCAACTATGGATGTACCCAAAGCACTCACAACAGTTGGGATCTTGATCAAAGTTTCAAAAGCTTGATAGATTGTTCTTTATGGACTCCATATTTTGTGACATGAAGTGCTTGTCAGCTTTATCAGGCTGACTGAATCTATTCTGGCTTCCGCTGAATAAATATATGAATAAATAAATTACAGTTATGCTCCTTATACAACTGTTGAGGATCATTCTTATTTCACCTGAGGTTATGATGATTGTGGATTTGTGAAATATTTCCTCAAAATCCCACATGAGATTAACTAGAGCTGTGGCCTACTTAGATAAGTGGGTATCAAACTGTGGTGGAATGTAGTCTGGATTCCTAGGAAAGAGGGCTTGCATTCCAAAGGAGCAAAGGAAAATGAAGTTTAGATTATTTGCTTGAGAGGAAGAGAGTCAGAACAGCTCCTCCTTGCCTTCTGGTTTGAGTTTCTTCAGCGACAGACGGAAATCCGCGATCGTGCACGGTTTCAGTCTAGGCTTGCCACTGGATCGCCCCGAGCTGGCTGTTTTCAGGGCTAAGCCACCCCATAGAGGTGGTGAAGAGGGGGGAGACTGCCAGCAGGGTTGAGGAGAGCCGCATCTCTCCTCCTCAGCTGGCCATTACTCCCTTTCCCGAAGGCAGTTGCAGAGGTGGTCAGAAATGGCCACCTCAAAGAAGAACTTGACCAGAAAAGAATGTGCAGGAGGAAGATAAGAAGTGAAAGTTTTGGCTGACCGGTTTAAATTGCAAAAGCAATAACTAAGGTACCCTGGAATTTAAATTTACAAAAAAAAAATAACACCACTCTCAAAGAAGAGTCAGAAGCAGCGAAGGAAAGTGAAAAGGGAAAGGTTTTTTTTTTTTCTTCTCTCCCTTTCCCTATACTGACAACTAAGAGACTTAAATAAGAAATTGGAAAAATCCACTTTGACATCAATAGGCAATTAAGCTGAAAATAAAACAAAATGTCAAAGGGATAATAAAGATTTCTGGATGCTTTTTTTTTTTTTTTCATAAACAGGAAGGGAGAGAAAAAGAATAAAAGGGCAGGATCTGGAAAGAGGGAGGAGACTGCCTGGAATTAAAAAGAATCTACAGTAAAACTTCAACAAGACTTCTAAAAGATACATTTTAACTGAAACTTTGTAACTAAACAGTAGAACCCCAGGAAGAGAAAGTGAAAAAAAAAAAAAAGAGCAAAAAGAAAAATGTATTTGGATTACTTGGTGATCTTTGAATTCTTGGTTATTGCATTTGAATGACTAAAATTAATTGGGTGGTTGTTTAAAAATTTATACAATGGCACCACTTCTGGATGAATTGAAAATGGAACTTAAAAAGTACAAAGAAGATGCACAAGAAGGGAGGGGTTCTTTTGGCTTCATTTTTCAATTCTTTGAAATGGAGATTTGGAACTATGAGAAACTACAAGAAATGTCTGCAAAACAAGAAGACTGGGACAAAGAAGAAGCCATCTTTAATGAACAAGTAATTCTATGTGGGGAAGAAAAAGGAAAAGGGGGAAAGAGAATGGAGAATTTAAGACTTAAAAAAACAACCAAAGAAAAGAAAAATAATTCAAAAAATAAGTATAATACTGGAAAGCAACAGAAAAGGGGAATACAGAAGAGAGAAATAGAGGTAGAGAGAGAAGGGGGTAAAAAGAGGAGAGAGAAGAAGAGAGGGAAGAAGGAAAGAAAAAGAAGTTGCAAAGGACCAAAACAAGATATAGAGAAACAGGACCTATTTAAAGATAAGGGGTGAAAATTTAACTGAAAAGGGGATTCTGTAAAGGTACATAAGATTGTATTGTTATATTAGTAATAGAAATAACTTTAGAAAATTGGAAACAATGTATGATTAAATGAAGGATAAAATAGTTAGTGTAATTTAGTGAAATGTTTGTTAATAAAATAAGTGAAATAAAATAAATGAGAAAATTGAATTTGGAAGGGACGGGAACATTTTAATTAGTTAATGTTTTATAAAATATAAGTGAAGGGGGGAATTAATTGTGGAAAGTTTATAATTGTTCTCATAGAAGTATGATATTTAATTGAAAAGTAATGTTAAAGAAGTTAAGATTTTAATGAATATTAACATTAATGATAGAATTGAATTGGAATGGAATGTGTTGTTTTAATTACATATATTTATATATTTTTTCTTTTTTTAAGAATATAGTGTGTATTTTAAGAATGTACCAAGCAGAATCCAAATGGAAGTTATGTATTATATTGAATGTTATAACTTTAGGGTATATTTTGAAGCCTAAATAAGAGTTAAATGGACAAACTTAAAAGTTATAAAGGCATCATACTCTAATCAGTAACTACAGGAGAAACTTTGTTTAATGAGAAAAGATAATAGATAATTGAAACAGGACAGACAAAAAATATAAATATAATGATTTGAATTGAGATGAGATAATGAAAATAAAATTGAGAAAATTAAAAGAGGGGAGAAGCTATGCAGAAAAAATGTAAAACAGTAATAAGATATGGAATAGAACATAAAAATAAGCATGAAATTGAATTTGTGTCTAAACGAAGAAATGTAACCCGGGATTACGCTACTTTCAAAAAAGATGTTTTATTTGTATTTTTTTGGTGCAAACTCAAATACAATTTACAAAAAAAGAAAAAGAAAAAGAACAGCTCCTCCTTGGCATTATCAGCGCACATCATCAGGGGTGCAAGTAGTCTGCTTTAGTTTGACAAGATTTCTGTCTGTAGACAAGGAACATTTAAAACAAAAACTTACTTAGAAGAATCCCAATATGTCTTAGTTGGTTTTTGGGGTAAAACAGAAGTCCCCATTTAAGAACTTCAAAGTCCAGTCTGAAAAGTTGAAAAAAACAACCTTCTTCCATCTCAAGTTTAGAACTTTATGCAAAAGGGCAAGCCTAAATGACGTATCCCCACGTATCCAGTCTGTATGAGTGATGGGCTCTACCTGCTTTGCAACTCTTAGATTCATGTCTTCTTCCCAGTTTAAATGTGTCCCTTGGTGGCATTCGTTTCCTGAAGTAGCATGTAAATGACCCAGCTACTTGTGTAGATCATGTCCTCATGAATCTTGATTAGTCCACTGGGTCTTTGCTTCTGAAGATGAGGTTGCAGTAATTCACACACCCTTGTGGATTGGTTATTAAAATTATGCTAGCTATCTTGAAGCCATTCATGGAAAGCAGGCAGGGTGATCTATGATCTTTTTCTCTTGCACAATTGACAGTAAGGCGTTGCATATTCTCAACTCAACTACTGAACCCAACATCAAATTTCAATTTATTCCAGATTTCTTTAAAAAAAAAAAAAAAAGCTGTGTAACATATACTGTTTTTCTTTTTTTAAAAAAAGACTGGAAACTTTGTAGGATTTTATTTTTGCTGAAAGAAGAAAAATGAAAGAGTACAGAGAAGAGCAATGAAGATTATTAGGAGACTGGAGGGTAAAAACATATGAAGAGTGGTTGCTGGAATTGGGGATGTCTAGTTTAATGAAGAAAAAAGACTGGAGGTGACATGGTAGCAGTGTTCCAATATCTCAGGGGTTGCCACAAAGAGGAGGTCAAGCTATTCTCTAAAGCAAATGAAGGCAGGACAAGAAGCAATGGGTGAATATGAATTAAGAAGAGAAGCAATCTAGAACTAAGGGGACATTTTCTTATAAATAGAACAATTCACCAGTGGAACTACTTGGCTCCAGAAGTTGTGGATGCTCCCACATTGGAAGTTTTTAAAAGGAATTTGGATGACCTTTGTCTGAAGTGGTATAGGATTTCTTGCCTGATCAGGGGGTTGGACTAGAAGACCTCCAAGTTCCCTTCTAACTCTGTTATTCTGTACATTCCGTATTGATGTTTTATGAATTTGAAGACTAAGGAAAATGAGGATTAAATAAAGGGGATGGGGTTTGTAAAATACAGGAGAGAGAGAAGGAACAATAAGAATGTAATTATCTGAAAAGAAAAGCTCAGAAGTCATCTTTTTGTTTCTTGTTTTTCTTTTCTTTCCCTTTTTTCTTTTGGTTTGTTATCATATAAATGTTCAATAAGGATAATGGATTAAAGAAAAAAGTCACCTGTGAAATTCTTCTGACAGATTTCTTATTTATTTACATTATGGGTGTTATGTGATGTATCATGACATTTTTGATCTTTGCAGAGCCAGGGTGGGTATGGCCTGCAGATGACGTACCTGGCCCATGGGCTGCCAGTTTGACAGGCTGATTTACACTGTCTTACAATCATTCTTGGATGTTTAATGATATCGATGCCAATGTTCAAAATGTTTATTTCAGTTCTGGCGACACCAAAAGTCAGTTTAGTGATTTTTCATCAGGCAAAAGGCAGATCGTCAATTTAATTTAAAACTAAATTCCATAACACTACACACTATATTTTTCTCAAGTTAAGTTTTATGTAAAGTATGGAATATGATAGATAGATATCATATTGTAGTAGAGAGAAGTTCCCTAAGGATGAGCTCCAGCATGAAGAATGGTTGCAGGAACTGGGTATGTCTAGTTTAATGAAAAGAAGGACTAGCGGAGAGATGATAGCAGTATTCCAATATCTCAGGGGCTGCTACAAAGAAGAGGGAGTCAAGCTATTATCCAAGACACCTGAAGGTAGGACAAGAAGCAATATGTGGAAACTAATTAAGGAAAGAAGCACCTAGAACTAAGGAGAAATTTTCTAACAGTTAGAACAATTAAACAGTGGAACAACTTGCCTCCAGAAGTGGTAAATGCTCCAACACTGGAGGTTTTTAAGAGGAAATTGGAAAAAAACATTTGCCTGAAATGGTATAGGGTTTCCTGCCTAAGCAGGGACTAGAAGACCTCCAATGTCCCTTCATCTATTCTATTCTATTCTATTCTATTCTATTCTATTCTATTCTATTCTATTCTATTCTATTCTATTCTATTCTATTCTATTCTGTTGAGTTTAAAAGATTGGAAGACCAATCCAGATTGGATCCTGATACTTTGTCCTGGGACATGTAAATTTTTCCCCCTTTTTGGGGGGGTGATATCCACCATCTCCAAAAAATGAAATTTTCCCCATTGTGAATGAGCAATATATTATTCAGAATTAAATGGCTTCAGAGCAAGTGATTTGGCTACAAAAAATCCCATTTAAAGATATTTTCCCACGAAGAACATCTAACTTTTTTTTTAAAGTAATGAATTGACCAAAAGTACTATAGACACGAAACAGCCACTTAAGCTATTCATTATTCTCCATATGAGAAGAGACCTCTTTTGGCTACATCTGTTTCCCTCTTTTAACTTTCATTCATAAAATTTTACCTCTAAATTTCCTACTATGCCCAAATGTTACCCATGCTGACTTTTGTGATACTTTTTTTTTTATGAATTGCTATGTTTCTATTAGAAAACTCTCCATGTGTCTTTCATCTCAACGGTTCTGAGTGGCATCTCTCACCTTCCTTTTTAATGTATTCTTTTTAATCATAGAACTGGTTTGGTTTCCTTTGTATAGTTCCTTTTAAAAAGCTAAAATTTACACAGAAGCAGCCTTGGGCATTTCCAACAGCAGGAGGGGGAGCTTCCTGCTTCCCAAAAATTGCCTTCTTGCTCATAATGGAAAAGTTTCAGTTGTAGAGCAAAAAGAACAGGTAAATGGCTTCTGAACAATTCTGTTTCATATCATCAAGCAAGCTGTCCAAAATGCACACATAAAGTTTCCTAAGCATAGAGCTTTTCAGCTGCTTTCCAGTTCCCCAGTTGGATTTATTGTTGCATTTTAGTATGTTAAAAAAAAAAAAAAGCAAAAATGTTAGGGCTCTAATGTGCTAAATAACAAAACAGTGTCAGGTGCAAAATATCAGGTTCCTTGTGAGGTTTCAGTTAAACTGGTTTATTGATACTCATGCCTATGGACGAGAATCTTCTCAACAATGGTTATCTTGGAGCAAGTAAAAGGTTGATAAAATGCAAGAGTGATTGGACTTAGTTTGCTTGCAGCGGCATAGGGATTCTAGGCTGACCCCTCTTTTAACTCTGGCCCAGGTTCTGCCACTCTTTCTCCTGCACACAGTAACACGTTATTTCAAAAATTCAAACTGGAGCATGCACGTGCAGATAAACCTTAAGTATTGCACTTAAAAGCAATGAAATTGTGTTCTCATTGAATCCATAATGATGAAATGTCCAAATCTTAGGGTTTGGGGTATATACTTATATCTGTTTATACTTATATGTTTACATGTTATGTTCGTACTTATACTTGTTTTCTTATACATGTTTGACAAACTAAACTAAATAAAATTAAATTAAAAAGGGAGGGGAATTTCTTCTCCTTTCCCCAGGTAATGGTTTCTAACAGCCACTATATAATGGTCATACACTGCCAGGCTGAAAAACAACAACTACCAAACAGACCAGTGACGAGAAGTGATTCTCTTGGGACAAAATCAGCTACAAAATTAACTTTACATCTATAAGACAGTGTGCAAAGAACCAAAGAATGGCAATGTAAATGAAGGAAGCACCGAGATGGCCTTACTTTTCAAGTTTCCCAGTATTTCTGGTCTTCTTAAAGTGATTTTTAAGGAAAAAGACCCCAAAGCAAGTATGTAGCTTCATTCCCTTAGGCCACATTAAAGATCTATTGATAATAATAGAGAAATTCTGAAGATTCTTTGTTGCTGTTCCATCTGGGTCTCAGTCTGAACCACTTCCCCAGATATATCTCCTGATCAACACAACCACAGTCTTACTTTTAACCCTGTGGGGTTGCCACAGAGAGGAAGGGGAACAAGTTACTTTCCAAGGCACCTGAAGGCCAGACAAGGAATAATGGATGGAAACTGAACAAGGAGAGATTCAACCTGGAAATAAGGAGAAATTTTCTGACAGTTGAGAACAATCAACCCATGGAACAGAAGTTGCCTTCTGAAGTTGTGGGACCTTCATCACTGGAAGCCTTCAAGAAAGACTGGACAGCCACCTGTCAGAAATAGTGTAGAGTCTTCAGTTTGGGCAGGGGTTGGATTAGATGATCTACAAAGTCCCTTCAAATTCTGTTAATCTGTTAAACTTCAATTTTTTTGGTATCTTCTCTTTATTCAAAAGCTGAGGTACAATAAGGTAAAGGTTCCCCTTGCACATACGCACTAGTCATTTCTGGCTCTAGGGGGCAGTGCTCTTCTCTGTTACAAAGCCGAAGAGCCAGAGCTGTCCAAAAATGTCTCTGAAGTCATGTGGCCAGCATGAATAAAATCCGAAGGTGCATAGAATGCTGTTAGCTTCCCACCAAAGTGCTCCCTATTTTTCTACTTGCATTTTTACATGATTTCAAACTGCCAGTTTGGCAGAAGCTGGGACAAGTAAGGGGAGCTCACTCCGTTACATGGTGCTAGGGATTTGAACCGCTTGAACTGCCAACCATTCTGATTGACAAGCTCAGCATCCTAGCCACTGAGTCACTGCATCCCTCTCAGGTACAATACATGACTAAATTTGTTTTGCTTAATCAATCATTCCTGCATAAAGATAGCTAAGCCATGATCTCATCTAACATTAAAGGGGTGATGATGGTTCCACAAACCTAAGGATCACTTTGGAAGCTTGAAATGTGGTATATGTGGCAGGTAGGATGTGCATTCTTAAAGAGACGGGGCCATTCCAACTGTACGTTCTGACAACAGTTATAAAGACTATAATGATGTAGTAGAAAGCCTTTCCTCAATGTAATGCTTTCCAGTTAAATTTGGCTGTGTGTGTTTGGAAAGTCTTGGAAATTAGAATGAATGTAAATCCTAATTCTTTTTGATGGTATTTGAAGCCCCATTGGTAAATTATGCATTGAGTTAAGAAACAGAACATTGGTCAGTTTTCATTTGAATGCCAGTCCACTTCAGCAGATAATCCCGAGTGGCACTACTATTATGAGCAAAGGGTGAGCATTTCAGCTTTTGTGTTATTTTACAAAGTGTGGTCTCCATTTCTGAGCATCTATGGAGTCGCTATGCCATAAAATAATTTCTTAAAGAAACAAACTTAAAGAAACAAATAGAAAATGCTATGAAATGTGCATATGAAATTATTGAAACTATTTAATGTATAGTTATTGAAATAATCTCACGGGACAGATTGTTTGACATAGATTGCTACATTCAACAACAACAAACAACAACAGATCATCAGCTACATTCCAAGATTCTAAACAATACAATACATTGAACTTGGGTTATTTTTCTTTGCTTCTTCTTTTTCTGTTTTGTCTCTTAACTATTTTTTATCCTTTTATGTATTTTTATTTTACTTTCTAAAGTTTTAATCAAGTGATATTAAAAAATAACTCGAGTTTTTGACATAGGATGCATCATTTTGTATACAGTTACTTTATGGTAAACCTGGTTGAATGTCATGTGATATATTCATGTTAGTGTTCATTAATACTTTCAGTATAACTCACCATTTTTGTCTTCATCCCAAAGGTGCTTTTTCAGGAGGCAATTGGACTTTCTTGTTTTTTTTAAAAGACATTTCGCTTCTCATCCAAGAAGCATCTTCGGCTCTGACTGGATAGTGAGGAATGGAAGGATTTATACTCCTTGAAAACAGATGGCCATTTGTATCCTTTTAGAGGGTCATTGATGCACTTGTGTCCTCAGGGTCACTTGAGTAGTTCCCTTCATTCCTGTAGTCTGCATTTTTTCCTCTGGAAATCCATTCCTACTCCCACACCATTCCAAGGGTGTTCATCCCAAATTGTATAGCTAAAAGTCTATAGATATTCTCAGTCATCCAGGTCATGGTTGTCCCAAAGGTGCTTTTTCAGGAGGCAACTGGACTTTCTTATTTTTTTCTTTTGAAAATGCTTTACTTCTCATCCCAGAAGCTTCTTCAGCTCTGATAGAATGGTGGGCAATGGAAGGATCTTTATTCCTTGCAGACAGCTGGTCATTTGCATTATTTTAGAGGGTCATTGAAGCACTTGGAGGTTTATCTGTTTCCTCAGGAGTCACCTTCAAAAGAAATAAAAAGAAGAAGAAAGTCCAGTTGCCTCCTGAAAAAGCACCTTTGGGACAACCATGATTGAGAATCTCTACAGACATTTCTGTCTTCATTTTCCAGATTCTCCCACTGGTAAAACAAAGCTGAAGTGCAATCCAAGTCATTAAAAAAAAAATCATTTTCCATTCTGTAATAATTCATTATGTGAACACTGCTTATTAAAGGGGGAAGGGGAGAGAGAGATCAGAAGCTTTTATCAAGTGACGCTAAATTCATTTGAACAATATTAGCTGCCACAGCACCTGTGGAAATGTAAGCAAACAACCACTGTAATTGATGCTACACATGTTGCTCATAATGAAACTTCTCATTTCATTTTTCACATGTGTGTGAACTTTAATAAAGCAAAACAAGGGAGCACAGAGAAGGCAAACAAGAGATGATTCCAGAATGTTTGGGAAAGGTATTAAACCTTCAATATTTAGACAGCAAATTGGGTTTTTCTGTTAGATTTGGTATGAGATATAATAGGATACTTGCTTAAGAAAAATCTGCCAATGAACATCTATGGTCCTTATTGTAAAAAAAAAAAAAAAGGTGTTAGAAATTTTGTTTTATATAGCCCAACAAATCAAAGTAAAGTGTACAGGGTACAGTCACCATGGGCCTTCCTGCTTAACAGTCTCAACTATCACAAACAATTCTCCTCAGAACATAAAGAAACCATAGCTTATAACCCTAGATGCAAACTAAACACTGCCATCTACTGGCTGAATAATTCTGTAGTTGCTGCTATACAAAATACATTCTAACATATTTTCCAACAAAAAGGTTTGGGTTTAAAAACTTTCCTTCCTTCCTTCCTTCCTTCCTTCCTTCCTTCCTTCCTTCCTTCCTTCCTTCCTTCCTTCCTTCCTTCCTTCCTTCCTTCCTTCCTTCTTTCCTTCTCTCTCTCTCATTCATTCATTCATTCATTCATTCATTCATTCATTCTGTATAGTTGCCCATCTCATTCAGTGACCCTGAGTAGCTTACAATTACTTACTTTTATCTTTCTTTCTTTCTTTCTTTCTTTCTTTCTTTCTTTCTTTCTTTCTTTCTTTCTTTCTTTCTTTCTTTCTTTCTTTCTTTCTTTCTTCCTTTTTTCCTTCTCAATCACTCTGGCTGGCTTACAAGGATAAGAATTCAAGAACAATTTTAAAAAAAATCCAAGAACAATAAAAAAAAATCAATAACCACCCATCCCCCAAGAAACAACAACCACAATGAATCACTTGGTAGGTTCCATCCCTCCTTGGGTTCCCAGATCTGCTGGCCAAATCACAGGCCTTGCTAAAAAGTTTCAAAATGGTAGCCAATCTTTTCTCCACAGGGGTGATGTTCCAGAGGCAAGGAGCCACATGGAGAAAGCCCTTCTTCTTGGTCCTGCTGTCATACTTAGTGGTGTTTCTACTTTCTTTCGTGCTGTGTTGGAAAGTCAAAGAGTCAAGGTTTCAATTCCTGTCTTCAGGAAGATGATCAAATCTTTATATTATTAGAGTAGATGAAAAAGATGGAACTGACTTATGCAGAAACCACATAACACATAACATATGTGTGTGTATGTGTGTGTGTAAGTATTATAAAAAAAGGTATTATAAGATTATAATGGAGGATGCCTTACTGAATAGCCAATGGGACATTCACAGTATACCTATGCATTTATAGATGAATGTAATGCAAAACATGGAGCTCAATTAACTTTCCCAGTGGCTGGAAAAAAAAATAGAATTTCCATCTTTTCTCATTTTTAATGAAATTGTTACTGAGATTTAATTAAGGAAAACAAACAAAGAAATCAATCAACCTGTTGTGAATCAATAAATGCTAAATAAAGATCATTAAGAGCTTGAAGTAAAGTGCAGGGTTCAGGCCCTGCACTTCTGATTGGCCGATAATAGCGACATCAGATTGGTCCTTTCAGGAGAATCTGATTGGCTATTAACGAGCCTCTTCCATTGGTTAATGGAGCTAGCGCTCCCCGTGTTTTCATTGGTTAAATAAGTTAAGAGTTGCCTATATAAAGGGGCCCATCGTGGCCATAGGTTGAGCTGTTTAACATGTAAATAAAGAGTTTGAAGTTCACTGTTTCACTGGCTCATCTCCATCCTTGCACCCATGCTCAGAACATAACACTGGAGACGAAGGTGGGATGTGGAGACATCAGAGCTTGCTGAATGACGAAGAACCATAACTGAGCACATGGCTGAATGCACCAACGGCGGAACCATATCCGGCAGCATCATATCATCCGCTCCATTCGACCTGGCACAAGAAGACTGGGACTCATATATGGATCGCTTCCAGATGTTTCTGGAAACCAACAATTTAAAGGATGCCACTACCGGAAAGAAATGAGCGGTAATCCTAACTCATTGCGGGCCAACCGTATTCAAGATGGCCAAGGCACTAGCAAAACCGGCAGAAGTAAAATCTATGCACTGGGACGTCTTTGAACCGCTACTAAGGACTCACTACGCACCGACCGTGCCAATGCTCGTGAGAAGGCATGAATGCTATCAGAGAAGTCAGCGGAAGGGCAAAAGCGTTGCTGATTTCATTGCGGATCTCCAGAATCTGGGAGGCCTATGCGAGTTTATCAACTTAGAAGAAGCCCTAAGAAACCAAATTGTTCTGGGATTAGATGCACCAGGCACTCAGAGTAAATTAATGGCAAAGGGCGACATCACCCTTAAAGATGCCATAGCTGAAGCAACTGCAGCAGAAGCAACCAGGAAGTCGGCTGCCCAAATGTGCTGCACACACGCCACAGTTCGCCAACGAGCCAGCGACATTTCACCTCAGTCAGAGGGACAGCTGGAAACGGCCCATCTCGACTCATTGTCAGACAGCGATGAGGAAGAGGTCCATCGACTTCGGTCCGAATGAGACCAACGCCAGAAATCGGAGTACCAATGCGCCGGATATGGAGCAAGCCATCCCCAGTTAGAATACAAATTCCTCGAGGCGCTCTGCCATGTGTGCGGGAAAAGAGGCCATATAGGACGGGTCTTTAGAAGCAAGCCAGGACCCAGCCAGACCTCAAGGGGGGCTAACTATCGCCAACCGACGGGAAGTCGTCCCGTGAAGCGAGACCCCATGAACCACCAATGGAACAACCACTCCTACAGAAACAAAAACCTAAACCACCCAAGGAAGCGAGAAGCTCACCAAACGATCATGATCAGTCACGCCTCGTCACTGGATGCCAAAAAGATCCAAGTGAAAGTGTCCATCGAAAACCAGCCCTGCCTGATGGAAGTCGATTCAGGATCGTCCCTCTCGATGGTTTCCTGGAAGACCCTCAAGCAGCTCATCCCCACTATCTGTAGGCAAGACCTCCAGTTCCAAAGACTTATACTTAAGGAATATCAAGGAAATCAAATCCCGGTTGTTGGATCCAGCCGAGTACGGGTTTTGTTTAAGGACCGTACAGCATTTTTACCCCTGACTGCAATCGACAAGGATCGGCCTAGTTTGTTAGGCCTCCAATGGTTCGCTCCACTTGGAATTGAAATAGCTGGCATTCACCGAACTTACAGCAGCGATTGGGAAGAAGACCTCGTCCACGAATTCCAGGACGTCTTCGCAGAAAAATTAGGCAAGCACAATGGGACCCCGATATCATTTAACCTCAATCCCGAAATAGCTCCCATCCGCCTTAAGCCTCGTTGAGTTCCATTTGCCCTTAAACCAAAGATTGACGAGCAGCTTGATAAATTAATAGCCCAGGGAGTGCTAGAACCAACCGACCACTCTCCCTGGGAAACCCCAATTGTAACGCCCATCAAGCCAGATGGATCAATAAGAATTTGTGGGGACTACCGAGCCACCCTGAACTACGCCCTCCAACAAAACGCTTACCCAGTACCGGTGGTACAACACCTCCTCCATTCCCTGGGGGGCAGAAAAGTTTTCGCTAAACTAGACTTAGCCCAGGAATACCAACAACTGCCTGTGGACAAAAAAATGGCAGAGGCCCAAACAATCGTTACGCACAGAGGTGCGTTTAAATGTAACTGGCTCCAGTTCGGAGTGAGCATAGCCCTGGGAATCTTTCAAAGCTTAATGGAGAGGCTATTACCAGGAATAAAAGGTGTTGTTCCATATTTTGATGATGTGTTAATCGCAGCCCCAACCCAGAAAATACTAAAGAAATGCCTGAGGTTGGTTCTCCAGAGATTTAAAGACTCCGGTCTCAAAGTTAAAAAGAACAAGTGTTATCTATGTACAGATCGCGTAGAATTTTTGGGATATTTAATTGATAGTCAGGGTATTCACCCCACCGATAACAAACTCAGGGCGATCAAGAATGCCCCAAAACCCCAGAACAAAGCCGACCTTCAGGCTTTTCTGGGCCTTTTCAATTTTTATAACATTTTCCTGCCTCACAAAGCAACTGTAGCTGAGCCATTACATCGTTTATTGGACAAAAAAGCAACCTGGGTATGGGGACGTAGAGAAGAACAGGCTTTTCAACATGTAAAAGATTTATTGACTTCTGACTCTGTCCTGATGCAGTATAACGAGACTTTGCCTTTAACGATCACGTGTGATACATCCCTATTCGGGATGGGCGCCATTTTAAGCCACGTTTTGCCAAACGGTAATGAAGCCCCTGTTGCTTATTTCTCAAAAACAGAACGCAACTATAGTCAACTTGACAAGGAGGCCCTTGCTATAGTGTCCATGGTTAAGAGATTTCATGAATATGTGTATGGCCGAACATTTACCATAGTGACTGACCACAAACCTTTGCTGGGAATAATCGCGGGAGATAGGCCAACACCGTATATATTATCTCCCAGAATGACCCGCTGGTCAGAATTTTTGGCGGCAGACAATTACAAATTACAACATCGCCCAGGGAAGGCCATTCCCCATGCCGACGTATTGAGCTATGCACCTCTTCCAGAGACTATGGATGACCCCGCTCCAATGGTCACAACGCTGCAGATCGAGATGCTTCATTAATGGCCTGGGATATCGCAATAGAAACGAAATGCGACCCTATTTTAGCATGAGTCCTCAGTTGGGTCGAGTGGGGATGGCCGTTAGACCAAATATCTGATGACTACGCCCCATTCAAAAATCGGCAAACGGAACTATTTTCTCAAAAGAGCTTCATTATCTGGGGTGATAGAGTTGTTGTCCCAGAGCGATTTCGACCAGCAATACTTAGGACCTTGCACGATGGCCACCCCGGCATCGTGCGTATGAAAGTCCTCTCACGAAGCTAGCATGGTGGCCTGGTATTGACAAGCAGATAGAGACATAGGTAAAAGCTTGTCGCAAATGCCAAGAAGTCAGCAACGCCCCGCCGAAAGCAACCCCAACCGAATGGGAAACGCCGAGGGGACCATGGTCCCGCATTCATCTGGACTTTGTGGGTCCTACTAAGGGACACACATTCTTACTGACGGTGGATGCCTACTCGAACTGGCTTGAAATCCATGAAATGAGGAATACAATGACCAAAGCAGTCTATCAGAAAACTGGACAGACTCTTTGCGACACATGGATTACCAGACGTTCTGGTATCTGACAACGGGCCCCAATTTACCGCATTGTCCTTCAAACAGTACCTGGCAGACCATGGTATCCGACATGCACTGACTTTGCCAGTGTACCCTGCGGCTAACGGAACGGCCGAGCGCATGGTACAATTCGTCAAGAAAACTTTGCATAAGATGGACTATGGTGACATAGAAGACAAGATCAACCGGATACTTCTTTTATAGCATATCACTCCACACAGCGTCATCAATAAAACTCCCGCTGAGTTATTAATAGGATGGAAGCTCCGCTCCCACCTAGACCACCTACATCCAGCATATGAACCTGAGAAGCCACACGGTTCTAGCGGGAAATGTCTCAATTTCCAGGTAGGCGATTTGGTTTTCGCTAGGAACTTTTCAGGCGATCCGTTGTGGGTCGAGGCAACTATAGTTCAAGTAACTGGCCCTAGATCGTACCGTGTAAAATGCCGCGACAATAGAATTTGGAAACGCCACATTGATCAGCTGTGATCAAGGCTCCAGTCGGGCATCGCCGAGCCCCCTGATTTCCAAACCGAGGGGGGAGGAGATAGCGAGGAAGCTGAATTCGAAGCAGCAGAAAGTTTAAGCGGTAGTAATGACCGCTCAGAGGCAGCATGTGATGGAACCGGAATGGGGGTGGCCTCGCCTCATGGAGATGCCGAAAGCAGTAGCGACAACGAAAATTCAAATGCAGAACGGGAGGCACCTTTTTCTCCAGATAATGTCCTACCCCAACAAGACTGTAGCCAAATACCAGGAGGACAATGAGAATCTAATAGACAATTGAAACAACCTGCCTACCTCAAAGACTACGTGACCGCACCCCTTAAACGGAACCCGGGGGGAAGGGGTGTTGTGAATCAATAAATGCTTAATAAAGATCATTAAGAGCTTGAAGTAAAGTGCAAGGTTCAGGCCCTGCCCTTCTGATTGGCTGATAATAGCGACATCAGATTGGTCCATTCAGGAGAATCTGATTGGCTATTAACGAGCCTCTTCCATTGGTTAATGGAGCTAGCGCTCCCTGTGTTTCATTGGTTAAATAAGTTAAGAGTTGCCTCTATAAAGGGGCCCATCGTGGCCATTGGTTGAGCTGTTTAACATGTAAATAAAGAGTTTGAAGTTCACTGTTTCACTGGCTCGTCTCCATCCTTGCACCCATGCTCAGAACATTACACAACCTGAGTCTTTTTAACCAGGTATAACATCCGCAGGATTGAGGCAAGTACAAAAAAGCAGTACAATTAGCAAAACTTCTCAGCATTGTTCTTCTCTTCTACAAGTTTGTCCTTAAAATATATAGGCTGAAGTCTCTGGTGGAGGAAGCAAAATCCATTTCTTGGCCCATCAACTGATGTCTCTACGAACAGATCTAGATTTATCATTCATGCTGGTGCCATTTTTTAATGAATGTTTTTCCATGCAACTCCATGGAAGCTAATCCCATTGACAATAATGTCACCAAGGATGACCAATCTACATTTTGCAGATGCTGTGTATAAGATTCTGAGAGGTTCTCGGTGCTCTCAGTGGTTTTCTTGCAGATGTTTCATTACTGAATTAGGTAACATGATCAGTGCTAATCTAATACCAGCAATGATGATGTTACCTAGTTTGGGTAATGAAATGTCTGCAAGAAAATCACCAAGCTCAGAGAGTACCAAGGATTCCCCATTTCAATCCCGAGGTACAAATATTTATCTTTATTGGTAAATATTTCCATTCCATTTGGATTGTTACTATTAAGGAGGTTATCTTTACTTTTATTAAAGAGCTAGGTAGCTTCAGAGTTATGCATTCTTTCTCCGTATTGAGCTTTGAAGCTGCTTAAATCATTCTTTAAAAGCAAAACAGAACTTTACAGTCTGGCTATAAACTTCATGTCTATGTTTATTTCCAGAGAACCTGTCACTAAAAGGGAGCTTTCTGTATTTTTTCACTTGCTCTTAAATTGCCACAAAGAAAAAAAAATGCTGACCTTTTGCACTATGCACTTCTTGATGTGGAAGAGAGCCTTAGGCACAAATGGAAAAATTCAGAATTCACTATTGGGAGCTATATGTAAAAGCTTATAGCTGGCCCTTTTTAATAGAAAATGTGTGGGTTTTTTTTTTTTTTTTTGAAACATTTACCATTAAGCTATTTCAAGGAAAATCTTTCTATCAAACTTCAGTGATGTACTAGGAATGTGCCCTGCCTGAACACTTTTTTTTTTTTTTTTAACAGAAGAGAGATGAATTATCTTTCAGAATGCACAAATTATCTCTAGGTAGCCTTAATATAATGATAAAGTTTTCTTAATATGCAACTTTTTGCAATGTTTAATACAGCGTGGGAAAAGTGTTATTTGTTTCTAAAGCCAAGGAATGGAAAAGTCCAGGAGAAAAAAAATATTACCTTTGAACTAGAACAAAAACATAACCTTAGGGGAAAAAGACAAAATAATTCAATATTTAGGAATATATCAAGTGAGGCTTACTAATGTAACTTTCAGGTTCCAATCTCTTGAGGCTTTGCTTCAGAATATATATTTTTTCTTTCTTTCTTTTTTTTTTTTTTTAACCTTTTGGTTTATTCATGTGACCGTGACAATTAAGATTTGATTGGAATATTCTCCTAAAATAAAGGGTTTTTATGTTAATGGTGGTGAGAAGAAACATATGCTTGTATAAGCCTTGCATATTTTGATGTTGTTGATATGTGCAGCTGTGCATTGCTATTTAGAGAGCAAAAATATTGAGGTAAACTGTTATATAGATTTTGAAATAAAATATTTACTGAACATCAGCGAAAAGGGAATTCTAGAAAGTATTTTCTCCACGTGAACTGAGAATCTCAAAGGAAAATCGGTGAAATTTTAGGTTCTTTAGATTCTCATGTAATCCTTCCATAGACTGTTCAAAGATTACTACTAATTATAATTTTGATGTGATGAAAACAATATGTGACAAATTATTGCACGAGTTGTATTTCATTGAGTTGTTTTCACTTTATAACTAAATCCATTAAAATTTGGCTCCACTTACCTCTTTGCCGGAAACATCCCCATGTATAGTAGAAACATAGTTTCCTATATATCCCTCAGGTAGTAGGAAACACCTAAATAAGTAACCAGTTTTAAGCCATGTATTAGTGTCATCAGCCTAGAACTAGGATTATGGTTACTTTATACTGACTTTTACACTGAACTTTTTCTTAACATCTAAGCCTAACAGCTAATATAGTATTTTTACAACTGTGTGATGACCCAGGGCATGACAAAAGTCAATCCAGCCATATAATAAGTAAAGGTCCCTTTATTAGCTCCAACTTTGCCCCCAATGGCCCAGTTACCTTCGGTCTGGAGAAAAACTCTCCCAGGAACCTGCAACAGCCTTTGGCTGCAGATATTGCAATCCAAAACAGTGTAAACAGAAAACTTTAAGCTATAAATCCAACAAAGCAAGATAAGGTAAGATAAAGAGTTGGGCTGGACAAGATAAAGAGTTCCAGAAGTGAAATAACACGGCAGTAAATCAAACCAGTTCGGAGGATACCACGAACTCAGATAACAGCAGCCAACATTAGATAAACTCAAAGTTTGTTCCTGACAAACATCCCTCCCAACTGGTTCTCCTTTAAACTCCCTCCCCAGGTGTGCCTTGTGAAGGGATTCAGACCCTTTTCCTTCCTCATGAGCCATGAACCCCACATTGCTCTCCTCTCCATTCTTCCCTGCATGCCCTAGGATGAAGTGGGGGTCTTCCTCTGAACCCTCGGTTTTCAGAAGTGGCCGTGATTTCCAAAACACTTGGAAGATATGTATAAGAAAAGTGAGATGAACATTCACTGAAATTGATTTTTTTTTGTTTTCTTTGTCTCAGATTTCTTTTTAAAAACTCTCCATCCTACTTACCAAGAACTGATTAAATTTTGAGAAAATGAACCAAATGACATTCTCAGTCACTCATGTCTTAAGTGTTTGCTTGCTTTCATCAAATCTCATTTCAACCAATATGCCAGTCAATCAGGGCTACCCTAGGAGTGTCAAACTGGCAGTCCATGGGCTGGATACGTCATGCACAGGCCACATCCATCCCAGCTCTGTGAAATGGAAAAACATCTTGAAACACCATGTGACGGCAACAAGTTTGTCACTTGTGCTCTAAGAGAATACTGTGTTTCTGGAGAAGAACAGTTGAAATCCCTTTCCATCCATCAATGTTGTATATATAAATCCAACTGACTGCATAGGGATCCTTTAAAACTGGTAGTGTTACCATTATTCCTCTTCCCCAGATGTTTTTTGCTGATGCCAACAGAATCTACTAACTCCTGCAGCTATTTAACTTCAGGTAATCTTAGGTTTGTCAAGAAGAACAAATAACTTCTAAGGTACCTGAAAAGCCTTATTGCCCTAGACCATATTAAATAGCACTCTGTTCATATTTATGATACTCTCAGAAGCTGAAACTTATTTCATAAGTATGGCATGTAATCCTGATAATCAGGTTGCTGAAAAATTACCTCACAGAATATACCCAGAGATGTGTTTCATTTTAGCTTCCTTTAGTTTTTCAGCTACTCTAATTACAACAAAGGAGGAAAACACACACAGCTCAAGAAGTTCATTAGCAGATTAAATAAATAGGTAAAATAGACACAACAGCAGCAGAAGTACTTGGGTAGTGAACAACATGATCTAAGATGAAAGCAGAATCATAATAATGACTGATCTGTTCACTGTTACAGGAATTGCTCTATGCATGGCTCATATATATGCATAGCTTGTAGTAATTCAGTATTACAGAATAACAGAATTGGAAGGAACTGGTATTAAATTGGGAGTAATACCACATCTTTCTTTCTTTGGTTTTTTTCCACTTCTTCCTTTAGACAATTTGCTTGGCACTTTGAATAATCTGCCGTTTTAATTATGAATTCAATTCAGACTAAACTAATACACAGTACACTTTCTGTGACAACATGCTAAATATTAAAAAGGAAAGTTTTGAAAAAGTAAAAGTCTGCTTCAAGAAACTGACTAATGTAAACAATGGTGTGTGTGTGTGTGTGTGTGTGTGTGTTTTCTTAAGTTTTCGCGGGTACTTACATGTATGGTAGTCAGCTTTGTTCGGGTATTTTCCCATGTCATTGTAGTTGTGCTTTTAAAATTGTAGCAACGTTTCGGCAGAATCTCATCTGCCATCATCAGGCTTCTGTATTGTGATCATCTGTGAGTCGATATATATACACCCATAATTTCATATTCACGTAGAATTAAATTTGACTCAGATTTAGACAGAATAAAATTGTGACTTTGATATTTGCAGTGGAAATCTGCAGAAATAGGTTATCTGTGCTCATTAAAAAAAAAAAAAACCTGTATATTTGATATAAAAGTGAAGTAAGAACCAAACTGTAGTTCACGTTTGCCTAAATTGTTTTTTTAATAAAACTCTCATGAACAGATTTTATTATGATTTATGTTCATGTAAATGCTGCTGAGAATATTACCGATACTCATTTATTTGGGCATACAATTAGTGGTCAAAAATAAGATCTAAGAATGCCTAAGGATATTTTTTGAGCGGGGTGGGTAGCAGTATTTAGTGCTTCACCTGACCATCTACTTCATAGAATTATTGAGCCATCTTCAGAAATAGAAATTTAGAATGACAATGTTCCATTCAGCCTGTCACACAATTGGTTCCAATTCATAGTCCTAAATAATCTCTTTCCTGCTTTCATGGAGAAGCATAAACTGGCTAGGAAAAGGGGGAAAAAACCCAGTAAGGTAATTAAATCCTGAATGGGCTGCCATTAATTTACTTTTATTTATTTGTGCGTATATACTTATTAAAATTCTGGAATGTGCAGAGATGGATAGGCTAAGCCTAAAAATTAAGGGAAAAGAAGATTCAGACAATTTCATAACATGGGAACTATTCTATAAATAGTTAAATGGCAGATACTGAGATTAGAAGAGTGGAATTAGGTGAAATAAGGTTTATAGGAGAAAGAAAAACAGATAAGTAAATATGTCTGACAGTTATGTAAATGATATTATAATGGAAGATAAAATATGTTATAATATGATTGATGTTATCTTATTTGTTTTATATTGCATATTTGTTTATATATATATGATCATATTAATGATGATGATGATGATGATGTTTGTATGTTTTTATGTTAACACTTTGGACACTTAGAGAGCACACTGCTCAACATAGAAAGGAAATGTATAATATAAAACAATAAAAATATTTCAAAAAATATGTATCAACCCTTTTGCAGCCTTGAGGACCATCAATGCACAATAATTGAATCAAGCCAAATCTAAAACTCATCCAGGAACTTCTGTAGTTGAATGGAATATGCTGTCAATGTTAGAGATTTCCTGTCTCGATCATTTCTTATTTTCTCCTTATCATTTCCATAAATCCAGTTTTCAGCTATGCAGAACACAGAATAATAGAGTTGGAAGGGACCTTGGAGATCTTCTAGTCCAACCCTGTGATGACCCAGGATGTGGCACAGAGGCAACACAGTCAGATAATCATTAGGAATCCCTCTGATAGCTCTAACTTTGCCCCCAATGTCCTGGTTACCTTCTAGGTTGGAGAAAAACTCTCCCAGGAACAGTCTTTGGCTGCAGAGAATCAAGTCCAAAACATGGTCAACAAAAACTGTAACTATAAATCTAATTAAGGCAAGAGGAGGTAATTAGTCTGGCAGTGCAAGAGAAGGAATTCCAGACATGAAGGAACAGCAATAATTCAACCTGGTTGGGAGGATGCCAGGAACACAGATAACCAAAGTCAACACAAGATAAACTCACATTTGTTCCCAGCAAATGCCACGCTTGGCTTGTATCTCTTTTAAATTCTCATTCCCAGGAATGGCTAATGAAGGGAATCAGGGCCCTTTCTTCCCCTATAAGCCATGCAACCCATGTTGCTCTCTTCTCCATTCCTCCTTGTGTGCCCTAGGTGGGCCAGGGTCTTCTTCTGAACTCCCTCTCTCTTGTTCTATCTCTTCCCTGCTCTGCCCAGCCGGATTTTGCCCTTCTCCAGTTTCCTCCACAGCCAATGGAACCACACTCCCACTCCATGTCAGCTATTCATCTTCCTCTTTGGATTCAGACTCCGACAGTGGCAGACAAACCCCTTGCTCAAGCAGGAGACCTTATACCATTTCAGACAAGTGGCTGTCTTGCTTCTTCTTAAATGCCTCCAGTGTTGAAACACCCACAATGTCCGAAGGCAAACCATTCCATATAGACCAGAGATGTCAAACTCAAGGCCCGGGGGCCAGATCTGGCCCACGGGATGCTTAAATCTGGTCCATGGGGCTGCCCTGGAAACAATGAAGGACTGGTGCACGGTGCTTCTGCCAGCAAAAATGGAGCTCACAAGGGCTGTGTGCAGCCCTCCTGAGCTCTGTTTTCACTGGCAGTGGGTTGCAGGAGACTATCCAGACCAAAAACAGAACTCACAAGGGCTGCGCATGGCCCCTTCCAGCTCCATTTTTGCTGGCAGAGGCTTGCAAGAGCCATAACAGCTGAAAACGGAGCTTGGGAGCCCATTTTCTCTGACAAAGTGCTCGGGTCAGCACAGCCACTTCTCACACAAGTGATGACATTTGGCCACGCCCCCTGCCCCCCCCAAGATTAAACACAACCCTGATGCAGCCCTCAATGAAATTGAGTTTGACACCCCTGATATAGACATTTTCCTTCCTTTTCATTACTGGCAACCACATATCAACAGCATTGAACCTCTTGGGAGCCTTTGAAAAAGATCACCACTTTCAGCATCTAACTTTTTGGGAGAATGAGATTGAATTGTCAGTGGTAACTGGTGTTGACTCTACTGGTCAGAGAGTATAAGGTTGAAATTACTGTGGAGTCCTTGGTGATCTGTGAACTTGGTTCTTTTCTTGCAGGTGTTTCATTACCAAACTATATAACATAATCAATGCTGCTTGGCAAAAAGTCTCAGCGTCTTCCTTGATCTCCTCTTGATAAATATATTTTCATATTAGATGTCACTTCTTGATCACTGTCATCATGGTACTGAGCATGAGCTGAGTGAATCAATAATGCCCTTTCAAAAGCTCTTAGCACAGGAAATCATCCCTGGGCAAGATACATTGTTCAAGCAAAGCATATAAAGACCAACTTCCTTTTTCATCTAAACCAACAAAGGTGTGGAATGGAGAGTCACAATCTATATCTAGCAGAGCCAGAAAAGGAAAGGACCATCTGTCTTGTTTGCTGCTACCTGCCAAACAAACTGCTTTGAAATATTCATGCCTTGCATTGTTCGGTCAAGCACCCGGCATCCTTGTTAATATTTTGCTATAATTTAGGGCATATTTCATAAGCGCAACTGTTAAATATTGATGACTAATATTCATAACTTAAAAAGCGCTTCCCATATACATCCTTGGTTTAATTATTAATACAGAGAGTTTGGACAGACCTTGTTTTTATAGCTCTGCACTTCTGAAAATTAACTTCTCATCTATTTTAATATTAATATCCCTAGATGCCAAGCTGACCTAAGAGGAAATGTAAATCAGAAGGGACTCAATTAGATTAACTCTTCAAATGTAGCAACAACAGCAGACATGAGAATTAGAAACCCAATTAGGCTTGTCTACAATGGTAGCCATCTTGCCTTCCTCCATTTCCTTGGACTGCAATTCCCATCAGTTCCATTCTGACTCAGAAATATTAGAAAAGCAAGAAATTCTAGAAGAGTAGAGGTATAAGCAGTAAAGGCAGGGACTCATGTTCTTCAGATGTTCTTCTCTGATAGGCCATGTGAAAGCAGCAATCGAACAAATTATTTTCTAGTGTCTAAAATGTGGCATGCCTTTTCTTAGAGCAAACCTAATCATTTACAGCAGGGTTGTCAAACTCGCATCTGTCAACTCATAAATCATTCCTATGCCTGTTTCTGAGTTGCCATAAGAAGGAGAGGAGGGGAAGGCCTGAGGGAGCTGTGTTCCATGCTTATCTTGTGGAGATTGTAGCCTAGGCTGCTGGATTTTCTGCCCACGAAAATCCTTCATTGGAGAGTTTCATTGGTGATGACACCCAGCCCATGAACATGTTTCACTGGAGATTTGTGACACAACCAGGGGGGTGGGGGGAAACAGGGTCACAAGTGATAGTAAATTATGTGTCTCAGCGTTGGCTTCATATGGGTTAGTGCCAGACATGTTGCTTCTAATAAATCTTTTGGATTCTTTTGAAGCCTGGCTCGATGGTCATGATTTAATTAGGGCAATCGTTGGAACCCTGACAGCGTCGTCATGGTAGTGTCACGTGATGTATTGGGATTTTTCCCCTTTGTTAAACCAGGTGGAGGCAGGGCCAGCACGTGACACACCTGGCCCATGGCCTGTGAGTTTGACACCCTTGATCTACAGGAATTCATCTTCATTTTGATGCTTAAATAAAACTAAACAAAAGGGAAGATGCTCATGGGATAGAGTATTTATCTCGGTCTTTGTTTCTGAATGTATAGTATTTCTTCACTTTAAAATTTCAATTTAGAGAAAAGAAAAGAGGAGAGGAGGGAAGAGACAAAAAAAAGGAAAAGAAAAAAAGAAAGGGAAAAGAAGAGAAGAGAAGAGAAGAGAAGAGAAGAGAAGAGAAGAGAAGAGAAGAAAAGAATAGAAAAGAAAAGAAAAGAAAAGAAAAGAAAAGAAAAGAAAAGAAAAGAAAAGAAAAGAAAAGAAAAGAAAAGAAAATTATGGATGCGATGTTGCTCCAGAAAGGTTCATAATCAGGACCATTGATCAAAAAAGGTGTGTGTTTGTGTGTGTGTGTGTGCATGTATGTGACTTATCTAGTTCTGACTGCAACAGAATATGTATTCGCTAATTGCAATTGTCCTCAAAATAGCAAAGCGTCTCAGGGCATGTTATGAAGAGTTGAAACCCAGTGCTATGAAATTGTATGTTAAACATAGCACCCAGGCTAGAATTGTCAACACATTTTTTTTTATTCAGAATGACATGTTGGATTCATTCTGAATGCAATTCTCAGAACCCAAAAGCTCAATGGTGAATGCTGGCTAACTTTGATCTTTCTCTCTTAGAGCATAAATCCATGGGAACCTCATTTGTTTTTGCACTTGTATTTCAAATCAATATGTTTAACAATGATTTTTGTTATCTTTGCTTTATCTACATGCTCTTTATTTTCTTTTTTTAATACTCCAAGCAAACTCAAACTCAGAACTAAAGGAGCCTTTTGCCATCTTCAAGTAGCAAAGAAAGGCAAATAAATAAAATATAAGAAATGCAGACTAAATCCAATTAAATGGAGACTCCCTCACACTTTGCTGCAAAGGTTGGGACTAGTTTTCCATTTTTACCATAATCTTTAACTGAATGTAAATAAACAGATGATAGAATCATCTTACAAGCACATCAATGAGGATTTTTATGCACATTTCCCAAGTGAGACATTTCTTGCTTTCTAATTTTTCTCTGATGGTGCCATAAATTTAGCAGCAGGCTTGAAACACTGCTCAAATGATTTCCCAACAACTTTTATTTCTAACCTGCTATTTCAAGATAATATTAAACCTATTCATGCATTTAACTGACCACCTAGAAGGCTTCACCTGGATGAAGAATAGAGTCCACAGCAATCCTGTGTCTTGTTCTCTGAAATATCCATGTATTCAGGAAGATGTATAGCACTAACAATAGCGCTTAGATTTCACAGTGTTTTCATAGCCCTCCCTAAGCAGTTAACGGAGTCACCATATTGCCCCCAGACAATCTGGATCCTCATTTTACCAACTGTTCTGTTCTAGGCTTCCCCAGAAAACATTAAGCAGACTCTTTGTTCTGACCAAACACCTTTTATTAAACAATAAATGTAAATTTCTTGCATTCACATTCAGCCAACAGCCTGGCAAACAGTCTTTCAAGGGTATAATTAGGAGCACAAACCTTATCTATCTTGGAAAGCTTCCCGGTAAATATTTCCAAATGCAGTACTGACAAGGGAGGGCTTAGCACAGAGTCTCTAGGATGCACAGACAGATCTTCACAATGATGGAACGAACAAACAAATTGTTTCCTGCAGTGGTGGCATTCAAAATTGTTTACTACCAGTTCTGTGGGCATGGCTTAGTGGGCGTGGTGTGGCTTGGTGGGCCTGGCAGGGGAAGGATACTGCAAAATGTCCATTCCCTCCCAACCCCACTAACCTGCTTTCCAGCTCCGTCCTCATGTGCAGGGCAACAAAAGAAGACCCAGCCAATCAGCTGGGACTCGGGGGGCAGAGAATAGATGGAGGTGGGGCCAGTCAGAGGTGCTATTTGCTAGTTCTCAAAATTTCCACTACTCAAAACAACTCAAAATTTCCGCTACTGGCTCTCCAGAACTGGTCAGAACATGCTGAATATCACCTCTGGTTTCCTGCAAAAGCCCCTCCCCTTTTGTTCCTCATTTAATCCTTATGGGAGGGGCCATTCATTGACCACCTGTGGTCTCACTCCCATGTCAATCCTAAGTTTTTAATCATGCCTTCCTTTTGGCAGCTCTGCACATGTGCAGGCTAGGAACCAGTTCCAGAACCTCCCCTGCCTGACTGCTGTTCAAGCCCAAAGGCAGCTGATGACTGCCAGTGTTAAGTTCTGCGCATGGGCGCAAGGAATGGAGATGAGGCGGTGAACAGTGAACTTCAATTCTTTATTAATCATTCTGAACAGAGCAAAAACCCTAGAGCAGCAACAGCCCTTTTATAGGGCAGGCTGCTGACCTATTAGCCAATGAGAAACATAGAAGTGTTAAACCCTTGAACCAATGAGAGTGGCTCATTAACAGCCAATCAGATTCCCCAGAATGGACCAATCCGATATCGCTATTATCAGCCAATCAGAAGTGCAGGATTAGAACCCTGCTTTTTCTTAAGGTTTGTTAAAACGTTATTTAAGCGCTTTTATTACTTCATAACACCCCTTCCCCCTGGGTTCCGTTTGAGGGGTGTAGTGATGTAACCCCTAAGATATGTAGGTTGTTTTAACTGTCTATTGGATTTGCGCTGTCCCACCAGTTCCTGTCCGTAGTCCGGTTTCAGCGGGACATTTTTGGACATATCTGGTACAGGCGGTTCCGCATCCTCACTGGACGACTCGGTGCCGCTAATGCTGTTGTTGTTGTCCTCCGATCTTTGCGGGCTTGCCTCCGTTGAGGTATTCCTCTGTGGCGAGGAGAGTCCCCTCCCTGATTCTTCTTCATTTATCGCACCCAATTGCTGACTTCCTTCGCTTTTGCTTCCCATCATCTTGAATTCGGTTTCTTTGACATCCCCTCCCCCCTCAGTTTGGGAGTCACAGGAGTTGCGGGAACTGGGTTGTAGCCTAGAGCGAAGCTGATCTATATGGCGATTCCATATTTTTCCGTGGAAGGTTTGCACATGGTACTCTCTGGGCCCGGTGGTTTGAATTATGGTTGCTTCGACCCATTATGGTTCGCCAGAGAGTTTTTTGGCGAAAACTAAGTTACCTACCTTGAATTTGTGGCATTTTCCGGTAGATCCACAGGGTTTCTCTGGCTCGTAGGAAGGGTGAAGCCGGTCGAGGTGGGAAGAGAGCTTGCATCCCATCAACAGTTCAGCTGGGGTCTTGTTGGTGACGCTGTGCGGAGTGATGTGTTGGAGTAGGAGTATTCTGTTTAGTTTGTTGTCAATGTCCCCATAGTCCATTTTGTGGAGAGTTTTTTTAACAAATTGTACCATGCGCTCGGCCCTGCCGTTAGCCACAGGGTGTGCTGGCGAAGTTAGCACATGACGGATACCCCGGTCTGCTAAGTATTGTTCAAATGCAAGGGGGGTGAACTGGGGTCCGTTGTCGGAGACCAGAACGTCTGGCAGCCCGTGCGTTGCGAATAGCCTATTCAATTTTTTGATGACGGACTTGGTTGTAATATTCTTCATTTCATGGATCTCGAGCCAGTTGGAATAGGCATCCACTGTTAGGAGCAACATATGTCCTTCAGTAGGTCCCGCAAAATCAATGTGGATGTGGGACCATGGCCCCCGGGGGGGTTTCCCATTCTGTTGGAGTTGCTCTAGGTGGAGCACTGCTGACTTCTTGGCACTTTAAACAAGTCTTTACCCAGGCTTCGATCTGTTTGTCGATGCTCGGCCACCACGCGTAGTTTCGTGCGAGCGTTTTCATGCGCACGATGCCGGGGTGACCGTCATGCAATGTTTTCAATACTGCTCATTGTAACCGCTCTGGGACGACGACTTGATCTCCCGATAGGATGCAGCCTTTTTGCAAAAAAAGTTCTGTTTTCTGGTTTCTGAAAGGGGTGAAGTCGTCAAGGGTTTGTTCTATTGGCCATCCTCGTTCAACCCAGCTAAGAACTTACGCCAAGACCGGATCTCGTTTTGTTTCAATTGCAATGTCTCTGACTGTTAGCGGTGGTGAATGTAGCATTTCAATCTGGAGTGTCGTAAGGGTTGGAGCTGGGTTGTCAACGGTTTCCAGAAGTGGGGCATGGCTCAATGCATCAGCGTGGGGAATGGCTTTCCCCGGGCGGTGTTGTAATTTATAGTTGTACACAGCTAAAAAATCTGACCAGTGAGTCATTCTAGGTGACAATATATAGGGGGTTGGCTTGTCTCCCGCTATAATCCCCAGTAAAGGTTTGTGGTCGGTAACAATAGTAAAAACTCGTCCATACACATATTCATGAAACCGTTTCACAGCAGATACAACAGCAAGAGCCTCTTTGTTGATCTGGCAATAGTCACGTTCAGCCTTTGATAGGATCCTTGAAAAATAGGCAATAGCGCCTCACTACCATTTGGTAACACATGACTCAAAATGGCTCTTACTCCAAACGGTGATGCATCACATGTAATTGTTAAAGGCAGTGTCTCGTTATACTGCATTAAAACAGCATCTGAGGTTAGTAAGTTTTTCACTTGTCGGAATGCATGCTCCTCTCGGTGTCCCCAGACCCAGGTTGCTTTTTTGTCGAGAAGTCTATGTAGGGGCTCAGCTACGGTCGCTTTCTGGGGCAAGAAGATGTTGTAAAATTTAATGAGCCCCAGGAAAGCTTGGAGATCAGTCCTATTTCTGGGTCTTGGGGTGTTTTTGATTGCCCTTAGTTTGCTATTAGTGGGGTGAATGCCTTGTTTATCAATTAGGTACCCCAGGAACTCTACTTTATCTGTTCACAGTTGACATTTATTTTTTTTAACCTTAAGGCCGGAGTCTTTAAATTTCTGAAGAACCATTTTCAGATGCTTTTCTAGTATTTCTCTATTCGGGCAGCAATTAAAACATCATCAAAGTATGGCACGACCCTCTTGATCCCTTGCAAGAGTCTCTCCATCAGACTTTGAAAAATCCCTGGGGCTACGCTCACTCTGAGTTGGAGTCAGTTGCACTTAAAGGCGCCTCGGTGCGTAACGATCGTCTGTGCCTCTGCGGTTTTTTTATCTACAGGCAGTTGTTGGTACGCCTGTGCTAAATCCAATTTAGCAAAGACTTTTCCGCCCCCCAGGGAATGTAGAAGGTGTTGAACCACTGGCACCAGGTAAACATTCTGTTGAAGGGCATGATTAAGGGTGGCCCAGTCGTCCCCACAAATCCTTAATGATCCATCCGGTTTGATGGGTGTTACAATTGGGGTTTCCCAACAAGCGTGGTCAGTTGATTCTAAAACACCCTGGGCTATTAATTTATTGAGCTGCTTGTCAATTTTTGGTTTAAGGGCAAAAGGTACCCGACGAGGCTTAAGCGGATAGGGGCTACTTCAGGGTTAAGGTTAAATGATATCGGGGTCCCCTTGTACTCATCTAGTTTGTCTGCAAAGACGTCCTGGAATTCCTGGACGAGGGCCTCCTCCCAGTCGTCGCTTCTGGTTTGGTGAATGCCGGCTACCTCGATCCCGAGTGGAGCAAACCATTGAAGGCCTAACAAGCTAGGCCGGTCACAGTCGACGACGGTCAATGGTAATGATGCAGTATGATTTTTGAATGATACTTGGATTTTGCTGGATCCAATGACCGGAATTCGGTTCCCTTGATAATCTTTGAGTATGATTCTTTGGGCTCTGAGGTCTTGACGCTGGACGGCAGGGATTAATTTTTTAAGGGTCTTCCAGGAAACCATCGAGAGGGATGATCCTGAATCGACTTCCATCATGCAAGGCTGGTTTTCGATGGCTACCTTCACTCGGATCTTCTTTGCATCTAGTGATGAGGCCTGACCGATTGTAATGGTTTGGTGTACCTCTTCTCTCTCGTTGAAATGGCCAGTGTTTTATTTCTGTAGGAGTGGTTGTTCCATTGGTGGTTCAAATGTTCCTGACTCACAGGATGATTCCCTGTGGTCTGAAGGTAGTTGTTTCCCCTCTGAAGCGGGCTGGATCCTTGCTTGCTTCTACAGACCTTCCCGATGTGGCCTTTTTTGCCACAGAAATGGCAGAGCGCGTCAAGGAATTTGCAGTCTGATATTGGGTGGTTTGCCCCACAACCCACGCATTGGTTCAGTAGTCTTTGATTCCGCTGATGACGTTGGTCATGTTCAGACTGTAGCCAGTTGACCTCCTCCTCATCACTTTCTGATGGCGATTTGAGGTCCTCGTGGTGGGTCGCTGTTGTGTGCCTCTCTAGGCGAGGTGAGGTATTGCTGGCAAGTTGACGGAGCAGTGCGTTGGTGTGGCGCATTCGGGCGGCCGACTTCCTGGTTGCTTCTAGTGCAGTAGCGTCCTTGATGACATCAGCAAGGGGTGTGTGTGGAATTGGCCATGATCTTGTCCTGCGTCGTGTGGTCTTCTAATCCCAGAATTATTCGGTCTCTCAGAGCTTCTTCGAGGTCTGTAAACCCACAGAGGCCTCCCAGGTTCCGGAGATCCGTGATGAAATCTGCAACGCTCTCTCCTTTCCACTGGTCCTTCTGGTAAAATTCATGTTTTCGAACAAGCGTTGGTACAGCAGGTGCATAGTGGGCCTGTAGAAGGGGTGCGAGGACGTCCCAGTCCATGGTTTTCTCCTCAGCCGGTTTCGCTAGTGCCTTGGCCATCTTAAAGACGGCAGGCCCGCAATGGGTCAGGAACACTGCTCGCTTTTTTCCCGTAGTGGCATCCTTCAAGTTGTTGATTTCCAGAAACATCTGGAACCGGTCTATGTACAAGTCCCAGTCTTCTTATGCCGGGTCAAGTGGAGCTGGTGGTATG
The DNA here is from genome assembly GCA_033807585.1 of Hydrophis major. Taxonomy (NCBI): domain Eukaryota; kingdom Metazoa; phylum Chordata; class Lepidosauria; order Squamata; family Elapidae; genus Hydrophis; species Hydrophis major. The sequence continues at coordinate 11,188,117 of CM066332.1, read as the reverse complement.
GCGCTGCCGGACATGGTTCCCGTTGTCGATGCGTCTTCAGCCACGTGCTCTGTTTGGTGCTCTGTAGTGTTCAGTCAGCTCTGATGTCTCCGCATCCCACCTTCATCGCCAGTGTTAAGTTTTGCACATGGTCGCAAGGAATGGAGACGAAGCATTGAACAGTGAACTTCAACTCTTTATTAATCATTCTGAACAGAGCAAAAACCCTAGGACAGCAGCAGCCCTTTTATAGGGCAGGCTGCTGACCTATAAGCCAATGAGAAACATAGAAGTGTTAAACCCTTGAACCAATGAGGGTGGCTCATTAACAGCCAATCAGATTCCCCAGAATGGACCAATCCAATATCGCTATTATCGGCCAATCAGAAGTGCAGGATTAGAATCCTGCTTTTTCTTAAGGTTTGTTAAAACTTTATTTAAGCGCTTTTATTAGTTCATAACAGCCAGCCTTTCCTGACCCCATCTCTGCCTCTGACACAGATCCCTCGTTTGAGTCTTCCTCAGCCTCCAGGACTGGCCCAGGTTCCTCCCCAAATTCCTCTCTGTCCAACTCTGCTGCCAGCCACTGGTGGCCACAACAACGACCTCGGAAGGCTGAGTCAACCTTGAACCAGTCAGAATCAAACTGCTGGCAGTCAACAGAATCAGCCTGCGATACTGCATTTTAAACATTGTGCCACCATGGCTCATCAATTTATGATGATTATCCATTCATGAATTACACAGCTCTCTTTCACCCTGGGAAGCAGGAATAGAAATATAATACCATTCAAGTCAATACAAACATATGTCCCCTTCAAGATCCACACAGAATCAATGAACAATGTTTGAAACTGAATATGTTCAACTCCACCAATGTTAGAGGAGTTGACCAACTTTTTGGGGTTGGGGTGTGTGTGGAATGGACTTATTGTTGCTTTTTAAATTGACTATTAAATTTGGGTACAATAGTCCTGAAAGGGGCCAAAATCATAGGGTTGAAATGTGATCACTTGGTAAATGGATTTCTGGTGACTTTGGAGGAATAAAGGTAAATCCATGGAGATAAATGGGCCACGGGTTGATTTTTTCTTGATGCAAAAGTAAAATCATGTCCATTGGTATATCCATACATGGACAGAAAGGAATTGCAATGAACAGACAATCAATCAATGTAATTAAATTTTAAGTCAGATCATAAGTACCTATTTCCAACTTTGGTCTACCAGATACAAATCCCTGCTAGGAGTTCACCTGCAAATTGCCTTTTTGGCATAAATTTCTGGGCACATGTTTTTTTTTATTATAAACTTCCAAAAGTCCCTTTTTTAAGGGTTACAGAAAAATAATATTTCATTGAAAAGCTACTTAAGAAGTGACCTAATCAGACTGTTTCGGTTTTTCACTTCTTTGCCAAGGAATGTATTGATGTTTTTATTGATAAAGGAGTGTATCAAGATGCCAATTTTGTTGAACTTAGTTTAAGAAGGCTTAATAGTTCTTCCATCCGTTTTGTCTTTTTCTAGCAAAAAAAGAAAGAATGAGGATTGGGAAAGAAGACAGATTAATGAGGCAAAGAAACGTAAATGGATTTTATTTTACTTTTTTAAATTTGATTTTATTGAAACCAAAACACTTATTGTCCCCAGAAACTTAGCAGCATAACTATGAGGGTTGAGACACCAATTTCCACCCTGTTGGAAGTAAAATCTGGTCCAGTTGCAAGCTGGGAGAAAGATGCTGGGGAAACGATCGACAGGCAGTCTACATTTTTGAAGGAGTTAGGGTTAGAGCTTTGTGACTGAGATGCTTGTTCCTGGACAAGAATATATCCTTTAATATTTTTATAGCTGTTGCCAGATTCCTATGGGGTAACACAGGGGTGGTATTCAAAAAAATTAGCAACCAGTTATCTGCCCAGTTGCTGGGTGGGCGTGGTCATCCAGGTGGGTGTGGCTTAGTTGGCCTCTTGCTCCATGGCGGGGGAGGGATTTTCATTCTCCCCAGGCTCTGGGAGGCTCTCTAGAGGGCGGAAATGGGCCCATTTCCGGCCTTTCAGAACTTCTGGGAGGCCCATTTTTTTTGCCCTTCCTGGGCTCCAAAGGCTTTTGTCAGGTCTCTGGCAGGGCAAAAATGGCATCCCCGGACTCCAGAGTCCCTCCAGAGGCTGGAAATGGGCCCATTTCCGGCCTTTCAGAACTTCCGGGAGGCCCATTTTTTTGCCCTCCCTGGGCTCCAAAGGCTTTTGTCAGGTCTCTGGCAGGGCAAAAATGGCATCCCCGGACTCCAGAGTCCCTCCAGAGGCTGGAAATGGGCCCATTTCCGGCCTTTCAGAACTTCCGGGAGGCCCATTTTTTTGCCCTCCCTGGGCTCCAAAGGCTTTTGTCAGGTCTCTGGCAGGGCAAAAATGGCATCCCCGGACTCCAGAGTCCCTCCAGAGGCTGGAAATGGGCCCATTTCCGGCCTTTCAGAACTTCCGGGAGGCCCATTTTTTTGCCCTCCCTGGGCTCCAAAGGCCTTTGTCAGGTCTCTGGCAGGGCAAAAATGGCATCCCCGGACTCCAGAGTCCCTCCAGAGGCTGGAAATGGGCCCATTTCCGGCCTTTCAGAACTTCCGGGAGGCCCATTTTTTTTCCCTCCCTGGGCTCCAAAGGCTTTTGTCAGGTCTCTGGCAGGGCAAAAATGGCATCCCCGGACTCCAGAGTCCCTCCAGAGGCTGGAAATGGGCCCATTTCCGGCCTTTCAGAACTTCCGGGAGGCCCATTTTTTTGCCCTCCCTGGGCTCCAAAGGCTTTTGTCAGGTCTCTGGCAGGGCAAAAATGGCATCCCCGGACTCCAGAGTCCCTCCAGAGGCTGGAAATGGGCCCATTTCCGGCCTTTCAGAACTTCCGGGAGGCCCATTTTTTTGCCCTCCCTGGGCTCCAAAGGCTTTTGTCAGGTCTCTTACAGGGCAAAAATGGCATCCCCGGACTCCAGAGTCCCTCCAGAGGCTGGAAATGGGCCCATTTCCGGCCTTTCAGAACTTCTGGGAGGCCCATTTTTTTGCCCTCCCTGGGCTCCAAAGGCTTTTGTCAGGTCTCTGACAGTGCGAAAATGGCATCCCCGGACTCCAGAGTCCCTCCAGAAGCTGGAAATGGGCCCATTTCTGGCCTTTCAGAACTTCCGGGAGGCCCATATTTTTGCCCTCCCTAGGCTCCAAAGGCTTTTGTCAGGTCTCTGACAGGGCAAAAATGGCATCCCCGGACTCCAGAGTCCCTCCAGAGGCTGGAAATGGGCCCATTTCTGGCCTTCCAGAACTTCAGGAAGGCCCATTTCTTCCCCAGGCTTCACACAGGCCCTGGAGCCTTGATTGGCACCCAAAATGGGATTCATTGGGACTCCTGGGAGGGGAGGGGTGGGATGAGGAGGGGGCAGCCTGTTGTTGAAACTACCCCTTTACCGAACCAGATGTAAAATTAACATCCGGTTCGCCACAACCAGTCCGAATCGGCTGAATCCCACCCCTGGAGTAACGTAGGCTCTACAGGCAAAAGGAGAAATGCAAATGCTAGGCTCTTTTGTTTGTCTGAGAGAATCTTGTTAGTTTTGGCTCCTTGCCTTTTGTGTTGCTTATTATTTTGACTGCTTTATGTTTATGAATAGAATGGCCCAGCTTTCTGAACGGAGACAAAATATTGATTCCTAAAGACTCTTCAGGCTTCTGCTTGAGACTGTTTTCCTATGGCAGAAAGACTGGAGCTGCCTTCTGTTTTTAAGAAAGTGCTTCTCTTCTTCTCTTTTAGGGGAAATATAATATTCTGCCTCTTTTTTATATTAAGAATAAAGAATATCTTATTCTGGGAAGGGTGGCTTTCATACAATAGGAAAAAGTGCTATAATGTAATTAAAACACTGTAGTGGCAAAATTCTGTGTTGTGTATGCTAATTTGAAAGAGATGAAGTTTTCCCATGCCTTTGGGATTGTAGAGCAGAGACAGTTGACAGTTAAATCTCCTTCAGTTCATCTCCCAATGACTTTAAATTTCATTGGCTTCATTGTTTTCCTGGCACTATTACAAAATGCTTTGCCATGGACTTCCATTATTTTTCTGACAAGGAGAAGTGCAAGGTTTAATTTCACCGCAAATAGTATAATTCATATTATTTCTACTTCAAAGCTATATTCATGGGGAAAAAAAGAACATGTCCCTATTTTATTTTTATTTTTTTTTCTTGAACCATAAGCATTTAAAAATGTATTTCAGTTTATATTATGCTGGAACTATTGTAGAATTGAAATAGTCAAGAAAACCAGTCTTTGAACATAGAACAATATTCAGCATCATTAACCAAACAAGGATCAGTTTGAACAACTGGATTTTCATATATGAATTCGGTCTTTCATGGGTTTTTTTTTTTTTTAATTTTGCCATAGTTAGTATAAATGTTGTACTGGTGATTATACTGCTACACTGTACTATAATCAGGATTTGATCATCCCTCTTATTAACTTACTTCACTTGCAATGGTCTATAGCAATATCATTACTGTTTTCTCTTGAAAAATCTTAATCAATTTGCTATAGAATTGCATTTGACATGCACACACAAACAGAGACACTGTTGAAACTCTCCCTAGATTGCATAATAACAGAGTTGTAAGGAATCTTGGTGGTCTTCTAGTTCAACCCCCTATACCATTTCAGACAATTGGTTGTCCAATCTCTTTGTAAAAACCTCCAGTGTTGGAGCACCCACAACTTCTGGACACAAGCCATTTTACTGGTTTATTCTTCTGACTTCTCACTGTTAGGAAGTTTCTCCTTAGTTCTAAGTTGCTTCTCTCCTTGATAAATTTCCATCCATTGCTTCTTGTCCTCTCTTTGAGTGCTTTGGATAATTTCTTTGTGGCAGCCCCTTCGATATTTGAAGACTGTTATCATATCACCCCTAGTTCTGTTCTTTGTTAAACTAGTCATACCCAATCCCTGCATCCATTCTTCATATTTTGGCCTCTGCTCCTCTGATCATCTTTGCCACTCTTTTCTGCACTCTTCCTAGGGTTTCAACATTCTTTTTTTAAAATATTTTGGCAACCAAAACTGGGTGCAATATTCCAAGTATATAGTGGTACTAACACTTCATGTGCTCTTCATTCTAATCCCCCTGTTAATGCAACCTAGGATAATGTTAGTCCTAGAGAAATAGAGGATCTCTCTTTATTTCTCTTCTATCTATCTATCTATCTATCTATCTATCTATCTATCTATCTATCTATCTATCTATCTATCTATCTATCTATTTATCTATTGTATCCTCTATCTATCTATTATATCCTCTATCTATCTATCTATCTATCTATCTATCTATCTATCTATCTATCTATCTATCTTTCTATCTACCTATCTATCTATTGTATCATCTATATATCTACCTATCTATATCTATATCTCTATCTATCTATCTATCTATCTATCTATCTATCTATCTATCTATCTATATCTATCTATCTATCTATCTATCTATCTATCTATCTATCTATCTATCTATCTCTATATCTGTATCATCTATCTATCTATCTATCTACCTACCTACCTACCTACATCTATCTATCTATCTATCAATCTATCTATCTATCTATCTATCTATCTATCTATCTATCTATCATTTACCTATCTTCTTCTCTCCATTGTGGTGGCAATGTGGTTAGAATAATTGCAGGCGAATTCTGCTAACTATCGACTGCCAGCAGTTCGGCAGTTCAGGTTTCACCAGTTGAAGGTTGGCTCAGATTTCCATCCTTCAAAGGTCTGTAAAAGGAGGACCCAGATTGTTGGGGGCAATATGCTGACTCTGTAAACTGCTTCAAGAGGGCTGCAAAGAACCATGAAGTGGTATGTAAGTCTAAGTGCAATTCCTATTGTTATCTACTTGTCATCTGTCATATACAGCTGTATCAGTACTGAAAAAATATAGTAAATGCCCTTGATTGTACTTCTTGATCAAGTTTCTTGCTTGTATAGTGAAATTCATTACTTGTACAAGGACAAATAAACTTAATTTGTTTCCAATTTATATAATTTTTTCCATTCCATCACCAAAAGACTAATTCTACCAGTTATTTTTAGATTTTGGTCAGCTCATGCCCATCTTGTTCCTTCTACTATATCACCCTCTTAATATAATCTCCAAGAGAAAAACAGAATGGAAACAACCTGCCTCTTGTTAACCTTTTACCTTTCAGAGCAGGTACCTTATTACTTTCACGTGTAATAAATATTGTATACAGCAACATTCAACATCCAGTGAGTGGTGCAGTGGCCTAGAGGTGGAGATCTCACCTCACAATCAGGCGTCTGTGAGTTCGATCTTAGGTAGAGGCAGATATTTCTCTCTCTGGGTATGTTGAGAATATATCTGCTGAATATAACTCCACATTGGCAATAGGAAAGGCATCTGGCCAGTAAAACACTCAGCTCCATTCAGTAGACCAGAATCTGCCCAGCAAGGGATTATGGAGTCATTAAAAGATGATGATGATAGCAACATTCAGATTCTGTAATTGGGCATCATGCTCAACTTCCAGTTATTCTGCACATTTGCTTTTTTTTTTTTTTTTTAATAATGTCAGGAACCTTAATTGAGCTGGAAATGTGCTTCTGTTCTGGGATTTGAAAAGCACAGTGCAAACCAGTTTCCTTATTTTTTCTCTTTAGATCTCCCCTGTGCACCTCTTAAGATCCTCAAAGAAAGAGTTGCCAGCTTGAAAGCCACTGATGATCAATAATAATGATGCATCCGTAATGCCATTGCAGTCTGAAGCTTACAACAAAAGACAAATAGAAACTACAATTGACTGAATTAACAGGAAAGAGATATAAAGCCGAGTCAATTCTGAAAGTGGATCTTGCCAGCTGTTATATATCATATTTTAACCCAAAGACAATTATATTTCACTCCCTTCCCCAAATAATTACCCATATGTTGAGGATAGATGATGTCTTTGCTTTTTGTTGAGAACAGAACACAAATTCTCTAGAATGGGAATAAATGCCCATGAAGTGAAATAATGAAAGGAAGGGGGGAAGGAGAAATTGCTTGGTGTTTCTTCAATTCTACCCTTGAATAATTTGTAGAAGTGAAAAGGATTCCTTTCCCCTAGCATTTGTATATTGGGGGATGGTCTTATCACATCAAGATTTGGAGTATATACTTTTATTTTTTTAAAAAAATGGTTCTAGGATCTTATGATTCAAAGATTGCTTTGCATACTGTAAGTGAATCATTCTAACTCCAAGGCCTGGGGCAGTGCAACATTGCATAATGATTAATTCTACAAGTGTCCTTCTGATAGGAGATCATATTTACATGGAGAATCAACAAAAAGACCTATTTGAGGAAGGGGAGAAGGAGAGATAGAAAATAATAAAACAAAGACAAAAAGCACATCAGGACCATTGGATTGCTCAGTTCTTTTAACGTAACACTCCAATTTTTAATGAAACTCCACAACATGCATTTTTTTTCATTTTTCTCTTCCTCCTTTCTCTCTATTTCTCCTTCCTTCCTTCCCTCCCTTCCTCCTTGCTCCCACTTGCCTGCCTATCTGCCTTCCTGCTTTCATTCTTTCCCTCCCTTCTCTCTATTTCTCCTCCCTTCCTTCCTTCCTCCTTCCTTCCATCTTCCTTCCTTTCTTCCTCCTTCTCTCTCTAACTTCTCTCTATTTGTCCTTCCTTCCTTCCTTCCTTCCTTCCTTCCTTCCTTCCTTCCTTCCTTCCTTCCTTCCTTCCTTCCTCCTCTCCATCCCTCCATCCTTTCTTCTGTCCTTTCTTCCTTCCCTCCATTCCCCTTGTGCCCGCCTGCCTGCCTACCTGCCTATCAGCTTTCTTCTCTCTCTCTAACTTCTCTCTATTTGTCCTTCTTCCTTCCTTCCTTCCCTCCATCCCTTCTTTCACTCACCCTAACCCGAACCCGAACCCTAACCATAGCCCTAACCCTAACACTGCCTTATTTTCTTTCATGCATTTTTATTTTATTACAGTTAAGGTTCTTATAAAATTGTGGAGTTGCCTGGAGTTTTCTTGGTTCCAGGAAAGACGTGGGATATCCAGTGTAGTAAATGAAAAATGTAACTCACCTGTAAATGAGGGGAAATAGATCAGTGAAAATGTAACAACATGGATGTCATCCTTGCCATCCTTTGAGCCATTCTGATCCCAAGGAAGACAATATATAATCAGGCTTTGAGGGAAGAACAAGGGCGCCAATTACATTGGTGTCAACTTGTCATCTTGCTAGGATTCTTCTGTTTACTGCAGAAATCTATCAGGAAAGATTTCCATGAATATTCGTATACATTTTATGGACATCAACTTTAACATATGGATTTTTATATACTTTTTTAAGTATACATTTTATTGCATTTTTTCTTCTTCTAAGGAACAAGGAAGAACTTTTGCACATACTTTTCTCTATAAAGCACATTTGGTGCTTATTTGCCTCAACTGCCTTTATGTGGTAATCAACACTGAATGCATAAATTGATACATGAGTCCATTCTGGCTTCTTTCATATCTTATCTGCATCTGAAATGTTGCATCTGCATTTGACTGGAGCACATTCCTTGTTTGCAACTTAGCTGGCAAAGTCTCCCTATTTTGTCTAATTCAAGATTCAATGCAAAGTTGAAATTCTTTATTAATTAAGGCATTCAAGGAATTCTAAGGAAACCCAGAGAGATTTTCTTCAAGCAATTTGCAGTGTTCTCATTTAAAATCCTTCAGAATGTTTACATAAATAGGCATGTTGCTTTAACGTTTGACATAGAAGGCAGATTTGTTCTTCTTTCTTGGAACGAAGCCTTGACGTGTTTTTGGAACTGCTTCCTGTATTGTGAACATGCATGTAGGATAAACTTATTGTCATTATTTCCAATTATCCATGTGAAGAAATGGAAAAATCAATGCTGTTTCAATACACTAGGTCATGTTTTTAAAATAAACATGGCTAATTAATTTGGATAGAGAGAAGAAAAAATATCTTAGAGCAATCACTCATTTGGATGCTCCTGCTGCAGAAATGCCATCTTTCCAGCAATTGCATTGACCAAATCATTAACTTTATTGCACCTTCTGTAGATCACATGTTTTCAAATAACTTTGGAAGATAGATGATAAATAGATAGATAGATAGATAGATAGATAGATAGATAGATAGATAGATAGATGGTATTCTACCTGTTCTTCTCCGGTTCAGGTGTACTGGTAGTAAAAAGTGTTACCATTCGGCTGAACCGGTAGTAAAATAAAACAGCTACTGGTTTGGCCGAACCAGTATTTCTTTTTTCTTTTTTCCTTCCTGATGATCAGCTATTCTGATGATCAGCTGTGCCAGGATCCTGCTTGCTGTCTTACTGCTTCACCCGGGAGGCTTCCCTGAGGCCCAGGAGGCAAAAAAACAAACAAACCCGGAGCACGCAGGAGTGTGTGTTGGAAGAAGAAGGAGAAGGAGAAGGAAAAGAAGCCATGCCCACCTAGCCACACCCACAGAACCAGTAGTAAAACTATTTGCATCCCACCCCTGCATAGATAGATAGGTGTGTGTATCTGTGTGTTTGTGTGTGTATCTGTGTGTAATGTGAGAGACCAGGTAGAACAAGTAGTCTATGAGTATAGTAGCATAACAGTCCTAGCATAAAAAGTGCTTTCAATATCACAAAAAAACCAATCAACAAAAATATTTGTAGCTCAGGATTGAAATGAGAGATCCTTCGTGCTTTCTGAACTTGCTTGTTTTCTTGCAGCTGTCTCATTACCCAAACTAGGTAACATCATCAGTGCTAACCTAGTTTGAATAATGAAACATCTGCAAGAAAACAGCCAAGCTCAGAAAGCATCAATGATTATTCACACAAACAAGCACTTGACCTCAAATCAAACCTTATAATAATGAGTGCTGTCTGTCTGTCTGTCCTTATTTCCAGGTTGAATCTCTCATTATTCAGTTTCCATCCTTATCTGGCCTTCAGGTGTTTTGGAAAATACCTCCTCCCTGTGGCAGCCCCTCTAATATTGGAAAATCGTTATCCTTTCTCCCCTGGTCCTTCTCTTCACTAGACTAGCTATGCCCAGTTCCTGCAACCGTTCATTATATGTTTTAGCCTCCATTATATGTTTTAGCCCCCTAATCATCCTGGTTGCTCTTCTCTGCAATCTTTCTAGAGTCTCAACATTTTTGTGTGTGTGTGTGTGTGTGTGTGTGTGTGTGTAGTGTGGTGACCAAAAGTGGATGCAGTATTCTAGGTGTGGTCTTACTAAAGCTTAACATAAAGGTATAAGGAAAAAAAAAAAAAAGCAAGGAGAAAATAAGATAAATGAGGACTGAAGGCTGCATTCCTATAAAAAGAAAAGAAACCACACCCACACACAAGCAAGATTAGTTCAGATTCAGTTTATTCAACTGAGTTTATTCATCTTAGATACAAATACGGGACATGACTGCATAGTTCAATAATATTCTGATCCTTTTCTCTTCTTGATCTGCCATGATTCAGTGCTTATATAACTTTATTTCCTGTTACAGCTGAACTAGAAAATGATGGTAACCGACATGAACTGCATAATTCATACCTGGTTTGGTTTACCAGGAGTTGAATTAAAGGCACACATAGGGTGCCTTTAGAAAAGAAAAAAGGCAAGGCACTAAAATGAGAAAAGAAAGCAAGCCCAGATTGAATCAATACTGACACATGTTTAGCTTTCCTTTATATAAAACTATTTAGCACTGACCTTATCAGATTTTTTTTTTTTTTTCAAATAAAGGGGAAAAACATGACGTCTGGAAGGAGAGAACAATTCCAGATTGTTTTGTGGTGCTCTAAAGCAAGAGTGTCAAACTTGATTTCATTGAGGTCTGAATCAAGGTTGTGTTTTACCTTGGGAGCATGACAGGATGGGCATGGCCAGGCTGGATGACTGGCCATGCCACTCATGTCAGTCGCACCTGTGGTGGCACAGGTGGGGCTGGGAGAGGATCCTCCTGCAGTCCTCTGCCAGTAAAAATGGAGCTAGATTGGAAGGTAGTTTCTTGGATTTTTATGTTATTTATTTGATTTGTCAATTGTTACAAGATAATAGGTATAAGTATACACATAGTTATGAGTGCATGAAATGGGTACCTATAAGAAAAATAAACAATAGGACAGGGACGGTAGGCATGTTGGTGTGCTTATGCACGCCCCCTACAGACCTCTTAGGAAAGGGCTGAGGTCAATAGTAGACAGTTTAAGGTTAAAGTTTTTGGGGTTTGGGGAAGAAACCACAGAGTCAGGTAGAGTATTCCAGACATTGACCACTCTGTTGCTGAAGTCGTATTTCCTGCAATCAAGTTTGGTACAGTTAACCTTGAGTTTATGTCTATTGTGTGCTCTTGTGTTGTTAGGGTTGAAGCTGAAGTATTCATTGACAGGTAAGTCATTGCAATGTATGATTTTATATACCATACTTAGATCAGACCAAAGACGGTGAAGTGAAGAGAACGCAGTTGCTCTTGATATGATCACAGAGGTCATTTATGTAGAGTATGAAGAGAGTTGGTCCTAGAACACTGCCTTGAGGGACACCAATGTTGACAGTACAGAATTTGATAGGACGCTCCCAATTTTGACCATTTGTTGTCTATTTGACAGGAATGCTTCTATCCAGTTATGCAGTTATCCAGGATGCTAGAAAGCAGAGAACAATGTAAATTACTGGTGCCCAACTGAGAGAATTCAAAATTTTAATATACATTAAAAGCAACTGGAAGGTTCCAATTTGTTCCAATATGTAACATTTTAGTGTACATTACTATTTCCCATAACTAAAGAAACTGAGGAGGATTTTGTTGTTTTCTTTGAAGGTCGCTAATTTTTGTCTTTAATTCAACTCCTGGTAAACCAAACCAGGTATGAATTATGCAGTTCATGTCAGTTACCATCATTTTCTAGTTCAGCTGTAACAGGAAATAAAGTTATATAAGCACTGAATCATGGCAGATCAAGAAGAGAAAAGGATCAGAATATTATTGAACTATGCAGTCATGTCCCGTATTTGTATCTAAGATGAATAAACTCAGTTGAATAAACTGAATCTGAACTAATCTTGCTTGTGTGTAGCAAACTTTTTGTAGCTTCTTGATTTCTGAATCAATAAATAAGATGTCCCCACGGGCATAGAATCTTAATTTATTGCCAATATTTCAGGTAAGAAATGGTTGCATATTAGGGATGCTTGGAAGATAATTAACTCTAGAAAAAAAAATATTTTCCCTTCCTTTGAAATTATGTGGAATTTTACCGAAGTAGAAACGTTCAAGGTCACCTTTAATTTATCCCATGAAGAATGCAAGGCTAATTTTAGTTTAGATGATAAATTCTTAAACAGAGGAATTGTGATTTCCTTTCATTTCCTCTGACTTCATCTCATTCTTCTTGGTTAATAATAAATCCTAACAAGGATAATTAGATATAACTTAGCTATCGCTACATAATTCTAGAAGAGAAACCAATGTTCCAAGACAAAATTATTATTTCAGATCTGGCAGTAATGACAAAATCAAAAGGAAATCGTATCTGAATATTGCTAGAGTGATGGAGGAAAAATATTGGAAAAAGAAACTTTAAAGTTGTAAAGGCAGAACCTTCCCCCTAAAAGAAGAGAGAAGTAGCAGAATTTAACTAAATTTCAAGTTTTCAATTTGGTTAATTGCTTCATTAATTATACAAAATTTCCCATGCCATCAACTGGATTAACAAGCATTGACCTGTTGGAGGGGAAAAAAGTTGCACAGGTTAACATGCATTATTGGGGTGGGGGCGAAATAGCAGTAACAACATGGTAAATAGTGTGAGCAGTGCTTTCATATCTGAAGATCATAAGTTACTAATCATTGCTCTAGGACATGAGTTTTTCTTAACTGGCAGGATGAAAGACTTACTATCTGCATTTACACAGTATACTAGATTAAGCTACAGTAGAGACAGATCTTTTATAATGCAGGCTTTGGAAGAATGCAGTTATTATTTTAACTGTTTGGGTGAACCAAGTCATATAGCATACTTAAATTTTTTTTTAAAAAAATGTCAAGGGTCTTTAGTTTGCTTCTCAATTGGAAAGTATAGTCTTCTGAATTTTTCAAAAAAAATTCTTATCCCTTGGGATTTTGTAGTATTCTGTCATCAGATTTGACTTCAGTCAAAGCCAGCAAAATGCCCCTTGCTTAGGTTAGTTAAACTTACTTCTAATACGTGTTGTGGGTACTACAATTGGAATATTTCTTTCCCAAAGGAGTATCTTCAAAACAAAACCCATAAAGCCATCAAAATATTATCAACTACTTGTTTTCTATAACAATTAGAATGTATCTGGTTGAGAAAGTTTAGGATTGGGGCAGACTTGATAGCAGTATTCTGATATCTCAGAGGCTGCCACAAAAAAGAGGGAGTCAACCTATTCTTCAAAGCATCTGAGGGCAGGATAAGAAGCAACAGATGGAAACTCTTCAAGGAGAGAAGCAATCTAGAGCTAAGAAGAAATTTCCTGACAGTTGGAACAATTAGCCAGTGGAACAACTTGCCTCCGGAAGTTCTGAATTCTCCAACACTGGAAGTTTTAAAGAAGAAATTGGACAACCATTTGTCTGAAATGGTGTAGGGTTTCCTGCCTTAGCAAGGGGTTGGACCAGAAGACCTCCAAGATCCCTTCCAACTCAGTTATTTTATTCTATTCTATACTTGTTTATTCTGAAATAATAATGTGGTCTAAAAAGTCAAACCCATTTTATAATTCTAAGGTTGTTTCCTGTCAGTATAACTTTATTAGGGCATTGAACAGCCTTGTAATACATCACAGTATGAGTAATACAAAGAAATAACTCTCTGTAACTCTTGTGACAGAATTATGGCGGTTGATTTACTCAGAGAAAACAAACTTCAGTGTTGTACACATTATAGAGGTACATTTACAAGGGGTTTTGGCTTCATTGCTTTCTGAAAAAAACAGACAGCAAAATCTGCATTCCAAATCTTCACTTAAATATTTTGGAAATATTTTGAGCAGTCCTGGAGAAAAATTATATTAAATTACAAATGTCTATAATAGAAAAATTAATCGTACCATACTTCAGTGAGGTTTCACATTCTTAATTACAGTATTTTAATGAATGTTCCAAGAACAAAGAAAGAAAGAGTCCCTGTAGTGAATTATAGAGGATTATCATAATTTATTAAGGTCAAGCTATGATTGTTGTATATATGAAGAATAGCTTGTGTTTCCCTTAAGTTAATTGCATTCATTCACATGGCTTACATGTATTAATATTTAAGCCATTGTAACAGGTTCTTAAGATGCACATGTGCTATCATTGATAGAAACATCACAAGCAAATGGAGTTGGAACTAGGAGACCCTTGAAACTTTATGGAATGAATATGTTTTGTTCTTTTCTTTGAAGTTCCTTACAGGCGAAGACCACTGTGGAAGCTAACCCTCTCAAATCCAACAAGTACGTCCTCTCCTTCAATATCTAAATATTATGAGGTGATTTTTGTCATAATTATATTAACAACATGTAATCCTTCATATAGAAAGTATACAGGGGTGGGCTTCAAAAATTTTAGCAACTGGTTCTGCTCTCGGTTGCTGGGTGGGCATGGCCTTCTGGAACTTTCCTCAAGCCTCCAGGAGGGTGAAAACAGCTTCCCCCAGGCTCCAGGGGGGCTTTCTTGGGCCCATTTCTTTTCAGGGCCCATTTTTTTCCCTCTTTGGGGCCTGTACTTACCTGGCATCCAAAATGGGAACTTCTGGGAAGGGAGGGGTTGGCATGACCAGTCAGGGTGGGTTTTTTGGGGTTCATTGAACTCCGCAGAATCCTAGCTAGAGGAACACCCAAACCAATTCAAACATGCCAAGTTCTGGAATGTTTGGGTTAACATCCATCCTAAGAACTAAAGTGCTTTTGTAATCCCAAATTAATTGATCATTTTGTGCATTTGTTTGGTGACATTCAAAGGCAGGTAAAATGCAGTCCAGAGAAAGTTTTCTCAAATGTTCTGTTTGAGAAAAATCTACTAATTTTGCACCTTGCTAATGAGTATATTTTATGCAGGGAGTTAGAAAGACTTACTTATTTTCTGGCAGGCTGGAATACTGGAATACAATATATTCATTACTTTAGTATTCTAGTCTACTAAGGGGCTGAATGTATGAACATAAATAGGTAGAGGATCCACCTCCCATGGTCACCACCAGGTCACTCTGTGGTCAGAGTCATGAAGTTTTCTTTACAACATACTCCAGGGAATAACCAAGTGACACAGAGTCATTCTATTCATTCATTTGTTTGTTTGTTTTTAAAAAAATGTTCACATGCTTTTTTCCACAGGTATAAAAATAGGCTTAAGACAAAATGTTAAATTAATCACAATTAAATTACTTTTAATTCAGATCTTTTAGAGGGCAGGAATCTCAGTCCACTCACACAAGCTTGTTATTGTCTTTCCATAGATAAGCAACGCAACCCTAATTCTCCTTTGGTTTTCATTCACAGATGTTACCAGTTGGGAACTCCTTCAATTAAAGTCCTACTGGGCTAGGAAACAAGGAAATGTATTTCTTCTTCTACCTTCATATTTCATTTTTCCTATGGTTTCTACCTCTCATTCTACCTCTCTTTTTTGAACCATAGGTATAGTTTCTACCTGTTCCATATCTCTTTTGAAGAGTGGTGTAGTGGCCTAGTGATGAAGATGCTCATTTCCCACATAGAAGATTGAAAATTCAATACTAGGTAGTGGCAGATGTTTTTCTCTGAGGGTGCAAAAAAAATCTGCTATGACTCCATATAGGTGTCAGGAAGGGCAAACAGTCAGGCTCGGCTCCATCCAATTGCTCCAACTCTACCCTCTATTAAGGGATTAAAGGATCACAAAAAGGGAGTTCTATATCTCTTTTGAAGACATTGAGTGAGTTTCAGGTGAAATGGGAATTAAAAATTGTAGTTTCACTGGATACATTTTTGAGATGCTTTAGAAGTCTCCTCCACAGAGTTGACGTACAAGTAATGGAACTTTGCATGGCAGCTGAGAAGGAGCTTGTGAAAAAAAAATCCCTTTGAGGCAAGGTGCAACCTCTGTATAAGGGGAAGGAGGAAGACCTGATAGGGGTGGCATCATAGGAATGTTCCAATATTTGAGGGGCTGCCACAAAGAACAGGGAGTCAACCTATTCTACAAAGCACCTGAGGGCAGGACAACAGAAGAGATGGAAACTCATCAAGAAGAGAATCAACCTAGAACTAAGGAGAAAATTCCAGACAATGAGAACAATTAACCAGTGGAAGAGCTTGCCTTCAGAAGTTATGGGTGTTCCATCATTGGAGGTTTTTAAGAAGAGATTGGAAAGAGATGATAAAGGGAGGGAAGGAAGGAAGGAAGGAAGGAAGGAAGGAAGGAAGGGAGGAAGGAAGGAAGGAAGGAAGGAAGGAAGGAAGGAAGGAAGGAAGGAAGGAAGGAAGGAAGGAAGGAAGGGAGGGAGGGAGGGACCAATACACCCATGATGGCAACTTTCTTCCTAATTCTTCAATCCTATCAAAAGTTATTAGAAAAAAAATATTATTTGTTATTCTACCTGCTAAAATGTGTCAAGGATGTATTTTAAAAAGGAGTGTGTATTTTGGATGGATGCAACCAAGAAATGCCTATTCTTGGAGTATTTATGCTAAATTAAAAAAAAACCAAACAGATATACATACTGTTAAAAAATAACACATAGAAAGTGTGAACTGCAGCTATTTGTAAAAGTCAAATAGACGCAGATTTTCCACTCTTATTTCAAACTGCTATTTTTTCCCCTTAAAAAATTCCTTGCTTTAAAAATCAGTGGGACAGATTAAGATCTGGATACCTGTTGCATGATATCGACAGAATTTAAACTCTTGCACTCCTCTTAAGTCTCTATATGGTAGGTCAATGTAATTAATTATCGCTGCCATGGCAGAATGGAGGGCCTGAGAAATAATGGCTAAAGTTATCTAATGAAACTCTTGAGTGAGATTTGGTAGAGGGAACTCTCTAGTTTTCAAAGGACAGGTGTATTTAAATATTTTCCTCTGCAACACTTTTGATTTGAAGATTTGGAGGGTCAGAAGATCTACTGAGTATCACTTGCAATCTGAAATTAGACAAGGCAAGTCTCCTCCATCTCATTAATGACCCTTTGTCAGAGAATTAGAGGGGCATTTTCTCAATGAGATATTTATTAGCTTCGGCTGGCATCAGATGAGCTTTGGGGATGAGTAATGTTAATGAGAGCAGTGCTGAAATATGAACTGCATGAGATAACATTAATCTTGCCAGTTGGTCTATACCAGAAATTTCACGTTATGGAATAGACAGGGTGAAAAATTACAGGTAAAGCCAGTACTTTTTCATAATGTCAGTAGCCAGGAATAGGGGTTCTATTGGGATATGCATGGAGTAAGGAATATCCTAACTTATAAATGAAGTTAATTAATGCAGCCCAAACTTCTTCATCTCTGGAAGTTAGAGTAACAATTTTGGACCATACTACATGTTCTCTGATATGCCAATTCACCACCATGTCCATACACCAACCAGTTCTTCTAGACAATTTTTGGGTCTGGCTGAAAGCAATTATACCTTAACAGAGTTGGAAGGGACCTTGTAGGTCATCTAGTCCAACTTCCCACCCAAGCAGGAAACTACACCAATTCTGTCAAATGGCAGTCCAATCTCTTCTTGAAAGTCTCAAGTGATGAATCTGCCACAACTTCTGAAGGCAAGCTGTTCAATTGGTTTATTGTTCTTACTGTCAGAAAGTTTCTCCTAATTTCCAGGTTAAATCTTTCCTTGTTCAGTTTCCATACATTATTCCCTGTCTGGCCAACAAGTGCTATAGAAAATAGCTTGACTTCTTCCTCTCTGTAACAGACCCTCAAATATTGGAACACTGCTATCATGTCTTACCTGGTCCTTCTCTTCACTAGACTAGCCAAGCCCAGTTCGTGTAACCAATAAATCTGCTATCTAAGTCCAGTTGTGGCCCCACTGAATGTATTCATGGAAATATAATACACTTCTGTATTATGCAGGAGCTTATGCAAGAAGGTAAATTTTATTGATCTTATCTGGGTTCAGAAGCTAAGGAGGGTTTGAGAAACTAAAAAGAAACAAGGAAAAAAAAACACCTGCTACATTATTTAAATTTATTATTGTCATTTTATTATTATTTATTCATGTTTAAAGGCAGAACAAGAATCAATGGATGGCAACTAACCAAGGAGAAAATCAACCTAGAACTAAAGAGAATTTTCCTGACAGAACAATTAATCTGTAATCAGAAGTTATAGATGTGCCATCATTGGAAGTTTTTAAGAATAGATTGGACAACCATTCTCTGAAATGACATAGGGTTTTCCACCGGAGCAAAGGGTTGGACTAGAAGACCTCCAGGGTCCTTTCCAATTTTGGTATTTTGTTATGTTTCTTACCTTTTGGGGTATTTTCCCCTTTTTTCTGTTATTTAAAAAAAGTCTATATAGAATAGAATAGAATATAATGGAATGGAATGGAATACTTTATTTGCCAAGTGTGATCGGGCACACAAGGAATTTGTCTTGGTTTAAATACTCTCAGTGTACATAAAAGAAAAGATAAATTTGTCAAGAGTCGAGAATCATCAGGTACAACACTTAATGATAATCATCGGGTACAATAAGCAATCAAATCATACTAGGAAACAGTCAGTATAAATCGTAAGGATACAAGTGACACAGTTACAGTCATACAGTCACAGGTGGGAGGGGATGGGTGATAAGGAGTGGTGAGAAGATTAACAGTAATAGTGTAGACTTTGTAAATAGTTGAACAGTGTTGAGGGAATTATTTGTTTAG